>VYXC01009315.1:559812-633032 GCA_013397175.1 Platysteira castanea
CCGGCTCTGCGCAGCCGCGCGCCCCCTGCCGGAGCCCGCGGGCATCGCGCCTTCCGCGGCGGGGCTGGAGGGGGCGGGGCCAACCCGTGGCGCGGGCACGCCCAGCCATAGCCCTGACCAATTGCGGCGCTCCGCTCCGTGACGGACAGGCGCGGCGGCCAACAGGAAGGAGAGCGAGCTCGGGGCTGCGATGGGCGGCTCGGAGGGGTGCGGGGCCATGGCCGGGAGCAGGAGGAACGGTGAGGCCGCGCCGTGAGGGGCGGGGGTGGTCGGTCCCGCCGTGCCGCTCCCGGGGCTGCTGACAGAGGGAGCTGGGGGACGGCGGTGACGGCCCCGGGCGCGGCTGCCCTCAGCCGAGGTGCTTCCCGGCCCGGGCGCACCGCGCTGCCGCGGGACTCGCTTATTCCGCTCTTCGGCGCCCTTCCCGCGGGGGAAGGCGGTGAGAAGCTGGGCGAGCCTGGCAGCAGGGGACGCGGGGGGACAGAAGTGGCCTCGGTGGAGCCTGCCCGTGGCATAGGCGGGGCTCTGGCTGCGCGGGGCCGCGGAGCCGCTGGGGCTGAGCCCTCCCGACCTCCTGTCCAGCCCCTCTGGCTCGGGGGTGACGGGGCGGGTCCTATTGCCGCGTATTCCTGCCTGGGGGTGGGGAGGGAATAAATAAAAATTACTTCTCTAATCACGAAGTGTTTTAAGATGACACCTTTGTTCCTCGGTATGCACATACATGCGTGCTTCCTTGTTGTTAGTGACCATCTACTTTAGCTTATTTAAAGTGAGTTAGCTCACTTCTGAAATAACTGTGGCACTGTGCTTACAAAGAATAAAATAAAAGCCTTCTGCTGTCCAAGCACAGCTTCAGTCAGTTCCGTTTATCTTCACGTTTTATAAGACACGGCACAGGAAGAACGCAGTAATCAAAATACAGGTGTTCTATAAGTGGTACCTCGTTCCTAAGGGTTGTCGAGTAGGGCTGAGCTGTGAGAGGTGAATGTGCATCCTGTGCCTGGCTTTTGCGTTTTCAGACAGTTCCAGCATCCTGAAACTGGAATAGTTCATGGGAGGATAACAGTTTGAGAGTGGGACTGATGAGCAAGAGTTAATGTTTAAGCTGTTTGCTGACGGACGGCAACTAGAGATAGTTTGAAGGAGGTATAACTACACAGTAGTGTTCTCTGTGGTTTAGATGCAGATTCGTTGTGAGAAAGGGAGGAGGAATGACTGATTTGCTTCTAGGCTTTGGGGATGTGAATTACAAATCGATGCGTTCTGGAAGAAAGTGAATAGGAAAAGTATTCACGCACTTGTGAATGAGTGCATGGTTGTAGAGCTGAGAATGGGGGAACTGAATTCTAAAGCTCTCAAATGTTTAAAACTGAAGATCAGATAAAGAACTGCTTGTTTCCATAGTGTATCAGTGAAAGCTAGAATGATCATGGTGAATGTCTGACTTTACTGTGTAAAGTTGGAAATAATTCATGTTTTATTCAGCCACTCTGAGGACCGATGACTTAAGATTGGGAAGAAAATACTATGAGAAATACAAGGGTGTCACGTGCTCACACTGGAGGAAATAAAACTGGAAGAGTTTAGAACCTCATCTGATCAGCCTCTGCAGCCGATAGCATATATGAAAACTTTTGACTTTCTATTGTGAAACTATATATATTTTTGAAAAGACAGGTGTCCTAGAAAAAAGCTGAGAAAGAAGGTTTAGCTTCTTCTCTTTAAGGTTAGTTTTGCTCTTTTTTTGTAAGAGTTTGTTGAAGATGCTGAAGACAGAGTTTTGTCCACATTACAAGTGAACAATGAAGGTTTTTATTTTGTCTGGAACTGGGCCGTAATACAGAATAAATGGGATGGTCAACAGTTTGTAGGTCATGGGTCTAATTGTCAGTGAAGAGAATCTAAATAGGGAAAAACCAGTAGAGCAGGTAAGTGAAATGCACTTCACTCTGCCAGGAAAGGATGCGACAGATGTAGTTGAGAAAGTGTGGGGGTTTTGGGTTTTGTGGGGCTTTTTTGTTTTTTACTTGCTCCTGTGCCAGTGATTCATGACAGGGCTAGAGGTACTACCACTGTCATGCTGTGTATTGTCAACAAGGTATTTATCCTGTCTGGGACAGCTGAACTCATAATTTTTTGCTGTTAAACATTGACAATTGCATCTTGAAAGCTTTAGTTGTAATTCTTGAAGGTTTGTGCCACCCCAAAATAACACTGTCATAAAGGGTTATATATAGAGTGAAGTTTGAGCTGCTGAAGGGTAGAGTTAAGGTATTGATGTAGGTGTAGTGGACATTATTGACTATAATTGCTAGTAGAGTGGTAGAAAAGTTGTGCTGTACGAGGGATGATCTAGTGGGACAACAGGACACTTCTACTGGAGAGGTTAAACTGGAAAGGAAATGTGTACTCTTGATAGACATCAGTGACAAATGGTTTTAAATAGAGAATATTGCTTCAAGGAGTGCTATTTTCACCTCTGTGAGGAATCAGGTGACTTCGAGCAGGATTATAATGGGGGTTGAAATGAAATGGCAGTTCCTTAGTTTACGGGTTTTGTTGTTTTGCTGGGTTTTTTTAAATGGCCATATCAGATATTATACATCTCAATTCTAATGGAAAAGAACACCATTTCTTTCCTTTTTCTAATTGTTTCAGAGAAGCACTGATTGTTAGAGATCTTGCAGCTACTCAAATCCTTTTTTTATTTTTGTTTTTTAAACTCAACATAATTTTTTGGCAAATACTTTGATATTTTACTGGGAAAAAAGATAAACACCTTTTTTTTTAAGTGGATGTGTTTTCTTTCATCATATATGTTTATCAGTAAGGGAAATATTAATTGCTAATGGAGTTTGATGCCTGACACTATTTTTTCTTTCTTCTGTGAGAGGTATCTTGCTCCCCCTGAAAGGTGACCAAAGATTTATTACAGCTTAGCAAGATGTAAATTTTACTTGAATTGTAGTTTGCTAAATTACAAATAGCTGGGGTTTTTGTGATTAAATGTAGAAGTTACACTAGAATAAGTGTACTTGACTCTGCCATTGAAACCACTGAAACCTTTTATGGAAGGGGAAAAAACAGTTTTTGTTGCTGACCTTGGTGCTGTGCCTGCATAAGAAATGTAGTCAAGGAGAAAGGCCAACAAGGTAATGAAAGAAGCAGAAGTGATACATCCAATGGCTTTCTGTTTAGAAAGTCTTCAAGGGGAGCTCATGCTCATGGAGAGCAGAGCCTGACATAATGTGGTCTTTAGGGTTCTATGTTTTGTGTGGGTGGCTGTTTGGGGTTTTGGGTTTTTTTCAGGAGATAGAGTGTGTTGGTGTAGGGTTGGTTTGTTCTTAGGAAGTTGGAGCAATTCTTGCGTACTTTGCATTGAAATAGGATTGTCCACAAGTGGTAGGTGGGACTGTTTAAACGTGCTAGGATATATTTAGGAGTAGGTGTATGAACCTGTTTTATTTAGTAGATATGGTGGAGGTAGTGATGTGTGCCATTAAGGTGTGTCGGTTTGTAGTTATTTTGCCTTTTTAAACAATGTGTGTAACGCCTTTCACTCAACACTAGTTTTACTCTTGTTATAAAATAGATTCCTGGAATTTTTGGGTTACCTCGGGGCAAAGCTGCTCACATACTCGCTATTGGGATGAGGGAAAGAATCAGAAAAGTAAAAGTGAGAAAATTCACTTAGTTGAGACAAAGTCAGTTTAATCTGTAAACCAGAATCCACACAAGTTTTTCATTCTGAATAGCAAACATGGTTTGTGCATGGGTGTCTTACGCCAAAAGCAATTAGGCACTGGAAAAAAACCCAATATGAACTATGGAGTTCCTCTACAGTCTTTTGAAGGGTATTAAAAGTATTGAGATAAAAGTTTTTAGGTCTCAGTGTACATAGGTGTGTAAAATTACTTCTCCCAGTCATTCAGACAAGATGGAGTAGTGTGTTTTCTGACTTTGGGATGCAAGTGAATTCTGTGCTGAAATCTGAAGCTGAAAAACTACTTGGTGTCTTCCTCAAGAAAGGATGTCATAGAATAGCAGTGCAGTTTGAAGCAACGACTATAAATTCATAGATAGATGCTATTTAGTCTGAAGTGTGAAGACTGGAGATGTAGTCGATGATCTGCAGAATGGCCTTCTCTTTGACTAAACACGAGATCTTGAAAGCTGTTAGCTCCTGTGTTTGTCTGCGAGTGCCTCTTTCAAGAGACAGTCAGCTTCAGCCTGAATTTTCTGCTGCAGATCTTACAGTCCTTGCTGTTATCCTTTTTTTGTCCTTTAGCTACTGTTGTAAGAGCCTGTTACCATAGCTTCGCCTGCAGGATGAGGACTGCTTGCAGACTGGGAACACAAAGCAAAATACTGTACCCATTCCTGTGTACATAAAACCATACTTTAATCACAGCTAGGATTCCGCATATTTCACTGGTTTTTTAACCCCAGCTGGAAAGATCAGTTTTGTTACTCCCATGACACTGCTTCAGTGCTTTGCTTTGGTTTGCCTGTGCTATCCATGGCGAAATGGAAATACATCACTCTTGGCAAAACTGACCTTGCAGATAGCGAGAAAATCACATTTTCTGTTTCTTTCTCCTGACTTGAACAAGAGCATCCCGTCCTAGATGTTAGATACACCTTTTTGATGATCTGAATTGTCAGGCTACACAGGATGTAATTGTATGTCACTGCATCATTCTTTTCCTCATATCCCTGTGTAGATTGAATGTTTTTGGTAAAAATGAGGGGGAGTGGGAAAATGATACCCTGTTCAGGTGCCATGGAATGTTTCATAGTGGTTAGCTACCCTCTTTCTTCCTTAATTTTAATCTGTTGGTAGTTGCTGAACTGGTATCCAAATCTGGGAATTTTCTCTGCAGCTAAGTTATCCCTACTCAATAGATTTTGAAGTTAATTACTAAATAGCTGTTAATTTCCCTCAGAACTAGGATGTGTTTTGTGCTTTTGGACACACACAAGCTGTCTTGACTTAATTCAAGCCCCTGGTCTCTGCCATTTCTAGCAATAGTTTGCGGTCTTTGAGCTTTCAGCTGATTCTTTTTTGTTTTGCTTGTGCTGTTGGGGTTGTGGCATTGAGCTTGTGGTGATGATTGGAGGTTTTGTTTTTTTCCGAGGTCAGAGTATGTGTGGGTGTATGTGGCTTTGTGTTGTATTGGGAAGTTTAGGTCAAGGTTAATAAATTTAATTACCATTGGAGGTTCTGTGTATTGATTTCCATTTACTATAACTGGGGCCTGTACTCAGTGCACCATCATCTCTACTGAGTACATCTTGGGCACCCAGAGGCTCATTAGCCGAATTGGTGTCTTGTGTACACAAGGTCTCTGGAGCGGTGTCTAATCGGCAGGCAGAACAGGATACCTTGCATGCCATTAGGCATTATAACTTCATACTGAATTTTGCCCCGGTGGCTGAAATAGAAACTGAATGCCTTTGTGAGACTTGCAGAGCCATGGCCCAAGAATCACTGTGTTAGGCCAAATAAACACAGAGCGAAGACCTTTGTTCATCAGCTTAGCCAGCTGAGCAACTCCTTCAGAAACAATCCAGAAGACTGGAACTATGAAACTATCCTGTGTGGTTAAAGGACAAGTAAGCTTTGTGGGGAATGATATAAAGGAATGAACAGCTCCTAGCTTGAAGTTATCATTCCACCTGCTAGCTGGTAAGAATAGCAGTCTAGCTAATATTTTCTGTCTGTACCAGTCTTTTAAAATGCTTTTACGCTACACTGCTGTGGGTCCTGATAAACAGAGTAATCTCTTTTTCAAGAGTCATCTTTTTGCAGGTGATTCCCTTGAGCATCTCTCTGGTCTAGAGTGTCCAGCCACGATTAGGGAAGAGTAGATGATCCAGGCAATGGGATTGCTATACCCAACTAGGCAAGGTTCTGTGCAATTTGCTCTAGTTGATCCTGCTCTGAGCTTTGGGATTAGACTAGATGGTGTCTGGAGGTCCCTTCCAACCTTAACAGTTCTGTGATTTTTATGACCGTGTTATAAAGTAACTGTCTGTCGTGACCGGTATAGGAGATGTGGTACTTGCATGATGAAAGAGACTTCAAGGATTTAAGTCCATTTGAATATTGGAGAGTAACTCTGCACTAACAGAGATTAGCTGAACGTTTTAATGAAGCCTTGTCCATATGTTCTGCATGGGGATTATCATTTTGTCTGCTCTTTCCATCCTTTTCCATCCTGCTGTACTATCTTTTCTTCTGCTTTAGCAGAAATAGCATATTAGCACATCTTGCACATGGGATGGTTTCAGAAGCAGTTGCTGATTCTCCCCTTTTTGGAAAGCTTCTGTTTGTAGGAGAGACAAAGACCAAGTAGGACAACTTGCAAGCTTCAAAGAGTTCAGTGCTCCTGATGCCACTTTACTTTGTTCTTGCTGCCCAACTTCACTTAAGTAGGCAGGAGACAACCAAACGTGGTGGGGGTACTTACAGTATGTATGGCAGGTAGCCAAAATTATGTGGCATGCGTTCTCGACAGAAATGTTTTTGCAGAAGCTGTCACTGGATAGGAACGTTTCTGATGTTGTTCAGAACTTAAGTTGTTTTGTTATTCCGCATGCTTTTGTTACAGTTTGTAGTCCTAACTGAGTTTTAAGTCAAGCTAAGTCATGTTGCCAACCCCAGAATGTTTGTAAATCTGCAGTGCTATTTCAGTGTGCGTTTGTGGACAGTCTGCTTATGTACAAAATATGAACTCAGTCAAGGTGTCAATTTAATACATAGGTGCCAAAAATGCATTTATTTGAAGGAGGCTCCTTACCCTTCTGGCAAAATTAGTAGTAGAAAGATCATGGATGTTCACAGTTTGTGTCAGTAGCCAGCATGTGTTCAGCATTGTATTTCTTGGAGTTACACTTTGCTTTCTTTATGTGAGGTCAGACTCTAGAGACCTGGTGGTTTTTCAGTTTTTCAATATATTTGTACTTCACTATTTCCGGACATGAGTTGTCAAGAACTAGCCATGGAACTAGTTCGGTAGCTATTGCAACTTGTTTTCGTGTCTGAATATACTGGCTTCTTTTTGTCACTGAGGAATTCCTGGAAAGGTAAGTGTTATGGTGTTTCTTCAGGTCATTGCACAGTAGGAATATTTTAATAGTGCTGCGTGTTTTTAGCTGAAAAGTGATTCCTTTTTTTTCTCTTAAAATTAAATGAAAAGCTTAATCAGAATCAAAGGACCACATGAACCTGTACAGTTCCTCCATCAGTTATGCTGACTGGAAAACATCGTCAAGAAATAACCATATAGTTATTAACTTGACTATGCTGCTGCTGTGGTGAGAGTAAGTCTTACTCCATTTTGAAACTCTAATAGGTAAGATACATTTCTGGTAGTAGATATTTTTGTTTGAATTTCTTTTATTGCTAATTTTCTGTTAAGATGTAGTTATTTTTAAGAGTCTGAGCAGTTCTTACCAAATGGACTGATCTCTGATGCTCAGTAGTACCAGAGACATCAGGTTAAAGAGAGGTTTTGAATAGGCAAGAACTGCTCTACAGTATGAGGCAAGACCAACCTCCCGTGACTGAGCCAGTGCTTATGGATATCATATGATACCTTTTTTTCAAGTAATTGCAGTGATAAAACCCTGTGGAAAGAGCTTCCTTTGTCATCTGAAAAATGTTTTGGTAGCTCAGTTCTGAGACTCTTAACTGCAAAACAGAGTCTGCTTTGGAGCATGTAAAGCTGCTGAGGATGGCAGAATGGGTATTCCTCAGAGCCTAATTTCTTGTTCGCTGATTCACAGGACCACTTTGTTCAAAAGGTTTGGGGCTGCAGGCAGATTTTTATTTTCATTTTTATTCAGACTAGGATATACTTAGGATCCCAGATAGTTTGAACTAAGTCAGTCAGTTTTTTCAACACTCTCTAGCAGTTTTAGGGATACTAAGCAAATTCGCAGATGATACAAAACTGGGCGGAGCTGTTGACTCCCCCGGGAGCAGGGAGGCCCTGCAGAGAGACCTCAACAGATTAGCAGGCTGGGCAATCGACAACCATAGGAGTTCAACAAGTGCTGGATTCTGCACCTGCCGTGGGCCAGCCCTGACTGTATGGGCAGACTGGGGAATGAGATTCTGGAAAGCAGTGCCACAGAAAGGGACCTGGAGGTCCTGGTCAATGGCAAGTTGAACACGAGTCAGCAGTGCCCTGGAGCCAGGAGGGCCAAGCATGTCCTGGGGGCATCAGTCACAGCATCGCCAGCTGGGCAAGGGAAGGGATTGTCCCGCTCTGCTCTGCACTGTGGCAGCCTCACCTCAACTCCTGGGGGGCAGGTTTGGACACCACACTATAAGAAAGATATTAAGCTATTAGAGAACATCCAAGAGAAACTTACAGAGATGGTGAAGGGCCTTGAGGGGAAGCCGTATGAGGAGCAGCTGAGGTCACTTGGCCTGTTCAGCCTGGAGGAGACTGAGGAGAGACCTCACTGCAGTTACAACTTCCTCATGAGGGGAAGAGAAGGGGCAGACCCTGATCTCTTCTCTGTGGTGACAGTGACAGGACCCGAGGGAATGGCCTGAAGCTGTGTCAGGGGAGGTCTAGGTTGGACATCAGGAAAAGGTTCTTCCCCCAGAGGGTGTTTGGGCACCGAACAGGCTCCCCAGGGAAGTGGTCACAGAACCAAGTCTTGACTGAGCTCAGGAAGCATTTGAACAGTGCTCTGGGGCACTTGGTGTGACTCTTGGGGATGGTCCTGTGCAGGGCCAGGAGCTGCACTCGGTAATCCTTGAGGGTCCCTTCCAACTCAGCTGATTCTATGATTCTTCATTCACCTAAGGAAGGTGTACTGCTGGGATTCATTGCTTCCTGCTGTCTTCAGAAGGCTTGAAATACATCAGGTTGCAAATAACGACCTTGTAATGTCTAAGTGTCAATACTGCTCTATTCCATTTTGTTATGGTTATTGGAAATCGCCAGTTATCTTAAGAGATGACTTATGTCAGTGCTGAGATACTCTGACACAGATGTGAAAACTTTGTAGGCAGTAAAGAACTCCCTCGCTCCGCACCTTGCTGCTTTTTCCAGTGTCTGCTGAAAACTCCAGCCAAGTGGATCTTGCTTTGGTGAATCTGTCACTGCTCCTGATCTAGATATTTCTTTCTGAGCAAAACAGATTTTTAACAAAGAATAACCTCCTCAGTGTTCATACCCTCCAAGGCAGGCATTGTATCAACTTGCTTTCTCAAGCAAAGGTATTAAAGTTGGGGAGAGCTCCCCATGGGAATTGGAA
The DNA here is from genome assembly GCA_013397175.1 of Platysteira castanea. Taxonomy (NCBI): domain Eukaryota; kingdom Metazoa; phylum Chordata; class Aves; order Passeriformes; genus Platysteira; species Platysteira castanea. Next base: position 569,092 of record VYXC01009315.1, read on the forward strand.
TGAATGTATTACAGCAGGTCTCATCTTGCTTTCTGAAGTAATGCTATTGTGTGTATGAGCACAGTCCCTCTATTTTAAAAATGAAAAGATGATGTAATTTGGGGGGTGAGATGACTAGGAAAATCAGATTTCAAGATGGGGAGCGTAAGATCCACTGTAGTTATGAGAAGGCTGCTTTTCTCCACGGATTTGGAGATGTATTTGCATATCTAGATTCATCAGTATATCGATCATTTGCTTTGGAAGAACAGTTCCCTCAGTACAACTGCTTGAATGTTAATCTGTGTACTGGTTGTGGATGTGCTGGAGTTAATTTTCTTCATAACAGCTCCTGTGGTGATGTGTTTTCTGTATTTGTGGTGAAAATAGTGTTGATGACTCAGGAACGTTTTTGTTATTGTTGAGCAGTCCTTATATGGAGTCAAGGTCTTTTCTGCTCCTCACCCCACCCCACCATCGAGGAGGCTGGGAGTGCACAAGGAATTTGGAGGGGACACAGCTGGGACAACTCACCTCAGCTGATCAAAGGGGTATTCCACACCACATGGTGTCATACTCAGCATATAGAGCTTTGAGAAGAAGGAGGAGGGGGGAGATGTTTGTCTTCCCAAATCAAGACTGTATGTGATGGAGCCCTGCTTTCCTGGGGATGACTGAACACTGCCTGCCCATGGGAAGTGCGGAATGAATTCCTTCCTTTGCTTGTGTGCATGACTTTTGCTTTATGTATCAAACTGTCTTTACCTCAACCCCTGAATGATCTTAATTCTACCTTTCTGATTCTTTCCCTCATTTCATGTGGGGGAAAGTGAGCGAGCAGCTGGGTGGGACTTGACTGCCTACTGGCATTAAACCATGACATTTAGTAATGGCTATGATGGAGTTTATTAAAATGCTGTAGTGTTAGTAGCAACACTTGGGAAAGGACTCAGGATAAACCTCTTGGACAACTTGCTTTAGAGTCAGAGATCTGCAAAAGGCAGTTAACTTCGTCTCACTGGTTATTTCTGTCTACTTTCTTTAGCTGAGGAGAGTAATTGTGGATTTTTGTCTTTCTAGCTGTGGGCTAGGGAACCTTATGAAAAGAAAACACACAGTCACTTGTTTATGTCTGTCTGGGAACTGTAGTCCTAGCCCATAACAAAGCATTCTCCCACACAGGCATTTACATGAGAAAGCATAGCTGCCAAGGTACCTTGGAGGTACAGTTTGTCTGTCAAGGACTGGTGGTTAAAGGATGAAGGTATTTTTTCCAGTTGTGAAATAATTTATTGACAAATTATGTGACAATAAAATGTTTTTCTACTAAGCTGCAGTAGGACACATTCTTCTTACAACAATTTAAGTTCTTTTATCTTGGCAGAATTATTTTATTACAAATCTGCAGCAGGTTGCTTGTGTAGTGTCCACAGAATGTATATTAAATTTGAAGTTGCAGTCTAGATAACGTTTTTCTCCAAATCTCTTTTTTCCCACCCCCAAATCCCGCAATATCTCCTTGACCGCATAGAATTCATGAAACTAGGGATGTTGCTTTGCAATAGATAAAAACTTCTAGTAATAATTTATACTTTAGTATGTCTTTTTAAGTGATTGAAATATACATGTATATATGTAAAAGATAATGGTTTTGTTAATGATTAGATTGTTTGCATATATTTCTTTAATCAAATGATACTTGCATTTGACTAACTTGTAGCAGATTGTCAGTGTCGTCAGAAGTGGGCCCATATGAAGAAGAGGCGTATAAGAATACCGATAATTCTGTAGAAATAACTGGTTACCATGTGTTTCTGCTGCTGTCTACTTCTAGTTTTTCTGTGTGATTAAATCATTGTAGCTTACTGATTTTAATGAGTAATTCAATTGCAGTGCCTCTGTGCCAGAAGAGACCTACATTTTGAGCAGGCTTATAACACTTGTATAGGAAGATACTTGTTTTAAAAATTAATGTGTGTTTAGTCTGTAAATTTACTGTATTAATTTATTGCCAAAATGTAGTCAAATAGAAGACTTTAAATGTAACCTTGCTAGTGAACTTTGTTGTTTCAAAGCTGCTTTTCTGACTCAAGTTTTGAACTTAAATATATCCTTTTCAGTTTCACCTGTGAGAGGTAGGGACTACTCAAAGCAGAATTCCATGGACTATAAGGGAAACTGTCTCGTATCAATTAGTTGTTGGGGTTTTTGAAATCTTAAAGTATTTTTAAAACACTGCATTTCGTCCTGTTAAAAAAGTTTTCTTACCTTGCAGTGTTCTTGGCGAAATTACTGAAACGACTCTATGGTGAAACTTCATCATCTTCTCTTGTTCATACTTCAAGTAGAGAAGAGGCAGTGGTTCTTGAAAATCTTGGATCAAAATCTAAAGAACAGAATTTGGATAATGTTCAGATTTCATCAGCAGATGCTAGCACATCAACTAATACACCCTGCGAATCATTTCAAGGTGAGACTGTGTTGTCCTTTTCCTGATAATATGCTTTTAAAAATAGCTGCTTTATTTCAGAACAGTATAGTATGTCATTTTTTTTAGTCTGCTGATACCAACAGATGAATTTGAATACTACTTCTAGTGGTACTTAATACCTGGAACACTTGAGGTCAGTGCATAAGTCCTATGAAAACCAAGAAATAATCTTGGTGTATATGCATGGGTGTAGCATTTAGCAGTTGCAAATATGAAAGTTCAGTGTCAGCTATGACTGTCTTTGATAATGTCTGTTAAATGGTGATAAAATGACTTCTACTGGTATGGCTCTGCTCAGCTGTTAGAGATACACACAAAGATTGTAGGGAATGCACGATCCTGCCCTTGTGTTGCAACAGAAACCCCATGGAGAGCACAAATCCAACAGAAGGCAAATATTAATTCAGAGACTATGTTAGTCCCTTGTGAAAGAGCATTGTTTTGTGTGTGTTTATGCAATGAACATGGCACATGAATATTTGAACAGGTAAGTAAAAGTCCTTTGTTTTCAAATAAGTTGAGGAATGTGAATGGCATGCCGAAAGATGGAGCTGGAAAATGAGGTAGCTGTGGTATTACTTGTGGTAAAAGGCTCTGTGCACAAGTATAGAATGAGTGTGAATTGCTTTGTATTCATCTAAAACCAAATTTTGCCGTAACTAGAAGGTTGTTAAACTGACTTGAAATAGAAAGTTATGTTTCCCAAGAGTATAAAAAGCTTTCTGCAGGGGAGATGCTCAGCTATCCTTCTTACTTGCTCACGGGGAAGAACTGATAGGGGATGTGGTCTGGGGCAGGATCAGTTTGTCCGGAAAGGAGTGAGCAGAATGAGTAGTAGGGTTAGATCTGTGTGCTGCGTAATAACAGGTGTTTGTCTTGTTCAAGGATCTGCTTGGTAGCATTAATTAGAGTCTGAATTGCAAAGGAGCTCTGAAGAGCTGGTTCAAGAATAACCTCTCAAAGCACAAGAATGGCTTATTTTGACATGCAGAAAACTAAGCAAATGTGGCAGGATGACTGACTGAGCTCCAATGTGTCTGGGAGAGCAGCAAGGGGAAGGTGAGGGAAGGCTAGCTGGGACAAGGCAGGCACAGGAGCTGTGTCATCACTGTGGAAGCAGTCCCACAGTGCCTGGCAAAGAAGAGCAGAACATGTGTTAAGAGTAACCAGATTCAACCAACAGTCCAGTGACATCGGGCAAGTTAAGTGACAAGGCATGTCTGAGGTCAAGCCAGTATGTTAAGTCTGTGAGTCAGTGTGTGCATCAGTTGGTCTGGAATATCCCTCTGGTCAGTTTGGGTCACCTGTCCCAGCTGTGTCTCCTTCCAGCCTCCCACTCACCCCTAACTTCCTCACCAGCGTGGCAGTACAGAAAGCAGAAAAGGCCTTGGCTCTGTGTAAGCCCTGCTCAGCAATAACAAAAACACCCTTATGTTATCAAGCCTGTGTTCAGCACAAATTCACAACATGGCCCCATACCAGCCACTGGGAAGAAAATTAACTCTACCCCAACCTTTATACTCAATTTAGTTTTCTAGATTAGTATTTCTTGTACTTCTTTTGTGTAGTCACTAATGAAAGGCATATTTTCAAAAGGTTGATAAGGCATTAAACTTATTCTGTGCAATGATATGTGATAGCACTGGGAACTTACTGTCCTTTCAAAATAGGTAACAGGCTGTTTATTTGCTCTATGATAAAGGTGTGCTAAATACGCACAACTGTGGAGTAATTTCTTAAGCTAAAACTGTCTTCATTTGTAGTGAATCTATACCATTCTTTATAAATTAGGGCCTGGCAAAACTCCCACTGAAATGGGAGGTGAGGAGGAGAATTTATTTGACCTTGTGATTTATAACTCCTCTCATTTGTTTATACCTGATTCCTAATATGATAGTCTTCAAGGTAATGAAAAAAAAGCTTTTTATTCAGAATCCTGATACAGGGGAAATATAGCTTATGGGATAGGAAACATGGAGTAAAAAGAATAGGTTTATATTTAGGATTTTCACAGCAGAGCAACAAAGCTGTTTTTGAAATTAACAGCTGACTATAACTGAGTTTGTTTTCTGTTGGAGGCATGCAAATGCCACAGTAGTACAGAAAGGGTTCAGCCTTGATTCAAGTTCAACATATAAGTACTTTAAAAAAAAAAAAAAAAGAAGTCTTGAAGTGATAAACTCATAGGAAAAAAAGATAAATCAGTTACCCATCTGGGAAACCAAAACACAACCATTCTTTTCTGGTTATGATTTTATTTTAATTTAAGGAGCTCTTGCATTTACATGTGGTGATTTTATAGCATTGGACACTGAAAGTACATATTTAGAGATAGGCTAGAAGGTTTGAGCTATAAACTCTGTGTCCTTGGTGAAGGAAAAACATAAAAGCATTGATTGAATTTTTTCATCATAAAATGTTTTAAGTTACTTCTTACTTATAGACCAAAGATTATGGGCATAACTACAAGATAGCTGATGATTTAAGTAGCAATAGTCAAAGATAGGTAATTGAAAGCAACAATGGAAAATGAGGGGGTTTTTTTGTAGATATTAACTCTTTCCTAGTTTGAAAGTGATTATTTCAGTCCTACAAAATACTGCTAAAAATGATCTAGTGTCAATAAAAAGTTGAGGATTTCTTTAAAAATAAACTGACTTAGTCTTAAGTATTTTCTAGCATTAAATATCAGGTTTTAGGATAAAACTCATCACAATGTCCTATTTACCTTTAACAGTTATTCTCAGATTGTGAAAACACCATTACCAATTTGTCTGAGCTAAACCACCACCACCTTCCCCCTGTGAGATTTTAATCTTTATTGGAATGCAGTTTGCAGCATTGCCTTTAAATTTTATGGACATGTCTCTATTGTCCTTCCAGCTGCAGACTTTTAAGACCATACTTTTATATCCTGTAAATATTTGCATTTACATGCCTTCTTTTGAGACCAAGATGAAGTTGAGATGCTTAAGAAGATGGATCATCAGGACCTATGTCAATGACTGGTTCTCATTTAATTTTGGATAATTAATAATTTATATCAGAAAGGGTTATCCCATGAAGCTCCTCACATAGTTTTGGAACCAAAGCTTACAATAAGACCCAGAATAACTGGAGATGGAGGGCAAATTCTGAGGGACACTGTCCTTTGTGACTATAGAGATGCCTTCTGAATGGTATTTGCATTTTCTTCCTGAAGGTGGTAGTTCTGATAGGGATGGAGAAAACCTGTGGAAGTGTCATGCTTCTTCTGGGCCCCAAAGAAGGAGAGTAGTCGAATCTTTTTACTTGGAAAGAGAAATTTTTAATTTTTTAAATGCAAACAAAACAAAGCAACACACAAAAAACCCTACACAAACCACCACTTCCCCCCCCCACCGAAAAACAAATGACAAACCCAAACCAAAACAAAGCACTTGCCTGTGCTCAGAATCTCTGTTCTAGTAAGATATACCTTCTCTTTGGATTATAGTTGTCCTAAATCAGACTTTTTTTTCCCCTTTTGTACCAAAATACTCAGTGAGAAAATGAGTGTAACCAAAGTAGGGATTCTGTGTCGGAGGAGACACAATAAAGATGCTCTTACACCTGCTAGGTTCAGCAGAAAGAAGCAAAATGACTCCGGTTTATTGACACTACATTATTTTTATACACATTCCAATACTTAAGTAAACATTGGCTTTATTTACATAACACTGTGTGAGAAAATCTGACTCTAAGGTTAAAAACAGAAGGCTTACAAAATTCCAGGGCAACAGGATTCCTGTCCCCCAGGACAATTAGATAAGACTTTCTAAACATTTCTTCACTTGAGGAACTTGATCCATCCATTGCAAGAGCTATTGTTCTTAATTTCAAAAGATGTAATAAAAGATTTTTTTCTTACTTCAGCATAAAATTAAAGAGGGTCTAGATTACCGTCTTTATTACCTTAAACCACTTTAAAGTTACACACATGCAATGAACCTGAATCTTATGGCAGGCAAAGCTTTAAAAGATAGCAAATGGAAAGTTGAAAGCTCCTAAAATAAGAAAGCGTTTTCCCTAAACAAAGCATATTTTGTGAACATGCTTCCAAATACTCTATTAAAAATGCTTTAAAACTTGCTGTATCACAAAAAAAAAAGTATCTGGCAAAAGGCTGAGCATTTCAAAATACAAATTGATCACTTGGATATGGGCTTTGGCTAAATTTCGTCCCGAGATTTGATTTTGGTTGGTTTTGTTAGGGCCAGATTGTTAGGGCCCTTTGTTAGGGCCAGATCTACTTGCAACAAGGATTAATGTAATGAAAAATGTTTTTCATGAGATCTGCAGTTCTGTGATACCTTTACTTTTTGTTGATATTTTAAAACCCCAGTAATTATCTTTAATAGCTTTATAGTATGTATTCAAAAGAGACATGCATGCTTCTAAGTAGGGATTTTCTAATTGTAGAGTTGGCTTTTTCACAGAATCACAAAATGGGCCAGGTTGGAAGGGACCACAGTGGGTCATCTTGTCCAACCTCCCTGCTCAAGCAGGGTCATCCTAGAGCACATGGCACAGGATTTCACACCCTCTCTGGGCAATCTGTTCCACTGCTCAGTCACCCACGCAGTTAAGAAGTTCTTCCTCGTCTTCAGGTGGAACTTCTGTGCATCAGTTTCTCCCAATTGCCTCTTGTCCTACTGCTTGGCACCACCAAGAAGAGCCTGGAAATGTTCTCTTGAAATCCCATGATTTAGATACTGACAGACATTGATGAGATCCCCTCTCAGTCGTCTCTTCTTGAGGCTGAACAGGCCCAGCTCCCTCAGCCTTTCCTATTAAGAGGAAATGGCCTCCTTAGTCTCTGACCTTTTTCTTGGTCAAAATTATAACTACTTTTTATAAAACTTGGCATTTACTGATGAGTATTTAGCATCTTCCTTATAAAAATGAAAATTTCAGAGTTGCTGAAGAAGGATAATTGGGTTCAAGTGAAATACATAGTGTCCAGTTTGTCGGTATAAAGCATGCTGTGACACTTTTGATTTTCTCTTTTTCTCTAATTCTGAAAAAAGAATTTGAAATGCAGGGAGCCTTGCTAGAATTTTGGATCTTGTGGAGACAACTTACTTGATCTTTTCTTCTCCTTCATTTATTTAAGTAAGAAATAATGACAAATGTTACTAAGTTGTTCCTACTAATAGGTTTTCATTTTCTAAAAAAGCTGGAATCCATGTTATGCTACATAAATGGACAAAACGCAATTTACTCCTTATTCGTTAAATAAAAATATGAATATCTTATCAAATGTGACATATCCATGTTATTCTATATGAGGAATTCATTTTAAAATTCAGTACAGATGTGTGATTATTTTGTGTTCTCCTTCTTATTTGTTCCACTGAAGTTATTGATGCTGACAGTGTACTGTGTTTAAATCATCACTAGGACACCAAGACTGTGTCCTTCCTCATACTAATCCTGTCTTCCTGCAGCCATTCTATGGTAGAAAACTTAAGCTAGTGACAGAAATGCCTAGAAGACAAAACTTGTCTAAAAAATATGCATGAACAGCCCTGCCTTTTAGTTGATCAAATTGATGAAGTGCTTATGGTTGAGAAATTAAATTCTAGCAGTACTCAATGCAATAAACAACTTTAGAGACTTGTTAAACAATTCAGCTTCACTTAGTTAATCACTTTGAAAAGCTGTCTATTGTGAATAAGCTAAAGAGCAATGGAGACTATAATTATTATACAATGAAGTGTTGTCACGCACTCTTAAAGTCTTCTCTCAAGGGTTTAAAACTTCTCTCATTACATGGTATATTACAGTGCCATTATGCTGTGCCAATGGGACAGATGGATCCAGGAGTGGAGTATTTGGCTGAAGATACCAGCCCCTGGTGGCTGTGGTAAAAGTAGTGCCCCGCCAGTTTTACAAGCCAATGTAGCTACATGCTTTAGGGGAATGTAAAAATCGGGGGTTAAGGGAATAAGGGAAAAAAATTCCAAAACCCAACCAACCCAAACCCCACAAACAAACAAAAAACCCTCCTCTCTCTGTCCAGACTGAGTGGGCTGCATGTATAGTATCTGTAACTTCTGTTTGTCACAGAAACAGTTCTGTTGTTCAGTCTTCAGTTCCTCTAGCAATGTTTTTGTGGATTTTTGGAGGGGTTGTTTGCTGCTGGTTTGCAGATCCCTTCCTTTTCCAGTGTTCTTATATATATATATTAACTCATTTTTCTCTTCTACATGCTCATCTCAAACAGCTTAGCTGTCATAGGGAGAGCTGCTGGACTCTGTGAGACTCCAAAGCAATTTAACAAGTAGCTCTTCTAACAGTATGTAGGGGTTGCTTAAGTAGAATAGAAAATGCCAGCTTTAACTCTAAGTGATAACAAACTCTAAACCTAAACTAGTCCGCTGCAGGAAAACTAATTATCTTGGTAAAATAAACAAAAAAATGGCTTGTTTAAGAACTTGAAAAAATAGCCTTGTTCATGTAGAGAGTGGCTGATAGTACTAAATGGAATCGAACTGCAGCATAACTGTGTGCTAGCATTCCCACTGTCTGCCTTGACTCCCTGTTTGACATAATTTTCGGTGCATTCATGACAAAACGGGTTGTGTGAGACACCACTCCTGCTCCAGTTTACACTGAAGAGTTTGTTACTTAAGGTGCCATTGTCAAAATCGTAGTTATTCAGAGTCAAATCTCATGTTTTCTGCTGTTACAGAAGCTTACTTTTTACTTGGGTTTCCTATCAACTCTACCCTCTAACAATTATTTGAAAAATAGAAATGTTTATAGTGTAAGCTTGATACTGAACTATGTTCTGAGCAAATAATTTTCCATAATTTTTTGTGCTTTGCATTATTTTTATGCAAATAAGAATGGACTGTTACCAATAATTTCTAGTTACGGAATAGAAAATGTGAGTTTAGACGGCAAAAGCTTTAAAATCTTAAATTTTGTTAACTTTTACTCTTAGGAGCACATCTGTTTATTTTCTGGTCTTGTTTCGGGTGAGTTCCAGTAATGACATAACCACTTCATCAGTGAGGATAATAAAGAATTGCAACTTAGACATAGCCTTTTATATTCAATATTGTTGCCTTTTTTTTTTTTTAAGGATTGACTGACAGGGATATATTTCGCTTTTGAGAAGTGTGTTGAACAAATAAGATCTGCAGCAGGAGAAATAATTGAGTTGGGTACTAGTACAACATTAAGATAGCTTTATGTTCCTGTTTATACAGCTAGAATTCTTAGACATCTAATCAAAATATTGCATATAGTTATATACCAGGGCATATATGGGACACATATACCATTTAGCTGCATAATTTATTGCATCATTATATCCTATATTCAACTTCCAGAAAACAAAACCCAGCAAAATTTAATTCCGCCATCTGCCAGTAGTCAGATTTGCCTCTGAAAAGTGTTGTGTTTCTTGGTTTCCTCTATCAGTGGTGTTTCCATGCTTCACTCTCACTTTGTATTGTGCTTAGTTTTCATTACTGTTGCCAAGGAAATGTAGATATTTTAATGGTTCGTAGGTAAAAGGCAAAAACATCTTCCCCAGATAATGAGTGAGAACAAGAGTAAGAAGGAATTGTAATTTTTTTATAAGTTTTTTCTCTTTGACAAAGAATGTCTACCACTCCTAATGTAGTGAAACTGAAGCTGAGTTGCAATGGTAAGTGCTGTCTCCAATAAAATGAGCTATAATACAACTTTTCTACGTGTCTAAAAATCAACTAAATCTAAGAGTTAGTGTACATGGGGGAAGGAGTGAGGGAAATAAATGTGAGCTCTCTTGTTCCTTGTTTTTTATGAATATCCCATCCCAATTTTGGGCCTTGTAAAATGGATATGTCTTTATTGAGAGTTTCCTTTTGAAGGTTTTGGTTTTCATCAAGCTGAAGGAAAACACCATGATAAGGAAGTACATCTGAGGATTTTTTCTTTTTGTTTTCTTCTTTCAATGCTCTAGTTTAGTATCCTCTGTAATCTAGACTTTCTCTTTTCAGAGAAGTGAAGGACTTCTGGGAATATAGTGTCAGAAGGAAAGTTGTAATGACTGGCTTGAGTTTCAACATGCTACCGAGCACAAATGGTGTACACCTTAAGAACTGGGAGCAGTCTTCTGTAGTATGGCTAGGATTCTAAAAAATAATACCCTAGGAATGAAGTGAAAACGTGAGTGGCTTGAATATCAAAGGATAGTGGACTTGTTTTTGTGTAAACATAACTGAATAAAGTATCAGAAATTAGGGTAAACCAGAAAATTCAGTACTGCTGTCTGCACTAATATGTTGTGACCATTGGTATTATAAAAAAGAGGATTGGAATTAAATAGTGAATTGTACTGCTTCCAACACAATGTTTTCCAACAGCTGCTGCTTAAGGATTTTCTGAGCGAGAGGACATGTATCTGCTTAATTATAAGACTTTTTTCTTTTATCACTTTATTTTTTGAATGTATGTAATTGTGCAATTTAAAATAGAATTACAAACTTTGACATTTTACTTGGCAAAGAGAGGAACTTTTCCTTCCATAAATAATAGCCGGCATCTTCAGAATTGTAAAATTCTAAAATTCTGAACTTCGCAGAAGAAAAAGCTTTTTCAGCATTCTGTTACATGTATTGGTGCTAATAAAATATATGACAGTAATAACATATATTTGAGATAACTGGATATCCAAAAGCAATTCAGAAAACTTTTTTCTGTTTTGTTTAGAAAAAGATGGAAAATCTTTGGAAGGAATATATAACTCATTTTCTGCCAAGAGGTGGCTTGAGGGACTCCCCTTGTTTATTCCAATGAAGTAAGGATAATGAGGTCCTAAAACAAGCTAAAGGAGTTAGTCTGTAATAGTAAACCATAGCAGCTCTCCATAATTTTGAAAGGCAGGTTTCCACCTGCAGTGGTGAATTTCTTCAGAAATAATTCATCAGCTATTCCAGTCACTCAGCAAAGAAGCACAGCATTTCCACCATTGTGTGGTGTTGTGCGGTGGTTATTGTTTGAGTAAAGTAGATGACCAGCAGCGACTGGTAGAGTCTATAAGGGCTTGTAGGGTCTGTTCTTTTTTTTTTTTCCATCCAGCGTGACTTATCTAGTATTGAGGTAGAGAATCCTGCCAAAGACTGCAGTTGAGCAGTAGGAATTCTGCCTCCAAGGAAAGGGACTCTACTTTCCGATTGCAGAGAAGGCTACTTCAGCTAAAAGCTTCTGTCTTTGTGGAAAGCACTCTAGTGTGTGTTGACATGAGACTGGAAAACAAGCCTGTGTTAAGTCAACCTGGGAACCAAGGTTGTTTGTCCATAATGTAACACCTCATGTCCCTGAGGTAACTTTAATGTACCTTATCATGGCAGACTGAAATAACTTGATGTTCAGGAACTTGGTTGTTATCTGAACAAAAACAAGTATATATTGGGGAATGGCTGGGTATGTCTGGGAAGACACAATAAAGAGGCTTTCACACCTGCCAGGTTCAGCAGAAAGGAGGGAATGACCTTTGTTATTGACATATCTCACATTCTTATATTTTTCCCAACTCCACAAGGGATGGGAGAGCATGTCACTTTCTTCTCAATCCCACTGGAGAAGAAAGGTGCTCATCAATGTTCTCTTATCACAAAAGGAATGAAAACCAGAAAATACCGTTAAGTAAACATTGGCTATTATTTACATGAAAATGTGTGAAAGAATCTGACTCCAAGGTTAAAAACAGAAGGCTTAGCAAAAACCAGGGCAACAGGTGGGTATTTGGGTTCGCTGGATTTGTTCATGCTCTTGAAGGACATTTTGATGCCTTCACGTTGATCAACTGGAAAAGGATTTATTTTTCAGTACTACAGTTCAGGAGGACAGTCAAGATGTGTACAGTTAGTCACTGATGCCACCTTTGGTGCACTTCAGTTTATGAAAGTTTTTGAAGGAGACAACTCTTGCCCAGGATTTGTGTGTCATGTCTTTATAGACGTTTGCCTTGCTAGTCAATGAAGGGGAAAGTTAGTGTGTACAAATAATGAGGTGTGTATGTGCCTTGGGAACTGTCAAGAGTTTTGGGGTCATAGTCTCACTTGTATGCAATAAAAATGAGGAATAGCTATAACAGGGTCATATTCTAGCTTACCTAATAAGTAAAATCATACTTTAATACAAAATTTTTAAGGGAAATAACACACCTCATTCAAGCCTTATTTTTGCCCAGGTCATATCTACTGTAACACCACACAGAAAATGCCTACTACCAGTAATGACTTTTGTAGAAGGTATGACGCTGAACTACTCAGATCTTGTATTTGAGCCAGCATCAAAACCCCATTTCCTGTGTATGATGGTTTAAGAATGGTACTCTGAAATTTAGTACTCCCACTAAAAAGCAAACCACCAGCTGCTCCCCTCCACTTCTCCAGTGGGAGACAAAAGGCAGAGATCGTAGGTCGAGATAAGAATAGTCTACTGGAAACAGCAGTGAGATAAGAAAACAAACAGTAACAGCAACAATGCTAATAACAATAATGTACAAAGAGAGGGTGTTTTACATGCAAAATGCTCACCCCAGCCCAGGACACTGAAAAACAATGGCAGACGGCTCCTCTGCCTGACACGCGTTCCTTGTGACTGGAAAGGAGCACCTTTCTTCTTGGAAGCTAGAGTCCCTTTTCCCCAGTCCCTGAGGCGGCATAAGGTGGTACTGAGCAGCGCTGGTGTCTGGCCATGTCCTCTGGGCACAGCGCAGGGCAGCCCAGAACTCCTGGATCAAGCACTCCAGTGGGCTCAGCCTCCCCAGCAGCTGTGACTACAGGTATGTGCCACTGCACCTGGCTACTGTGAAAAATAATTAACTGTCCTGGCCAGAACTAGGACACTGTGCTTTTCTATAAAGACCTATTTTCAGGGGTGAACTTTTTCCATCTATTTGGAGAAGTGATAACTGGGTGTTTCCACTGGGTAATTTTGTGGAAAAGATCACAAGCTTGCTAAGACTGGGCTAACTTACTGTTGTTTGGCGGGGGGAGCTGCAAGATTTTCTAGCTTGACTTGGGTCCTCTGTTTGCTCTTATGAGTTCTGCCCTATGAGACCTTAACTTGGAAGAGCTATCAAAGCTTTCTGAGTTGCAGAGAAGCACATAATGGGTAAAACAAAGTCTTTGTCTGGCTGCAAAACTGTACAGTGTGCTGGTGTCCAGTCACTGGCAGTGGGACTTCTGTGAGGGGAGGCTGCAGATGCCCTGTACTGGACACGGCAAATTCCAGCACACCCACTGCAGGACACAGCTGAGCCCACAGTTGAGGCAGGGGCACCCTGTGGAAAACTTCCTTAAGAAAAGAGAATATCCCAGGACAGGAGGGAACTAAAAGGAGTGGCAACAGTGGAAACCCTAGAGTCAGAGGAGGAGAAGGTACTCTGTTGTCGAGTAAATATTCCTGAAGGACAGCAGCCCATGGAAATCCCTGTGGGGGAAAAGGAAGGATCAGCAGAGACTTTAAACGCTGCCCCCCACCACCACCTTGCACTGCTCCATCTTGCTGAAAGAACTGGGTGTTACCTGCAGCAAGAGGAAATAGGGAGGAGTGAAGTTGGGAGTGAAAAGAGCCGGTGAGGAAAGATTCTTGTAGTTGTGATCTCCTTGCTGTTGACCCATGAGCTCTTTTAGTCCTGTTTGCCCCACTGTAAGCTACCCCACTCTTCTGAGGGGAGAGTGAGTGAGTATCTGGCTGGGTGTTTGGCTGCTAGCCAGGGCCAACCCACCACAGAACCTAGAAGTGATTCAGTCTCTCTGTCCAGGGTTTAGTCTTACAGCAAGCAAAGGACTAAGGCTGTATGAACATGTGCTCTGTCTCTGTCTGAGGTGTGCCTAAGCGTGCTTAGTGTTCAGGCAGTCTGGAAACCCTGCTAGTGTTATGTACCACCATTCAGAGCTACAAGTAGGGGATAGTTTAAAGATGCTGAAGAATAAACTTAAAATATGGTGTGTACCTGAGATGGTGATTGATTGGGCAGTTGACAATTTTATATGGCTGGAAGCTTTACCTTCAGCTCTTTTTAAAAAGATCTGATACTTGTTTGTAGTATGATAGCAAGAGATAACATAGCTGACCAAGCAACTGACATGCTTGGAGGTGTAATGTTGCTAATGGCATGGTGTAGATGCTTTTCCCTACTCGGTACACAAAGTTGGGTTACATGCCATGGGTCTTTGTGTGGGGACCATGAATAAAAGACAGATAATTTCAAAACATTTATTCTGTATTCTTGGTTTGCCTTAAAGAGTAATGTGTGCTCTTTCTTGGGCATTGTAAATGACTTCTAGCTGTTGGGGCTTTTTTTCCCATAAAATAAAACTTCAGAAATGGGATTCATAACTTTTAACTAGTAAAAATGGAACATTCTTTAATATCTCTAGTATCTGATTACTTTTGTTAATCAAAAAACCCTCTTTATTTCACAGTTATAAGCTCAGCAATGTGCTTTGCAGCAATGTTTGACTTTATTAGTAACCCATCTCTTCTTGGCCCATAGAGACTCAGGCTCCAGGCTGCAAAAATCCAATGTAGATATGGCAACAGTTTGGTTTGACACACTTGCACAGGATTAGCAAAGACTAATGCTTGATTTATGAGCTTGCAAACTTCTTAAAGATTGTGTGAATAAATACATAATTTAGAGACTCCCATTTAAAGAAGTAAAATTAAAAAATTTTGAGTCATCATTCATTTTCGTAGTAAGAGTTGCTACTGTTCTTCTTTGTAGGATGTGTGTTACAGATGATCCCTCAAATTCTGTTATGTGTAACTATTTTGTCTGGGAGGTAATTGTCCCAATATAGTTACTGCTTTTATGATTAAAAGATTTGAGTTTTTCAAGACTGTTGTAAATTAAGTTTACTGTTTCCCTGATCATCTTTGTTTTACAAAATCTAGATAAAAATGGGGAAAAGGGGAAACTTGATATCCTGCAGAAGGGAATAACGCAAACATTTATATATGCTTGTAATTTAAAACTGTCACTAATTAGTGCTTCATCATTAAACAGCCTGGATGGGGGGAAAAAAAAGTCAGTGCAAGTACTGCCAGTTCAATGATTTGGCATCATCTACCTGGAGACGATCTACTGAAGAATTCCATGTTAATTTTTAATTGATTTTTTCCAAATTGCATAGTTGCTCTTAATCTTTTTGTATTATTTATTTCTTTCCCTTTATTATCCCTTAAAGTAAGTATCATCAACACTTACTAGAAAATTTTCTGGCTTGTTGAAGGAAAAATATAATAATATTCTAATCTGTTTTCAAAAGAAATTTATTCTCTCATGATGACAACAACTGTGGTGTTTTCAGAAGTACTTTGAACATTCTGAAATGTACTTTATCGTTTTTGAAGTAGGTTGTATGTCAGTGCATAGTTAAATTGCATATTAGAAATATAGAAATCCTTGTTGGGAATCTTAGCAGACACAAGTGCATTTTAAATATTTAGGAATTAGTCCAACTGTAGTTGCCACAGCTGCACCTCAGTGATAGACATGGATCATCTGGGATCTTCTAACATGTTTGTGGTGTAAGGAGTGTTCACCTGCCAAAAATGTTTTTACTGTATAGCGTTTTGATAGCTCTGTCTGTGTTTTAAAGGGACACATTGTCCCTGAGGAGGGAAGGCTAATGCTATGTCTGTGCTGGCTTATGGAGCTGTCTGAGTGTTAAAAAACCCAACAAAACAACAACAAACAACCAAAATAACCCAACAATCCAAAATTTAAAAAAAACTCACACTGAGCAATCTAAAACTACATTGCAACATCTGGAAACACCCTGAAATCCTGGTCTTATGGGAAGGCTTTTTTCTCACTGTGGTTGATCTCTGTTGTTGTCACTACTCAGCACAGAAATAAGGTCTGGTTTCGTATAAGTGGAACAGAGATGTGTCTCTGTCACTTCTTGTCTGGTGAACAAATGAGAAGCTTCTACTGCTGCTCTTGCATGTGATTTTAAATAACTTTCAGAGGGGAAAGAAATCATACAAAAACAGACTGCTGCCATCACCACAAATAGTTTCCTGTGCAATGAAATAGTTGGAAAGCTGGCCCTTGGCACTGCCCCTCTTGCCCCAGAAAGAAGTAGAGCAGGATGAGGAGGTGAGTCCTCTTGGGCAGGCACTGCTGAGGCTTCGTCAAGTGTCACTTTTAAACTCCCTTTGTCTTTGCGCCGTTCAGGGAAGCATAGGCTGTGATTAAAAAGTCTGAAAATGGGCAAACCACAGTTTTGTGGTTCTTTTTCTGTTGCTTCTGTCACTTTGTAATAAGCTTGTATGTCTCCATCCATCCATCCATCCATCCATCCATCCATCCATCCATCCATCCATCCATCCATATTTTGTGAAGCAGTTCTTAAAGAAATAGTGTCTGCTCATGCTGAATGGGGAAGAATGTTTAGAGCCGTTCTTAAAGTATCACTGTAAGTGGAAGCTTCTTCTGAAGACAGGGGAAAAGATTTGCCTGATACAATGGAAGAAATGCTTCTGGTATAAAGAACTAACCCATGGAGTATTTGTTTATTTGTAGAGGCTACAAAATTTGGTGCAGTTCTGTTGGTCATGGGATAATGTCAGTGTTCCACATCTGACCCTCTGTAAGGATTTTCGAGATCACTTATTGCTGTAGCTGGGAAAACATTTGAGAAGATCTGTCGTGAGACCAATATTGAGCCAGATACTTTGGATTTATTTTGTAGGTGATGATGATACAATTACGTCTCCAAGAAGAATTTACACAGTGGATCTTCCTCCGGAGGGTTATGTTGCAGTTACTCCAGCTGCTCTTAGTAATGCAGTTTCTGAAAATTCAGACAGTAGTGCTGACTCAACAGGTAAGTTTGTCTGGTTGTTGCTGTGATGAATTTTTCTCGAGGGAAACTTCTTAGCAGCTCTTATCAAGTAGATCCAGACTGCAACAGTGAAGTATGTAAACTGTTGCTGCCAGTGGGTGTCACTGTTTTGCAACATAAGCAAAATGAAGATGTACATCCCTGTGGGTTCAGTTCCATCTTTTCGGGTTTCTAGACTAGATTCAACATTTGGTTATAGCCATGCAGTACCACAGATCTTACTGAAGTTACACAGAATCTAACTGAGGAAAAAGTCTTTAGCTCCTCCCACTCAAGTGACATGTATAGTCATATTATGCTTGCTAACAGTCATATTATTTTCAAGAATAAATGTTAGATAAAGCTGTTTTACTAAGTCTACTCTTGATGTTCTGAGGAACTGGGTAAAGACTTCACAAACTTTAAAATTTGCCTCTTTTAGAACAGATATTCATCACTGTTGGTAGAGGGGAGATATCAATCCTTTAGTGTAGAGAGACTTTCTGATGAGGAGCTGTGACCATATAACTTCAGAAACAATATTTGATGTTGTCAAAGGATACAAGAGAAGAAGCACAGGATCTGTAAAGTGAGTTCTAAATTGACCTCAGTTAATACACGGTTTTCTGAATGACATTGCCAGGATTCAGTTGATTCTGTCCATCTTTAGAAAGATGTCCTAAGCTTAGACAAGACAAATGAATTTAGTTTTTTCAATTGCTATGTTTCTGTGCATGTATGTTTGTCCAAAATTGTGTATCACTGTCATTGGCCACTAGGGATGTTCTACAGCAAAGAAGATACCCAGGTAAGGCAGCTGAGATTAAATACCTGATAAGCAGCAGTTACTAAACTACAGTATCAGTTTCAGCCTGGAGATTGCCTTAAATGCAAGGAACACCTGAGATATAACTTGCTGATATAGAAAGGCAAATTCTGCTTGCCTTTGCAAACAGTACCCACAGGGATGAATTTTCAGCTTGGAAATCGGTTCTGCGATCTGTTCTGAGCTCCAGTCAGAATCTGAATACAAGTAAAGCGATCAAAGTAGCTCAAGGAACTGAAGCAAAATACAGTGTGACTGATGGCATATAAAGAATGTTCTTCATTGGTGTGCAGTGGTTTAAACACCATTTTTGAGTGACAAAGAAGTAACTTTATCAGAGTAACTTAAGAGTAGATCTTGATAGTTTTTGGATTATGAATGGAAAGATGTTCTAATTTAGAGCTTCTAGGTTGTGCTCTTCTCAGTTAGATAGGATTTGTGTTTGGAATCCAGAAGCTGTTTCTAGGCTACCCTTAACTGTATTTAGTTGCAGAGCTGTCTTTTGATGGTTCACTGGGTTTCTCTTTCCCAGGATGTCAGATTCAAGATGCCTATTCTGATCTTGAAGCGCCTTTTCTCTCCTTCCATGCTATATAATTTCTGTGTATTATTTCATGTACATTTCTTTTTGATGTTAGAGGGATACTTCTTCCTCTTCTGTGTTTTGCTGATAAGACTAAATGAAGTCTCATAATACTTTGGAGGTAAATTCAGTTTTGTAAAGGGACTTAAGTAGCTTTTAAATAAAACACTAGCATACAGACTGAATACTGCTGCAACCGAGATACATCCTTATTAAGGCACTAGCATGGAACTTTTGTGGCAGATTTACTCAGCTGCTGCTTAAAATCTATGAATAAATCAGATTATGTGTGGTGCACATTAGATGTTGATATATTGCAAAGCAGTTAAGCAGAACAGAATTTAGGATTGAGTTATGTTGTCTCTTTTTAGAGTCCTATAAATACCTGCCTGGTTTTACAGTGGATAGACTATTGAACAATGGCTTTACTTGCTCATTTTGTAGATTTAATATTTTCCTTTAGTATTTCAGGACAAATGTACTCAACCATGATAGCAGTAAGTAGAGTTCTGATGTTGCTTAGTGACAGTATTGGCTGTTGGATGGGTAACTTTGTTAGCTGATCCCAGTTTAACTGTTCAGGAGTAGTAAGTTTGGGGTTTTAGCCACTTTTTCAACAGTTAACATAGGATCTGGATTTTCAAGAGACTTATTTTTGATTTGGTTTGTTACTTGGCTTTGCACTTTTTCATAGAATCAAGAAAAAAAAGTTTGAAGTGAAAGCTTTTAATCTGTGATTCTCCTGGCAAGGTAGGTTTGAGTATAGATGTCATTCTTGCCAGGTATTTGCTTAATTATTTTTTTTTAAACCTTCTTAAGGGGAGATTTTTCTTACATTCCTTTTTCCACTTGCTCTATTGCTCTAGTGTTTCACTACCCTTTAATGCTAGATCTATCTTCCTTGCTGCAGTTTAGGCCCTTACTATTTGTTTTGTCTGAATAAGGTTGCAGAATTGGAGAGCTATGCTAATCTTGCAGGGTGGAGGGGCCTGGTTAGGCCATTTATGACATCGTGTATGTCATTTAAGCATACACATAAAGTCTATTCCAGGATGAAGTCTGTGATTTCAGGCAGTGTTCATAAAATATAAAAGGAACATCTTAAGCAATCACACCATGGAATACTTGGTTTTCTCACCTAGATTTAGCTGTATATCCCTTATTTAGATCTTTTTTAAAGGGATAAAGGAAAGCTCTAATGAGAACCTTTGACAGTGAAGGAAAAAGAGGGCACATCCATGACCGTATGTATGAATATTTTATATATATAAAATAAATATATTATGTTTAGAATTGTCCCAGGTATTCCCGAAGGACAAGCCCCATAAGGTAAAGTTGAGATCTGGTGCATGCATTGTTTTAATCCTGACGCTATCTATATGATATATTTTCTGTGGCAACAGGTAATCTTCCACTGTGTTTCCTAAAAAATTGAGCATGTTGCTTATGTACTGGGTAAGAAAAGGTTCACATGCTATCCTTTTCTAGCTTTTTGGCCCAGAACCAAGGGAAATGAATGATGCGGAAATTCAACAAAAAGAAATCTGACTCAAAAAATAATTTCCTTGTTTATCAAACTTGTCTCATGAAAATAATATGACTCTATTTTAGGATTTAAAATTTTCAGTTACATATCACTGTGATTTGCTATGTCCTCTCAATAAATTGAGAAAGCCAAATATGAGTCTATCTGAATTAGTGTAACAAGATTGCCAGGAGGTAATAGATATGCCATGGCTGACATTTCATTGTGTTAAATTAGTCTGGAAGAATGAAATATTCAGTCACTAAAATATGTATTTCAACATCAATGGTTTTTGAGAAATTGTTTAAAAGTTGAAGTTAATTAAAATTATAGATTAATTTCTTGTCAGCTCTAAAATATGTTTGGGTTTGTCCATTATTATTGTTGTTTAAACTGCTAGTTCCATTGTAGTTGGTGAGGATGAAATTAATGTTGTCCAGAATAGCTTCTGAAGAAAAGGGGAAAAAAAGTCAGTTAATGTCTTACCTGTCTGTAGTATCTTGATTCACTTAAAGGCAGCCATTTCAGGAAGACTTCATGGTGCTTAAGCTTATGTTTGTTTTTAAGGTGATGCTACTGCAAATCATATGTTGACTACTTATATTCTTGGCAGTTGTTGGAATTGTGATACATTACAGAGCTGATACGCTCAGCACACCAAGGGAACAATATGTTTTAAGCAGCTAAGGTCAGCAGCAAACTTTTTTTGCTGATAGGTAGCACCAATTGTGAAACTCCAACATTACAAATCTTTTTGTAGCCGTCAAACCAGAGGAGTCATTAGACCATGTAGTTTAATCTTCTGTACCCTTTAGGGAGGTCTTACCCCATGTTGAGCTCAGTACTTTGCATTTAAAGCAAACCAGTCCAAACAGAAAAAAGTTATTCACATTTCAAAGATGTCACAGAGGCTCTGCTACTTTCTAGTGCTAACAGTTGATTGGTTTCACTCTATTTCATAAAAACAATAAATTTGAAAATAGCTTTTTTCTGCCTCCCTCCATCGAAATGAAGGGCCTCCATTAAGCAGTATTTTCTTCCCCAAGTCACCATCAATCTTTTTGATTAAACAGGTTCACTTTTGTATTGCTCTAAGATATTTACATCAATCCTCAAGTCACATTGGTAGCTCTTTTAGGAATTCACCTTTTCACAGCATCTTTTTAAGAATATAAACTCTACTACTACATGTAGTATTTGTGGTTTTTTACCCTTGAAGAAACTAATACTGTATCACTGGTTTAGAGATGTTTTCAAATTAATCAGAGGGTGTGACAGTAGACAAAAGTTACGAGAAATAGTTCATAAAAAATTTCTTCTGCTTCTAATTCTACATCATTTCATTCATGTATGCAGTTATCTCAGTGATATTACAATAAATTTTTTTGTGTAGGGTTCTTAACTGTAAATCAAAATGCTTAACAGTATTCAATGACTACTATTACTTATTTTAAATAAAAGAGTTCAGGACAAAACTCAACATGAAATAAACTCAACTTCTCGTGAAAATAAAGGAGTTTTAAGAACATTTAGAATTGCTTTTCTGAATCTTGTATCCGATAAAAAAAGCTATGAAAAAACCTCCTGTGAATCAGGTTGTCTTACAGTGCCTTCTGTCAGCTGCTCCTGCATTGACTGTCCAGAGTCTTGTGGCAACTTCTGTGAGAATATCCAAGGTTTATAACAAGACAAATTGAGGGAATTGTGGCAGTGGCAGAGTAAGGATTCTGCATTTACAAACTAAAAATAATAAAATTCTTACCAGTTTTGTTCATTTTTTTAATAGAATAACAAACCTATTTAAGGATTCTTACGAACAAAAATCCTATCTAATTTATTACTTCATTAAGTATGCCCAAATAATGAAAGGTGCTACAGTACAGCTCTTAACTTAGGATAATAGTGCTTTGCAACACAGATACACCAAATCATATTTCAAATTGTAGCATAAATAAGTGAATGGGATTGATATACAGATGTGTAGATACTTTATACAACTTGCTGAAAAGAAGTTTTACTGTTCTGCTTTCAGCTACTTCTATAATTCTTACTTGGAGGTTTGCTTCTCTTTCCTTCTTTTCTTAGCTTTGTTGGCATGGGTGTATCCATTTCTAGTAAGGGTGGCATGGACTTGCAGGTTGAAAGCTTATTTGTGAAGCAGTTATTACTTTAAAATGTTGGTTTCAATAATTCAGCAAGGAAGGAGCAGCGATTATATGGTAGTTTAAGCTCTTTTGTATTTCTAATAGTTAAGCTACATCTTTTTAAAAAAAAAATTTTATTGATGAATTCCTCTCTTTTTAATTCTCTGCCAGTTTGGATGTCACTGTTTAGTATTAAAACAGTATATTTTTCCGTGATGAAATTACAGGTGATAACAATCTGTAGTTCAGCTTTGTCCTTGCAGAAATTAATGTATCGCTTCCAGTTTGTGAATGGCAGATTTTTCTGAGCCATCAACAGCTTCGGGAATTCTCGTGTGTAAGCCATCATCAGAAAGCAAGCTGTGTAGCAACAATGACACCTCTGTTGAGGCTGTTACTATAAGCTTTTTCAAAATGTTGTGGTGTTTATAGATTAATCAATAACTTGGAAGGAGAGATGTCTGTAAGGTTAAGGAACTTTCTTCTCTATAGCCTGTTTCTTCTTCAGCTTAAGTGCACTTGACATTTTGGAATCAGTTACGGTGAAAGATGCCACAAACAAATAGAGATGTAGGACAGCTATAGCTGAAGAATTCTGTACTTCAAATGTCTTTTCCTTCAATATCCTCTTGGCAGTCCTTGTATTTGTTGATAGATGCAATGACATTCCTTAATAGATTAAATCACCACAGTATTCTTTCTGAAATTGAATAAGATTAAATGATCATTTTTATTTTCAGAGTTCAGATAAAGTATTTAATCATTTGTTAAATCTGGCTTAGTTTTTTTTAAAAAAATATATAGATAGATCTAGTAATGTTTGTATTTATACTGACGTTGTTGTGGGTTGGTTGCATCACTAGAATTATATTAAAAGTTAAGAAAGGCCTAAATCAACTTCTTTAATACTGCTTTGGAAAATTTTTAATTTCTTTTCTATCTGAACACGAGACGATTTCCTTTTTAAAGTGACACCTGATTTAAGAGTTGTCAAGAATTCTAGTTATGTGTTTAACTTTTATCATACTTAATTTTAGGGAAATAAGTGTATGCTTTAAAGAAGATGCTTGCTGATGTACTTGCATTGCAAAAGCTTACTAGTGTGATCCCATCATCTTGGAAATATTTCTAGTATACTGAATTTGATACAAATCATAAACATTTAAGGTGTAGCTTGGGCAGGCACTTAGAGGACAGCATGTTGTCACGATCCGCTGTGAAAGTGGGGGTCGTGGTGGTTCGTTAACCAATCTCAGAGTGCAAAAACACATGGTGGGGATCTCAGGTTTAATCAGAAAAAATGCACTTATTATTGAGTGCCAACAGCACAGCAGTGCGATAGAGGGGAGTTGAAAGGAAACAAAGGATAGAGAGAAAAAGAGAGGGTATGGGATTATAGCTACCAGCAGAAGAGACGAGGTCCTCAACGCCTCCATTCGCGCATAGATCCATCATCTTCTGTGGGGAAGATCTTCAGTTTGGTCGTCTTCAGGGAGTCTCTTTATAGTCCTTTTTGAAGCAACAGTCAGCTGGCCAAGAAGGTAGGGAAAATCTGCAGCCATTGTTGTGAGGCCCGATGCTCTGGGAAGCAGGAGTGATCGTTCAGAAGAGGCCATTCCTTACTGCTCCGCAGTCCTTGCTCACCAGCGAGGACAAAGCAGTGCACTGTGGCCACGGTGATTTTACCAGGAATGCGTACCAGTTCTACCAGTTCCCAGTGAGCACGCCTGCAGACAATGCTTGGCAAGCATCAACTTCAGCCAGGCCCAGACCGCAGCCTCAAAAGTCCCTCTGAGGTTTAGGGGTTTTAGTCTCTGTCCTTGTTGATAAATCGTGAGGCAAAAATGAGGGGTCTTCGAACTGTCTCTTACACGTGTCCAGACTACCAGTGTCCTGGAGCAGTGTTACAGGCAAATTCCGTGCTCTGTCAAGCAGCCAGCTAGAATGGAGTAATCATTTCTCTTCATTTCGTAGCAAACAAGTCTGAAACTCCTGATGGTGAGTGTGCCAGGAAACTCACTGCTGTCCACTGAGTGTTTTAAACACAGGACTGGGGTATCAATTGAAGCAGCAAGGATGAATCACTAATTTAGGTTTATATACAATGTAGAAACCAGTCATTTCTAACTACCACTATCTGTAACTATTTACATCTTCTAAGTGCCAATATATTCACAAGCGTATGGGACTATTGCAGAATGCATGGTACAAATTAGGAGTTTTTAATGTCACTGAAGTCTTCAGTATTTCTCATGATAGTTTCTAACATTAAGATATTGGTAGACCCCATCAAAATAAACAAACAATGAAACAAACAAACAACCCTCCCCCCCCACCACGAACTCCCAAAAACCCCACTGGAAAATGGCTTTGGAAGCCAGATGGCAAAGAATTCTGCCCCAGATATTTAGCTCAAATTTGTGTGTGGTGTTAGGAAAGGGTGTAAATGCTGAAAATGTATTAAGGAAAAAAGAATACATGGTAGTGTCATACACTGGTAATGCTTTACTTTAGCCATGGCGGCATGTTAATAGTTTATTAAAGATCCTTATTTTATGTTTTTATAACTGTAAATAAAGTACATATTTAGATGCTGTATTTAGTTTCTGCATGTTTTTGAAAAAGCCTCAAATATTTCAATAAAAAAATTAACCTTTGAAATAAGCTTTCATTCCTATATGTTTCTGTCATGCAGAAAACAGTGTATCCCTAATCCTAGTGTAGTAGTTGATGCTGGCTGGATGCCAGACACTCACCAAAGCCATCTCTCACTCCCCTCTGCAGCTAGACAGGGGAGAGAAAATTTAATAAAGGGTTCATGGGTTGAGATAAGAACTGGGAGAGATCACTCACCAAATACTGTCATGGGCAGAATGGGCTTGAATTAGAGATACGAGGTACACGGACATCTGTAACGTGAGTCCATCTCACAAGCAACAGCTCTCTGTGAACTGCTGCTAACGTGAGTCCATCCCATGGGCAACAGCTCCCCTCAAACTGCTTCAGAGTGGGTCACTTTTCCACGGAGTGCAGTCCTTCAAGGACAGGCTGGTTCAGCCAGAAGCAGGGCCCCTCTCCACAGGTCTCCCATGGGGTCACAGCCTCCTCCAGGCATCCACCTGCTCTGGTGTGGGGCTTCTCTACGGGCTGCAGGTGAATCCCCATGTGCTGCAGGGGCACAGCTGCCTCACCATGGTCCTCACCATGGGCTGCAGGGGAATCTCGGCTCTCCGGCCTGGAGCACCTCCTCCCTCTCCTTCTGCACTGACCTTGGTGTCTGCAGAGTTGCTCTTATCACATGTTCTCATCCCACTCTTCTCTGGCCACAATTACACCTGTGCAACAACTTTTTTGTTTTGATTTCTTAGCTGTGTTATCACGGAGGCATTACCACTATTTCATTGACCCAGCCTTGGCCCAGGGGCACATCCATCTTTGGAGCTACCGGCTATTGGCTTTGCTGGACACTGAGGAAGCTTCAGGCAGCTTTTCTCAGAAGCCACCCCTGTCGCCCAGCCCTACCACCAAAAACCTGGCCATGCAAACCCAGTACACTCAGTTTTTGCCTTTACATTTAAACAAAGTAAAGAGAATGCTGGGCTGGAGCGCAGAGGAGAGATGTGTGCTTAAGCCAAGTAAGAATTCACCAACAAGTGCATGTTTAATGAGACATGTTGGCTCTGCTCATTACCTTCACTTTCTGTGGTAGTTCTTTGACCTTCAGCTTTTCTTACTCCTCTGTGCTACAATTGGTGTCTCAAACTGAATCTCTTCTTGTTACATGTCCATAAGTCTGAAAGTAATTTGATAAAAGTAGGTTCTGTGGTCAGGTGACAGTATGCGTAGTAGGAGGAGAGGGAATTAGGGCCGTTCTCTCTGACTTTTTTTTCTTGCTTTTTGTTTTATTTCAAATTACAATGAAGACAAACATTTTTGTTGAGCATCTTGTTCTGTTTTAGAGGAGTCTCAGAGAATGAAGAGGCACTGTGGCTTTCTATTTTCTCCTCTTTCTGTACTGCACATAATTTTTCCCTTCTTGCTCCCTACCCATTGAGTCACTTCACCCCTTTCAGCTGGAGCATGCTCCTCCTTTCTCCTCCCCTGCAGCTGTCTTACAGGCTTCCTGTTGTCATAGTGACAGTAAGGACCTGATGGGAAAAGAAAAGAAATAGAGAACAGCACCAACAACCTCTTTAGATCCCAGCAAAAAAGCCAATGCTGTTATAATTGCTGCCTCATTTGAGCAGATACCCAACGCTTCGGAAATCTGACACCATTTGACAACTTTCACTTCCTTGTTTCATAATGAGAACATAAACAAGACCTAAGCTTTTGTAGTTAAATCTTCATGGAGTAGCAGGGCAATGTCGGTATGGGGCAGGATGAAGGAGAAAGGCAGTAGACAGCTGAGTCTCTGTCTTCAAGTGCTTTGTGGTTCTGAATCTTACTTCATCACATGTTAAAGCAGGAAATTTAATTGGTTTGTAGATCTTGGGATATTTCTCATCACATGATATTTTCATTTTGGTTATTAGCTGTATAGTTGATTGCATGCGAAGTTCTAACCTCCACTGCTTGCTATTGCCTGTGAACCTGTTGGTATTAAGCCACAGCAAAATGTTGCTGTCCTACATGTTAAGACCCAAATATCCACTGACAGACAACACACTTGTTGAATATTAGGTGTGAGAAGGTGACCCTGACACATCCTCTTGCTGTGAGGGCCCGTGTTATTCTTTCTAAGACTTGTTTCAATGCAGTATTTTCAATTTTCAAATTGAAAATAAAATAGGGAGCAGGGGAAGAGCCTTTTGTAAGAATAAAATGCTTTTCTGCATTCATATTACCTTAGTGTTTAAATACTCTGGACACTGTAAAAAGAGAGTAGAAATCTTGTTTCTAACATGAAGGGACTTGGTGTGGCTGAGTGGGCAAGAAAAATGAAGACAGTAAAGAAAAATGTGTGTAGTATTAACCATGTATCTTTTTTTCTTAAACAGTTTTCTGCAAGTATTTTTTATGACACACAGAAAATGCTGCTGTCTCATGTTGAGTCAGAGTCAGGCCTACCTCATGATTGCATTTTACTGTTATTCTTTTATTATAGCAGTAGTTGTAGTTTATGGCAACTTGTAGGCTTAACAGCCACACATTGATAGAGCTTCCAGTAGCCTGTCTCCATTCAGTCTCCACTGGGGAAATTTCTTGATCTCATATCCTTTGCCTTTGATTACTGCCCTCTGCAAAGTTTACAGGTAGCAGTTTGAAAGTACTGAACAACCCTCAGTACAACTGTAACCTGTGCCAAGGAAGCTATGAAAATCATCTTCTATCAATCTCCCATTCTTAGTAGTTTTGCTAAATGGTTTTGTTAGCCTCGTTCTATTTTGCTTCCATTTTACCCCTGCAATTGGAAATTGGTTTATAAGTAGAGTTCAAATCACTAACAGGGCATACTCCATCAGGGCCTTCTGTATTGTAGACTGTTGGAGAGAAAGGAAGCTCCTGCCTTCACTGTAGGCTCAGGATTGTTTAGTATTACAGGCTGTGTGTTGCCCATGCCATGCCTCAGCCTTGCTCACCCTCTTTCTTTCCAGCGATCTGTGGAGGGCTAAGAAAAATGGATATTGCTATAGCAAAAGACAGAAATACCAGTGTACACAAATTTATTGCTGTAATGTAGCCAAAATGCAGTACAGGCAATCTGAAGTGCATTCCAAGGACCCCAGTTGCTCTGAGCAGCTTATGATTGAACAAAGCTGCTCCATCTCTGTACCAATAGTTCCATTTCCCAGCTTCCTTGGCAGTCGCAGGTGTGGAGGAGGCATTAGGGCCAATAGAGGGTCTCTCCTGACAGAAAGCAGATCCCATCCAGCAGCTGCACCTCTGGCACTATGCAGCTGATAGTGCTGCATCTCACAGACTCGTCTCCTGAAATCTGAGTATGCTCATCCTCTGGGCTGGTATACCCAGCACAGCTGTACTGACATGACTGATTCTGCTAGTTTGCAGTTAGCTGTGGGCTCAGCTCTGTAGGGGTGTGGTGGGGAACATGGGCAACAGGCCTTCACTGACTTGTGGGACACTGCCAACATCTGACACTTCTTTTCTTGATGCAGGTACTTTAAACAAGAGCTTTGAATGTCCAGTCTTGCTGTAGCTGGTCTAATGACAGGTGAAGTTTTGTGTGAATTCATACCTGTTCGGCCTGCTTCGTACTGTACAATAAGAACTGGGAGACCTCACTTTCTCAAAGCTCTTTTTTTCTCTGTGTGTGGGTATTTGGGAAGGATTTACTTATATCTCACCCAACAAACTCTCTCTGCGGAGAGAGTGGGAGAGAATGCAGAAACAGTTTTATGCAACTATTTTTGCTTTGTTAGAATGATGATACCAATTTTTCACCAATCTAATTGAATGAACATAAATTAAAGGTTTCTTCAGTTGCTTTTTTAAAAAAAGGATTTTTAAAAGCTGAATTCATAAATGTTAGGAACATTGAGAGAATGTAACATAAACTAATTTTCTGATAAGTCCAGCTTTAAGGTGTGTAGAACAGGATGAAAAATGCCATGTGTCCTAAAGTCCTGACTGTTGGGAAACAGTTCTGCCATTCAAATCTTTTTAGTACATTACTCTCAGCGGATGTTGTGGTGGTGCTGGTTTTGGAACAGGACCACGGTGCGAGTGTAACGCTGAACTGGATATCAGCATCCTTGCACAGCTAACCACAAAATTAAATTTATTTTGTTAATTTTGTTTTCACTGGCAAGTATCCATTGCATTATCAGGATGCCAGATATAATATTAGATAAAACATTTGTTTTGGTAGCTTGAATAGTAGGTTAGCTAGATGCAAAAATCTGAAATACAATGAAACTGTAACGGTTGCCACACCACAAGGAGAGCCTAACACACATTTAGTAAAAAAGATGCATCTTTAATACACGATGAGCTTAATTCCTTTCATGCTTCTGTCTTAAATTCAACTTAGGTACTTTCTTATCTGGATGGCTTAGGTTTGCAGTATGTTCACAAACCATTTCAATCTTTTTATATTTAGGTATGCACTCTATTTGAGTAGTACATCAGCATTTCTTGAGTACTTGGAAATGGACACATCTTTTGTCAGTCTGGACAAATAAACAGCTCTATACAATTTTTTGGTCACTGTCTGTCTGAAGATGAAAAGTTAAAACCTAATACTGTCTACTGCATGTCTTCCCACATATAGAATGCTTTGTTATTCCCATTGTGAAACAACATGTAAGATAAATTTCCAAAAATGACAAAGGCATGCAACATTCAATTGATAAAAAACTGATTTGCTGTGAAACTTTATGGGAAGTGGCTATTAGTAAATACAGGAACCATGTATCTGGTTATTCAGCTACCTTTCCAGAGGAAGCAGCAAATACAGTGAAGACATCTTAAGGAGTTCCTTGTGCTCAGTTATGGCACATATTCTTTTCTAGCCTTCATTCAGTATACTAAAAACCTTAGTTTGTAACTGACAAATTTACATCAGTTCTCCATTAACTTTTAGACAAGGTAGCAGAATTGTGTGCACCTTTATTAAGAGTCATTCCTCAGAGAATCCGACTTTATTGAATGCTCAGATCAAGGCACTTCTCATATCACGAACTGTGTAAAATAGTAAAGATTCTGCTGTGGAAGCCCAAACATATAAAGAAATGAGCAAAAACACACATGTAGTAATGTGGTTGATATTGAGCCAGTGCTGATAGATCAGCACAGAGAGGCAGCAACTGCTGCAGGTTCCAGGGCTGCTTTGCAGGTCCGTAACACTTCAAACCCTGAACTGCTGCTGTACAATACATTTGTGCATGGATCTGATTTTTTTTTCCACCTCTTCACTGAAGCAAATGAGAATATTAAACTGCTTGAATAATTAGAAGAGTAAGGCACCTAGTGATATTAGAGTAAGTGATGATAATAAAGTCTGTCTAGGATCAAACTTTCTGTTTGGAGGAGCTTGTCTCTTTTTATGTGAGCCCAGAAAGGGGAGTGAATATTATGGTAGCTTTTACATGACAGTTAAATACCTTAGCTGAACTGTGGCATTTTTACTGAAAAGATCATGATGTCTATCCTTCTCATTCTTCTGCTAGAGAAAAGAAATTATTGATTCTTTGTTCGGTACTTTATTTAGTATATAAGTGAACACTGTAGAAGAGAGAAATACTAATTTGTTACAGCTCCTTAAGAGATAAAAATACATAGCCTCAGGATAAGTGGGAAGACTTAAAGTAATAAACCAGTGATAGAGCTCTTCCACTTCCATCTCAGGATATATATTTAATTTTTTCCTTTTTTGCCAGCTTTTCTCCTCCTGAGAAAAAATGCCAGATTTTCTTGGCATCCTTCTCCTTTGTGGCACTTGCCAGTGAAAATCTTGTGTTTACCTCCACGTAGTGGGCTGACCCCGGCTGGATTCTGGACACCCACCAAAGCCTCTCTCTCACTCCCCTCTGCATCTGGACACGGGAGAGAAAATACAGTGAACAGTTCATAGATTGACATAAGTACCAGGAGAGATCACTCATCAAATACTGTCACAGGAGAAACATTCTCAAAATTAGAGGATATTATTGGAATTTATTATTAAAAAAAAGCAGAGCAGGCTAATGAAAAGTAAAAACAGACTTTAAAACACCTTCCCCCCACCTCTCACTCCTTCTCAGCTCTACCTCCTCCCCAGAAGGGGATAGGGAGACAGGGGATGGGGTTTATGGTCAGTTAATCACAGGTTGTTTCTCCTGCTGCTCAGGGAGAGGAGTCCTTCCCCTGCTCCAGCCTGGGGTCNTGGGGGAGGGCCTTGTACTTCAACTTTCTACCCGCGCTTGGAACAATGGGGGCTTGACTAGTCAGACCACATGGTTCAGGCATATCTGCCCAGGGAGGGGGGAAGGGGTCCCCAGCCATGTCCAGGTATGCCTGGGCAGACTGCAACAGTCTGGCACTGGCTGTGCTGGACACGGAGGAAGCTTCTGGCAGCAGCTCACAGAAGCCACACCTGTAGCGCCTTCCACCACCAAAACCTGGCCTCACAAACCCGATACACTCCATTACTGTCTCTTGGGCTTTTGGGGTTTAATTTCAGGCGCTTTCCCCTCTTCATGTTTTCTGATACCCCATTTTTATTTTTCTCTGCTCTTCAGTGATTCTTTTACTACCATTGCCCGTGACTGTTTTCGGGCATACAGGTGCATGGTAAAGTAAGTACTCATAGGCAGTTCTGAAATGGTGCTCAACTAAGTGTTGGTACCATAAGCTTGAATATGCTATTGATGGGTGGAGACTTTATTGCTAAATACTATACAGCTTTGGATGGAGATTCGTTTTTTTCCTCTGAAAGGGAAGAAGAAAGTATCAAGGAAAAACAAAAGTTTATCAAATACAATATACAGTATTTCCTTATTTCATGTGTTACTTATGTGTGTGTTTCTAATTTCAAGTTGTAAGATAGTTTACTGATTGCATGAAATTTAGATGTATAATTCAGTAATCTCAAGGAAAAAATCTATTGCAGTATTTTGTTTGACGTGAATCTAGAAATCATAACGGTATACAACATTCACTAATAATCAGAAATGTTAGCATTTGAAAATAATCTTCACACTTTGTTTAGTATAAAACCATATGTACTTTCACAGAGAACTTCAGCAAAAGCTTTAGAGATAGTGTTACACATTCTTCTGGCAAAAGAACTTGTACATATGCAGAAAAATATCTAAGTAAAAGTGCAATGATTGTATTATTTGAATGTGTTCTATAGTGACCTACAATGCTTTTCCTTTTCACTCTAACTCTGGCATTTTTCTTCTATTAAATACATTCTTATAATAATATATAAATTCTATTAAACTGAAGTGCCTCCAGTAGTTACATTACAAGCTGTATAAACTTCCATTGTATATTATATATCTGTTAGTTCAAATGTATTTACAAGGTTTTTATGCTTCCCTTTTATTATACCTTTTCTTTTAATGACAGTAATTTTGTACACTTAAACTTGCTTGCAGTGAAATGCTTATGTTAAAAGCCAAGTAAATGGAAAGCCCTGAATTATTTTGAGCTGTTTGCAGCCTCTTCTCTGGTGATCTTCTGCCAACTTTCTGTGTCACCATACTTGTTAGCACAGTGGAAGTTCTCTCTACCTGCTACAGTGTAAGATAATGGCAGAATTGAATCTTATGTGAAATCCTGATTAGCACGTACCTCCTTGTGGGGGTGAGTGAGTAATAGAATAGCAGCTGCAATTTCCCTTAATGCTGCCCAGCCAGAGAAGTAGCCAACACCACAGAGCCAGGCATCTGCTGTCTCCATCCAGAGGGCCCCCATTCCCAGTCCTGCTTTCACAGACGTCAGTGCTCTGGCCCTTATCTTCAGAGAACCTAAAGCCATTTCTGAGATTTATTGATTGTTTCACCTACTGCAAGATTTTGGTGAAGTCTTCAGTATTCCAGAATGAAAAAAAAAGTCCTGTGAACACAGGAACTGGCTACCAAAGTCAAAATCCCAGTTCTTTGGGAAGACAGAAACATCTACTGTGTGGCCTCTTGTCCCACTTGGTGAAAGATGACTTCTATGAAGGAGTCAGGAGTGGAACTGAACAATCAGCTTGTGATTTCAAACCCAGCATTCCAGTGAAACCTCACGAATCTTGAATTTGCTAGTAAGATGTCCAGGTAACTCGTAACCTTACTACAGACTTCTTGGGCTTTATTTTGGTTTCAATAAGTGGATTTTGATCAGATCTGTCCTGCTTTCTTTTTGCTCTTCAGTGGTTTATAAGAAAATGTCCCACTTTCTCGTCATTTATGTTGCATATCCTTCATAAGAAACCAAAACAGAGCTGAGTGGTGCATAAAGCCCTTGATTTTTAGGACTTGTATAGAACATAGTGCATTGATTTTGGTGGTTTGGTTTTGAATTTAAAAAAGCACTTTTTCATATAGTAAACAGCCATCCAGGAGTCTTTATAAAACATAAACATTACTTTTCAAGGAGACAGTTTTGATGACCTGTACTCCACAAAAGATACTGAGGTTGATACACATGCAATAACTTTTCATGTGCTTCTTGTATAGCATGTGATACAGCCGTGAGAGTAATAATAATATAGTGTAAAAGCAGTTGGATAGTTTGTACAAATAGGAACAGCAGCAATCATGTAATATATATATTCTTACAGAAGCACACAGATCTCTTTAAATTTATGTTACTTGCTTAACTAGCCTGCATTGTCTAGTGGGGTGTAAAAATTTGTGTGTTCTCAAGGTGGAAAAGGCCAAATGAAACTATAGTCTGTGATTCCAGTAGAACATTTGCATTTGCAATGATATTTTTTTTCCCACCAGCCTTGTGTTTGTTAGGTAATTAATTAAAATTAAGGAACTGTTACTGCTTAAGCAAGTTGAAAAAATATTCTCAGGCCTATGTTGCATCTAAATCCAGCATCTTTACTTTATATAGCTGACTTAAAATATTGGGGACGAGCTTGTGCCTCAAACCTGCAAGAAGGCTCTTACTTGTTTTATACAAGTAAAATGAAGAAACTTTTTTTCACATTTTCTTGTTTAAATAAAATTATGCGTCATGCTTATCATCATGCTCTGAATATATTCCCCTAGTGTCAGAAAATTTTCTGTGTAGTACCTGTTTTGGGGAAAAGTAAAACATGACAGTCACTCAAGAGTTGGACTTGATGATCCTTGTGGGTCCCTTCCAACTCAGGAGATTCTGTGAATCTCTGATACCATTTAGCCTAGAGAGGGACTTCCTAGACCCAGAAGTCTTGAGGCCTCTTCTCACATATTTCTTACCTGGTGCTTGGTATTTCATTCAGGAAGAACATCCTGCCTAAAAGTCGACATATATGGTTAAAGTTAGATGCTTGTGGCAGGATAAGCTCTTTATTCCCTCCCCAAAGGAATTGCATTTTACACCAACAAGGAAATTTACTTGCATCCCAGCTGGATTAATAGGAGTATACATCAGCCAGCTCATGAAAGCAAGTGAGAGATTCATTTAGTAATGAACATCTAAGTGCATCAAAGACGAAAAAGTCTGCATAGCCATAGCATACTGTAGGTAGTCTGTGATTGACAGCTATTGATGTCAGGTTCTGTGATGTTGAAAAGAAAAATTAGACCAACTTTGTAGAGGTGTTACGCAGTGTACCAAGTAAAGATGAAAAGCATTAGCATCACACTAATCTGGATTGGGAGTACAGTGTGTGATGGAAAAAACTGCAATTTGCAAGCAGATGATAGATTTTAAAATTTGTATGAAATACAAAGTCAAGTGTAGACAGATGAACACATTTCACTGTATCATAGCAGGGTTATTTCACAGATCATGTCATATAACTGAAGAAGAGTAGCAATGTCTCTCTTACTTTCAAGGGATGATACTATTCTTCAGTGAGATGCAGAGCAACTCTTACTTTTCAACAACTTAAATGGGAACTAAAAACAACTTGACACTTTACTAAGCTGAATAGACAAGTTGTTATGCTCCTGTTGCCATTTTAAATGCTTTGCTTTTGGGAAGTAGCACAAGAAATCCTGAAAATGATAAGAGAGTGATCCATGTTATCCCAGTAACATTTTACTGTGCCCAGAAATAGGTGGTCTGATAGTATAAAGATGATGTACAATGGATTCAACACCTGGGAAAGTAGAATGTGCATACTACATGATCTCTTGTTGAGAACATGACAAAATTATTTCAGTCACTTTCCAAACATTTATTTTTGTAACAGATACTTTCAGCTGGGTTTTGTGGTTGTTTGTTTTTTAATATATTATTATGAATAATCACATTTATGTCATATATTTCATTCTTTGGAAATCTGTAGCTGCTTAGTACAGAGGCTAGGATGGAGCCCTTAGGAGATGAGGAGACACACACTGGGAGGGAATAGCTTCATAGAATGTGAGAGACACACAGGTTGTAGAGGAATGATGGCCAAGGAATAAACCCTCTGTACAGCAGAGACCAGAAGTCTGCTGAGAACAATGGGAACCTAGGCTTCAGAGGGACATTCCCTAGAGACCCAGAGAGCACTGTCCAGACTGTTCTGCAACTCTGGAAGTATCTGGTGTGCTGAACAGAGAACAAGCCTAAGAAAAGAGAACTGATTTACAAGGATGCAGTGGGCAAGGTGGAGATAAGGTTATGTATGTATAGTTTTGTTTCGGTTTTCTTCATTTTGAGTTTTCCTCACCCTCAAAAAAGAAATCAGCTCTTCTACTGTCTGTTCTAATAAAACCTAGCTTTCCTGCTAAAAAGCTGGTTTGGAATGTTCACTATGGAAAAAAAGTTTGAGCAGTGTTACCACACAGCTCTGGACGCAGGGCCTGCTGCAGCACAACATGCAGTCAAGAACAAACCTGCAGCCCAGGGAAGACTGTGGCACCAGGTTCACATCCATTACAAACTGACAAATTACCAAATCACAGTTGTTCTGTATCTTCCCTGTGGTGTTGCTCGTTTTTCCAGCATACCTGCCTGCATGCTTATAGGTATGATTAGTTCAACATAGAGCACTTGGTCATTAAGGAATTACTTACTGCTTCAATAAACAATTAATTTAGAATGTGATTAATACAAGTAAGCTTAATCCATGTCCTAAAACATCCCTGTTTTTACAAAGCTGCTTGGAAACTGTAAGTAAATTTAATTCCAATCTAGTTTAAGAACCAAAGATAAATGGATGAAGGAAATAGTTTAAAATAAAACACGTGGAAGTTCTGCATTCTTTCAGACTTTACTTTTCTGGAGTCTTTTGAAATGAGGTTTACTGGAAGAACCATGTAATAAATTGCAGTTGTGGCATCTCTTTCGTATATGGGGTTAAATATAATTGTTTATTAGGTGCTTTGTAAAAACTTAAGAAATATTGGTGCTTTGTAAAAAGTTAAGAAATATTGCAAAAAATAGAATTGAGGTGTAACTTGAAATATTGAGGTGATAATTGACATAAGTTGGGGTTGAGGAGTTGTTGCTGAGTATCTTCATTTTGCTGTGTCAGTGTCTGTGTACTTTCATGTAGCTCTTCTGTGCTAAAGATTGTACTTTACTTTAGATCTACTCTTAGATGCTATTTTATCACAGGGGGAAACTACATATCTGTTCTCCAGTAGATAACCTGTTTTTCCAGTATTACCCATTTTCCAGTCTGTGTTCCTATACTCTTAATAACAGCTAAACATTTTGTGCTATTTTAGCTGGTATATTTGGTTAGAACATTTTAAATGCTGCATAGGATTTTAAGGGTGCAGTGTTTCTTATCATTTCTGGTGTTATTCTTAGCAAAGGGAGAGCTTTGGATTCTTTAAACTAACCATTGGTTGAAAACCATCTCTGGGAAAAAAGGCTTTGAAGAAAACTCTTGAATGTGTGTTTGTGTCCTGAAAATTAAAAGAAAGAGCAAATTTTTAAAGTGGAAATGTGACTTCAGATGTTTAAAATGTTTCCAGTTTTTTAATATAAATGTTACAAGTCTCCCCTTCCCATTCATTGTGGTGCTATCTGTTCCAATACAGAGATGTAATCTTATTTAGCCAAAGTCTAAAAAGATTTCTCTATTTAGTAGCAATTAGTCTTTGTGGCTGCTTAAGATTCTTGAGGATTTCTGATTTAGTAATCTTCAAAATAGTTACTGGTTGTTATTAAATCTCTCTTTTTTCTTGTATGTAAATATGCTCGGCTTTGTGATTTTACTTTATTTTCCTCACTGAGTCAACATAATTCTCCGTGGTTTTGGGGACCACAACTGAGCCCGTTTAGGAAGTGCTGTATGATGCCTCTAAATAATGCTGACTGAGTCTGATTGTTTGCACATCATCCCAAAATGCCAAAATGAATGAAGACAGTGAGTTTGAAAATTAAAACAATAAAAGATCACTAAAAGGTCAAAATACTCCCTTTCGTTTAAAAATTAAGTCATTGACTGGTACAGAATTTGTATCAGAAATGTTGCTATTTAAGAAAGATTGGGGTTTCATGAAGTATAACTTTCTGTATATAGTGACAGGAGGCCCAAAACATTACTGCTAAAATTAATGTATGCATTGTATTAGTTTCAGATATCTCCTGGATGCCTTAGATCAATGTGTGTTTGGACTGAGTGTACATATCAAAAAGGAAAGCAAGCTTAGAGTCTGTTTCATCATGTGTCCAGCTGGGATTGGGAATACTCACTGCTGAAAGATCAAAGAAGCAGCAGAGAGAGCAGTAATGGGATCTTCAGTTTCTCTGTTAGTGTCTCATCAGGATGTTGTGAAAAGTTTCAGATTTTAGACACAGTCAATAACCAAGACATTGGTTAGTGGAGCTGTGAGAGGAAGTAAGACCCTTCACTTTAACCTGCGTAAAGTTGGGTTCACAAGAGGCACATCACAACAGCAACCATTGGGTTCAGCATGCTGAAACAACAGGAAAAAAACAGCAATCCACAGCAGTTCAAGAAAGAACACTACACAAAAATAAAGATACGTACTAAAAAGAACCTAAAGAGGGTTAGCTAAGAGAAGGAAGTTGTACCAGGTGGTATGGAAGCTACTTAAGGACACCATATGTGATATTCAAGGCCAGCGCCCACCACCTGTCACGAAAGGCTTGAGAAAAAGCAAGAGAAAGAGAAAAAGCAGAGCCAGAAAACAGAGTAAAGGAAGTTGTTAGAAAGAAGTAGGTGTCTTTTAAAAAACTGAATTCACACCCAAATGATGTATTAAACATATTTAAATGTAAGAATGTGGTAAGACAGGCAAAGGAGTGTTAGAGCAAATGTTATGTAGAATTAAAACTGGCAATAGGTCCTACTTCTGATGCACCAGGAGCAATGTGTCTGCCACTCTTTCGAGCCAACGATCATGGTGTAGAATGAGTATTTAGAGAGGCCTGTTTCAGGGAAATTAAATAAATACTTTGCATTGATGTTTGCTGTGGAAAAAATACTGTGGAGAATCCCATGAAGCAGCACTTCCTCCTGGCTTTTCTGAAAGGATATGTGAAATTGAAGTGATTTAATGGTCATGCAACAAAATAAATTTATGAAATAAAATCACAAGTACCAGATTTTATTCACCTAAACTTTCTAAAAGAATTTAAGGAAAAAAGTTGCCCACACTACTGACAATGATGCATAGATAGTTGCTTTTCAAATTGCCTTGTTGTCAGAGACTTTGAGGTTAGATACTGTGAAGCAAGTTCTTTAAAACAGTTCTTAAATCATCCAGGGAACTGCAAGCCTGTAATCCTGTTGGTTTTTTTAGGCAGTTCAGCACAAATTATGATGCAGAATAATATTTGTGTATACTTGATAACCTGTGATCTGAATGGGACAGATCAATAGAAGGTTTGCGAAGAGGAAGTATACAAACATCTTGGAATCTTTGAAGATGTAGGAAATATATAGATAAGGATCCTACAGCTGATGTGGTTTCCTTGAATTTCCACCAAGTTTTTGATAAAGCCCTTCTCTGAAGAGGGCACATAGACATAACATGAAAGATGAAGCCCCAGAATAGATAAGTAGATGAAGAGAATGCAGCAGTTCTCAAAACACAGAGGTCGCAGCTGGAGGCTTGTGTTCAGTAGATGATCAGGTAAGAAGAGTGAACAGTGATATCAGGTTTTCTGATGGCTACATGGATATCGACTGCACTAAGGGCAAGAGTTTGGTGCATTGTAATCCCAGATTGAATGATTTGTCAAAAATGACAGATAAAACACATCTTAGACAGTTGTCAAGTGATGTACTTAGGAAAAAATAACCAGTCAAAATTCACCTGCAAAATGGGGAGCTCAGAACTGACTGTTAACAAGCAGGAGTAAGATTTTACAATATGATGAATAACTGTGGAAATAACATTTTAGCACTCAGCAGCAATCAGAAAGCAAATAAAATTATGGCAATTATTAGGGTAAAAAGTGCAAAAGAACGGCCATCATTATACCTCTGTGTAAGTTCAAAGTTGACATTTTCTTGAATGCAGTGTATGGCTACTGTTTGATACAGGGTATAGAAGTAGGTAGTTCTTTGTTGCGACCAAGTACAGTTCCTCCTATGGCAGGAATTTTACTTAACTTATGAGTAAGAGAAATTCATTTGTATATAGTCAGGTGAACATTTACAATTGAAGATTTATGCAGAAAGTGGTGTCTGCCTTTAGCTGATTATTGTCATTAGCGTTAATTGGATTTGCTTAAAATCCAGGAGGTAATACTCCTTTGTGGTAGGCAGCACTTACGCAACATTTGCCGGTCTTATGTGAATTCTTCATTTGTCAGCACACAAACATAGTATGAATGAAAAAAAATAAAAGACAGTCCCCATCCTAAACAGCTTCCAGTCTTCTGCAGTTTTCTACATTACAAATGTTGCACATTACTAAAAGTTTTAAAGTTTTTAAATTGGTTTTCTTTCTGTGATTTCAAATGATGATTTGAAGCAGTTTCCCCAAAAAAGAGTGAAAAAATGATAACATCATTTGTGTGCCTGAGATCTTTCCAATATTGCTTTTATTCTAATGAACCATTCCATTGTGTTGCATTCACTAGCCACAGCTTTTCACTCTTGGTCAAATTGCAGCTACAGATATCTTAATTGGCACTAAAAATAACATTCATTTTTTCCCTTACAAGATCCTAAACCAAAATTAAACTCTTCTGCATTGGCTGCATGGTACACCACAGAAGATTCATGCTGTATCAAGGAGAAGAAAAGAGCTTAAACTGGCTGAAAAATCAGGAGGGGCATACGACCTGTTTCATCTGGAAAAAAAAAACACAACCCAAGGCCAAAAAACCAACAGAATTACAGAATTACCATAAGTGACATCCAGACAGCCAGCTGTGAACAGGAGAGCCAGTTGCCCTACTTGAGACATGATGAGCACATTATATGGATTCCTAAAGCTGAGAGAATATTCTTTGACTCTGTTTTCCTCAGTCTGTTTTACATATTTTTTTCTCTTTTTTTTCCCTGTTCTAGAAGTTTGTTCTAATAATATTCAAGGACCTGATTTTTAAAAATTCCTAGCATTCAAAAATCCCAGGTTATTCTCACAGCCAAGCTTCGTTTTGCATACTGTGGACTTCCCTATCCCTTAGACTTGCAGACACCTAAGTAATCAGCCTCCCATTTTTCATTGTTTTGTAGGATGCTGTCTCACAATGTTTTCATCTGGTGTTGTCTGAAGGAACTGAAATAGTAAAGATAAACTCAAGGAAGCTTATCTTTTCCATCATGGAGTTGCCAGCAGTGTTTTCATACTGGTGGTTAGTCTGGACAGGAGGAAATCAGCTGTTGCTCTTAGCCTATGTTAAGCTTTATAGTTAATTTCTTTGTGTCTCCAGCTGCTCTGATGATGAATACGAAGTACCTTGCTAATATAATAGAACTCAATAAAAGTTATCTTGTTGGGAATATTGATGTCAATATTTTTCCTAATCTTCTTTTTCTTGAAGATAAGATAGGCTGTTAGAAAATGACTTTTAATGCTGACTTCTGTTCTGAGGCTGCTCATTCCCACTTCCACATCATACTGTCAGTCAGGGTAGTGTGACTGTGCACCTGCGTGGTAAACTGCATCCAAAAAGCAATCTATGCAACAAAAAAAAAAAAACCAACCCCAAAAAACTCTGAACAGTTCTTGAGGAAGGGGTTCTTATTAAGGCTGAAAAAAATGCCTATGAAATTATGACTGTGACTGGGAAATGTATATGGGCATTCCATCTGGAAGACACTTTGCTCAGTCTGAAAGAGCACCAAGTGCAGACTAAACAGGTTAGAGTCAATTGCTCTTGGATAATTGGATTATGTGATCAATTAAGCAACTTGTGGAGCAGAGATAGGTCGCAGAAGGGAGAGAGGTGACAGACCATTATGGAACAAGAGAAGAATCATCTGCTCTTGTGGAATTAGAGCAAGCTGTAGCTATAGTTGTGGCTAGGGTTAGTGTGATTCAAAAGCTATTCCTATCATTGTTGCTTAAGTACTTACTCAACATACTGAGATTGCTTGCATGGTGTGTATTCCCTGCATTTGTTATAGTTACGCAACTTTGACATAACAAACATTTTCTGTCAGTAGGAAAAATTATTAGAACCAAATTTGTATCTGTTGAAATTTTATCAGGCTTCCCTACTGGCTTGAAATGTAGAGAATCATTCAAAAGTTGGGTCTTGTTTCAGGTTTTTTTATAAACAGTGAATTTTGTTAATTAGTAAAAATCATCTGATGAGCAGACTCTTGTTAAGAAGCACCTTGCTGTGTAACAGTAATTTTTGTAAAAGAAACTGATCCTTCACAGTTGTTGCAAGCATCTAGTCAGAACTCATCATCTCAATTTCATTTGTGGTAAATGGGAGAGAGAGATATTAAATCCTTCAGGTTGTATTTCCATCCCTGCTGCTTTAGGATGAGATAAACTGCTTTCTGAAGATGCAAGTGTCTTTTGGGTTATGAGAGGGAGCATAGGTTTAAGTATGCACTAAGTATTTTCAGGCAGCTAAAGCTGTGGGAGGCGAATCCCACTGAAGATGTCATTTGTTAAGGTCATTGTGTGGGCTGTGACATAAACTTTATGGTGTATGTTTCTTGTATAACTTTCATTTATATTTTACAGCATGGCTGTTGTAATCGGGTAGCCTTGCTGGCTATATGGATAAGCAGTCCTCTGGCTCCTCTGCATACCACATGCATGGGAAGTCCATAGCAAACTGTACCATTAGTGAAAAAGGTTTTACTTTCTTCTATTAGCTTGTGAAGCAGCCCAGATTAATTGCATGTCACCTTGTTTTTAAATAAGGAGGCAGAAATTAAGTCTATTTTGTTACTCTTTCAAAAATCATACAAATCTTTTTGGAGTTTCCTTCTCTGCTAACTTCTGTGAGAGTCCTCCTTTTGCCTGCCAAAATCTTACTGGTCTGGAACTATACTAAGAAACACAGCATTACAATCTTGAACAGTACAATAGGTTTCTGTAATAGCTTTGGAATATTTTTCCTGTTATTTTCCTCTTTTCTTATGTATGCAAACAAGGTGTTATCTGTTATGATCACTGATACCGACTGAGCAAATGTTTTCGTTGAGCTTTCCATGCTGATGCACAGGTATGGCTTTTGTTTTTCTTGAGCTGATAACAGCTCCCTTCACCCCTACCAGCGAGCTGTTCAAATTAATCCCTTTTGTGTGCATTGCTTTGCATTTGTAAGGATCTAATTTCATTTGTTCCTGATGTTGAATCACTGGTAGCTCCTACACATGGAGCAGTAGATACTACACAGATACTAGAATACAGGGCAAAGAATGACCAAAAACTGCTAAAGGACTGCCACTCTGGCTCCTAAAGAAAACTAGGTAGAGTTACGTGTTTCTTTCGTGTGTTGGAGGGAAGTCAGCATAGTTCTGGTTTCCTTTCAGTCAGGCATTTATCTTAATACCTACACATGGGAAGACTACATTCATTCTGCCTTTTGACAGCTTCACCATGGTCTCTTCAGACCTTCTGCTGTCCTGAGATACTTAGGATAAGGAAACTTTTGGATTTGACTCAAAACATTGGTTATCTTAAGCCCTGTCTGACTTTTGCCCTGTTCTTTTTCAAGTGATTTCAAACCAAAGAAGGGTGCTTGGCTGCACAACATGCTGTCGTTTCGCTGAGATTTGGGAATCTCAGATGCTTAAAGAGCAAGTTAGGCTGCTTTGCTGAGAGCATAAGTTAATGTAGTGTTATTATCAAACAGTGCTGTTCAGGTTAACAGAGGGCTGAGAAATTTGCAAAACAATGTATATATATTTGCAGTGAAATTCACCTATTATAACACAAATACTCCCATAAAAATCCAAATTAGATCTCAAGATGAAACACTGATGTTTTGTTTATAGCATCTTTCACCATTCATATCGGCCTTCAGTTCGGATATTTTATTCCTTCAGGATGACACAGACGTTATTTTTCCCACATCCCATATGTCCAAATCACATACAAAGATATTTAGCTCAAATACCATGGGTGCGAAACATTCCACGCTGTGGGTCCAGGGTGATGTTCAGCGTGTCTTTAACATGCTGTGGTGTTCAATTACAATACAGCAAATTTATTTTTATGCAGCGTTCTTCATTGAAAGTACAGAAAATTGCTTTGCAGTGAGTCATCTGACAGCTAAAGAACTAAAAGTCCGTAGTGATATTTAAAGAGAAAGTGGCTCAGAGCTGGCAGAGTTCAAGACAGAAAAAGAAACAGAAATTAAAGAAAGAGCCTCCAACCATGGAGAAAATAGCGACAAAGACTGGTTAGGGGGAGGAGTGATGAGAAAGCCAAACAAACTGAGAATGTCAGAGACAGTTCAGGAGATTATGCATATCATTCTGCAACAAGCGTTAGGCTTCCCAAGTCTCTCCCATATTATACCAGCCTTAGCCAAGCAAGGTTGCTTTGACCCTAAGAGAATGATGTAAATCCAGGTAAATACAAGTATTAAGCTCAGGGCACTGTTAGGAATTTAGAAACATGAAGGTAGAGGTTGAGAGAAGGATTAATGTCTTAACTTTCTAGAGCAAAACATTAGAATATGCTGTTTTCACCTTGGCTGAACACCAGGCACTCACCAAAGCCATTCTATTACTGTCCTCCTCAGCTGGATAGGAGATGGAAAATATTACTAAAGGTTCACAAGATAAGGGCAGAGAGAGATCACCCACCCATCACTGTCATGGGCAAAGCAGACTAAGCTTGGGGAAACTAATTGAATTTATTACCAATCAAAATTAGAGCAGGAGAGTGAAAAGTAAAATCAATTCCTAAAAGCACCTTCCTGCGTGCCACCGCTCCCCCCCCCACCCCTCCCATCTTCCCAGGCTTAACTTTATTCCCAGTTCTCTACCTCCTCCCCACCAGCAGTGCGGGGAGATGGGGAATGAGGGTTACAAGCACTTCATCTCCTCAGGGAAAGGAGTCCTTCCCCTTCTCCAGCATGGGGTCCGTCCCATGGGAGACAGTCCTCCACTATGAATCTTTCCCACAGACTGCAGCTCTTCATGAACTGCTCCAGCATTAGTCCTTTCCCACAGTGTGCAGTCCTTCAGGAACAGATTCCTCCAGTGTGGGTTCTCTGTGGGGACACAAGTCCTGCCAGCAAACCTGCTCCAGTGTGGGCTCCTATCTCCATAGGGCCACAGATCCTGCCAGGAGCTTGCTCCAGCATAGGCTTTTTGTGAGGTCACAGCTTCCATCAGGCTTGCACTTGCTCAAGTGGAAGGTCCTCCACAGGTGGATCTCTGCTGCACCATGGACCTCCATGGG
Source organism: Platysteira castanea (assembly GCA_013397175.1). Classification (NCBI taxonomy): domain Eukaryota; kingdom Metazoa; phylum Chordata; class Aves; order Passeriformes; genus Platysteira; species Platysteira castanea. Next base: position 613,847 of record VYXC01009315.1, read on the forward strand.
CTGCAGGGGCACAGCTGCTTCACACCACAGGCTGCAGGGGAATCTGCTCTGGCACCTGGAGCACCTCCTTCTGCACTGACCTTGGTGTCTGCAGAGTTATTTGTCTCACCTATGCTCGCTCTGCTGTTCTCTGGCTGCAATTACTTTGGCACAATAACTTTTTTCCCCTTCTTAACTATGTTATCCCAGAGGCGTTACTACCATTGCTGATGACTCAGCCTTGGCCAGCAGCAGGTCCATCTTGGAGCTGGCTGACATTGGCTCTCCTGGACATAGGGGAAGCTTCTGGCAACTTTTCACTGAAGTCACCTCTGTAGCCCCTGTGACCAAAATCTTGTTGAGCAAACTCAGTATATAGAAGAAAACTGGCATTCTTCAATCCATGATGTTTAAATGTGTGACGGTTTTGTTAGACCATGAATGAGGGAATTATTAGTTAGACAGGAATTATTATAGACAGGAATATATGTGGTCTTCAGCAGCAGTGCACTCAGAGGGAAGAAGGGTTTTGGCTTCTGGCCAAGTCTTCCTTGGCTAGTGGTAGAGAGGCTAACACTCAGAAGTGAGTGTGTGGGAGGAGCAATCAGTTCAGGGTCAGAGATTACTTTAAAACTTGGACTTTGTGTACAGGGATAAGATCTGAGTAAAGAAGCACAAAAGCTGTCTTGAAGAGCAAGAGGGACTAATCTTCTGTGACATTTGAGGCTTTTGAACAATTAGGGAGTAAGGAAATTATAATGTAGTAGGGGAACAACAGAAGCAAGGCAGGCTGTTAAAAAGATTGGCGGTTACTTACCAAGGTCACTGTTGCCTTGCATGCTTTTCCTAAAAAGTTGATGTCCAAAACTGAGCTAGCAGTAAGATATCCCAAAGGAGGAGAATGTTTAAGGAGGTGAAAACAGATGAGTCAGAAAGAGATGCCTGGTGATTTTAAAGTACTGTCATGAATGGATATCATCAATATAAACAGTATCATCTTTCATTGTCAATTATGTACAGTCTTCTTGTGTTCTTGGTCAAGTTTACCAGCTGATGGTGTGGGACTCTTTGGGGAGCTCTCTTGTGCTGTGTCGCCGAGTCTGCCCTAACTGTTTTTTGCTCTGGGGATTCTTTTGACCTCACTCTGTATAGAACCGTATTATCTGCCTTAAGAAAGTAAATGAGTTGTAAAGTATGTAGCATGAAGGAGAATACAGTCTTTATTGAAGCAGAAGGGAAAAAAGCTTGTCTTTTTAATGCATTCAGAAGAGTTGACTTTGACACTGTAGTACTGAAAGACACTGTAAGCATAAAAGTAAGGTTAGAGCCACTCAGGTATCCCAGAATTTGAAGGGTGTCATATTTCATTGTATGCAGTTCTAAAATGTTTATTACAGATCTTCTTATTTACAGCTCTCATGTCTTTTTTGAATCTGCAGAAGAGGAGTATCAAGGGCAAACCAAGAGAAAGCGCATTCGAAGGAAGAAACAGAAGAGCAGTTTACAAATCTCTAGTAATTTACATGGAGAACAAACAGATTCGGGAATGCAAGGAACTGTTGTTCAAGATAATTTACAGCTGCAGCAAACAGACAGTCCCAGAATAAGCAAAAACAAAAAGAGGAAAATGAAAAAGAAGCGACAGAAAGAAAAAAAGAGAGCAGCTGGCTTAGTAACAAAAACTACCGGTGTGGATTTTACATATCAGCCTGACAAAAACAACAAAGAAGAAGCAGCAGGCTTAAAAGACATAGATGAAAAGGCAGATAGCATTCTGGACTTCCTGCAGGCTACACAACAAATTTATTTTGCTGACAGTATGTACCGCTCTTTCTCCTTTCTTTTTATGAGTATTACCACACAGGGGAAAGTGATTATGCATTTATTACTGCTGTAAAATGTGACAAATCTACTAAAGAAGTGTCTCTCTTCAACTCAGTAAGACATGTGCGTACCCGGTAGTTGTCCCGCTTTATGGTGTGTACATGAATATGTAAGAATTCACATCAATAGAAAAAACCTGTGGTCCTCTGTCTTTAAAAATATACATGGTGTTCCTTGCTCTTCTCTTAAACATTCCAGTGCCCTTGGGACAAGTGGTTAAAATTCTTCTTCCCTCTGCAAGCAAACACCCAGAAGGATTACTTCCTTTCAGAGAACTTGAAGTGAGGGCAATTGCTGTCCTTAACTACTTTTATGCTTAGAATCTCTGAACCAATCTACTTTTCAGAATGTTCTCCTTCCCAGGAGGAGATTTATTTGTATTCTATAAGTCTAGACAGACAGCATGTAAGGGAACAGGGGAGATACTCTTGGCATTGGGAAAGTATACTGGCATAAAATGTTTGTGAACAAGATGAATGGGAACTGATGCTCAATGCACATTCCATAGTACTTTTAAAAGAATTGCATGGATTTATCCCTAATGGCCTATTCAATGTTCACTGGTCACTGTGAAGCTGAATGGAGAATATTAAATAGCTTACCTACCTATATTAGTCCATCTTAAGTCAGAGCTGTTGGCTTCTAGTACCATAAAATCCATCTTTTGGTTACAGAACTACTTTAAAAATCTTGTTAAGATGACATCAGGGATTTCATGTTAATTTTTTTTTAAGATCTATACATATAATTTTCTTTGCATAATGTCAAATCTTTCTGCTGCATCAGGTCTTCATACTAAGCTCAGCATTTGAAATCTGTCCTACTTTCTGGCTAAGGTATTTCCATCACCAAAATTAAGAATTTTACTATTTCACCATATGGCTAAGTAAATGCAAGCTAAACTACATGCATTTGCTGTAGTGGAACTCCAGAGTGACCAAGCAAGATTGAAATTCTTCGAGTTCTGCTGTTAACACATGACCCAGAACAGAAACCTGATCAATTGTCCACAGCTGTGTTGCATGTTGAGTTTTAAGAAAGAGTGTTGTTGAACTTCCAGCTTTCCTGCAAGTCAAGTTCAGGTTCTGGCAGTTTTTGACAGACTGATTGGCCCTAATTTCAAACCAGCAGATCAGAGTGTTGAGCCAGTGAGGACCTTGGAAGCCCCAGAGAGGAATTCTTAGGTGAAAGGAAGTTCATCTGCAGATAAGATATGACATCTGTAAGTCAGAGTGTGACTAACTGCGTTGTTAGGCAAATCCCAGTTATAGATCTGACATTATGCTGTTTGCTTTTTCTAGTGGAATGACTTTACACTCCCTATTTTTTTTTGGATAAAATTGGAAGTCATTGCTTTTAGCAACATTTTCAAATGGTCATTGGACTATACTTCTAGTACATATATTAAAAATCTGAATTGGGAAAGTTCTGTACTTCTCAGGTGTCTTGCTGGTAAAAAACAGAATTAAAGGGAGTTTGGTTAAAGAGATGGATAACACACTGTAACTGGAATGGAAGAATGAATTTATAGTTTAGTGCTGTATAAACAATTGTGTTGGGTGTGGATGAGCTGCAGTTCATTTGCACACAGCAGCCCCCACAGTGCTTTGGAAAGGTGTCGATAATGCAGCAGAGTTTTGGCTGCTGCTGGGCAACGCTGGCATCGTATCAGCTCTGTCTCTCCAGCACTCCCCTCCATCAAGGGGCAAGGACTGGGCAAGATCCTGGGAGGGGACACAACCCGACCAGCTGTACCAAATTAGCCAAAAGGATTTTCCATACCATATTGCATCAGCTTAGATATAAAAGCTCAAGGAGGGAGGAAGAACTGGGGTCATTTGTTATTTCACAGTATTTGCCTTTCAGAGCAGCCACTACATGGGCTGAAACCCTGCTTCCTGGGAAGTGGCTGAACATCACTCACTGGTGGGAAATCAAGAATAAACCTTTTTTCCTCTTTAATTATGTGGGTTCAAACATCTGCTAGTTTCGGTGCGGTTTTTTGTGGGTTTGGGATTTTTTAGCAAACTGCCTTATCTCAGCCTATGAGTTGTTTTTCATCTCCTTTTCTCTGCCCTGTCCCACTGGGAAGGGGAGTGATAGAACATCTTGGTGGACACCTGGCATCCAGCCAAGGTCAATCCATAACAACAATGTATGTCCTTCTCTGCTGTTTTGCTTTAATACTTGCTTTTTAAATAAAAACATAAAGGTGCAATATCAAGGTAATTGTTTGCCTCCAGAAGTGCTTTGCAGTAGTTCCACAGAGTTGTTCCCTTCTCCAAATGTGCATGCAATTTATAATACATAGTGTGTAGGAAGCAAAAACATAGTGCTTTGGCCATGGTACAGTTTCTTCATCACACCTTCTTCCTCTGCTAACTTTGAAAATTTGATTCCTCTTGCATTCCTATCATTATGAATCCTATTGTCTTTTTTACTTAGTGAATTTGTAGTTTTTGCCTTACCATTGTTTTAATATTTAACAAAAAATGTTTAACAAGTTGCTCTTTAGTACCTGATACTTGGTTGTCAGTTGTACTAAAAAGGAAGATGCTGTCTTAGAAAAGAAAGTGTAATTAGGAAAATTCTCTGAGCTCACTGAATATTTTTAACATAGTTTTCTAACCGTTTTTCCAGAGAAATCAGAATGCAGAGATGCTGCTGTAAATTCAGCAACTGTCCAAGAGCTCTTACAATGTCTTGAGTCTCACACCATCTCTTCCTCAGATGTGACTCATCTGCATCGGCTGAAATCCCTTGTATTGCTACAGGATATTGAGAGATTGAAGGATGCTTTGAAGCAATTCCAAGAACAATCCATGATGTCTCCTGGTAGGTACTATTCACTCATGTTCATACAGTGATATTTTTTGTGTGAATTAAAATTCACATCACTTTATTTTTTAATTAGGAAGCTGTAAATAATTATATATAGAAGTAAATATATGCTTATACAAGACATGAAAGCATAATTCCCACAAAAAATACAGTGATATCCCTATTTCCCATTTGTTTACAATCAATATGGAAGCTTTTCTCACTTAGCAGCAGCTACAGAATACAAGATGATTCAGCGGTTTAAACCAATATTTTTTAAATCTGAAATGTTTTAAGATGTAATCATATTTAATGCATATTTTTAATACATTCCCATGGTAGACTTTTTAAATTGAAGGAATTAACTTGTTTATCTTGGAGATTTCACTCCTCCAGTTAAGGATTAATTTTACATGTATAAGAATCAATAAAACCCATTATTTTATTTCTTCCTGGTCACCACGTGGCTTCTTTAATACACAGACTGCAAGCCAAATTTTGATTTACAGTTTTGGTTTTGTTTAAATATAAACGTCTGGTTTAAGTTTCTAAAAAATACTGTTGATAATATAAAAATTTAAAGTTACTCTTTATAACAAATGATACTCTGAAGTCATTCATAAAAAGAAAAATTACTATGTTACTAAATCTTTTCGTGCCTGAGGCACAGGCTCCTTCTGTTCTTTACTATAACCCCTATAATTTTAGTAGAATCTCTTCTTGTACAGTTAATAGTTCTTCAAGTGAATGTGTGATCAGCACGTAGTCCACATAAGGTATAATGATTCATTTTCCACATAGTCTTCATTTAAACAGTTGTTGCTACTAGTCATTAGAACTTGTGTTGCAGCATCAGACAGAAATCTACAAGATGTACTGAATTTTCTTGCCTCCCAAAGAATTTAATCAGAGTTGAGAGCACTTGGCTATGGCATGAGAGAAATCTCAACCGTTTTAGATTTTGCTCCAAGTCTTTTGAAGAGTAACAGCAGAGATGATAGCAGTGTGGTAACAGTGTAAATAAGATCATAGCCACCAGAGGCTTAGCAACAGCATTCAAAGAAGAGACATCTGCTTGTAACTTCATTAAATAATTTACAGCATGACAGTGGCTAAAGATCCTAATGAAGACTGGAGCCTCCTGAACGCTGTGTGTTGGACAGAGAGAAGAGAGAATTCCTGCCTATGGAGTTCAGAGCTGATATATTTTGAAAAGGATGCTTTTAGAGAAGTACATGTGTATTCTTTTAAGGGTAGATAGGCAGTATGACAACCCTTAAGGTTCTAATGGATGTGAAGTATCCACGTAAAGATGGAATGAAATCTTCCTGTGCATTTCAAGCCTACAATCTCCAATCTTAATTATAACCACGTTGTCTCACTGGATGTAATACATGTGTGCAAACCAAGCAGAGCTCAACAGAATAGTGAGAATGGTATTGGCTGTTTATTGAATGAACTAATTCAGCTTCTCTTGATTAAATCCAAATGGAATTGAAGTGACAACATTCAGGATATTCTTTACAGGCCTTATCTAACTTTTATACAATACAGTTGGAGTTCTGTTGAGTTTTGCAGCCCCGAGACGGGTTGCTCTGTTTACTTGTGTATAGCAGAAATGTCAGACTGAAGAGAGAAAACAGAAGCAAATTATACCCCCTAATTTTCCAATGCATGTATTCATCACTTGAAAAAACAAAAGACAATTTTCTGAGTGATTTTTAAAATTCATTAATGTTTCTGCTGGTGCAGGCTGGAATTGTTTACTCTTCCAGTTGATTTTTTTCCCTAGTAGCTGCTGTCACTCTGGGCTCAATTCTAATCTCATTCTAAGTTCACAGTGGTGTAACCATAGTAATTGATTTGATATTCATGAGGTACAACAACATAAGAAAGAGGAAAGTAGATTCTTATAAATTATTAAAGGATAATTAAGCACCTGCTAGTCATTAATTTTCCTCAGCAGACTATAACAAATACATTCTATTTGTAATTCAGAAAATTCAGTGAATGAAAACATAATGCTCTGAAATTTTACTTTGAATTACACCTTTAATTATACTCCTTTTTCCCTACATTTGGCTCAAAATCAGGTCATCTTGTCCACTGTGGGTTTTTTACATTTTAGTTTTCACTCCCAATGAACAGGTGATAAGAGTTATTACAAAAACCTGTTGCCTTAACAAATATAAGTTCTTATTATAGAAAAACAAGTTAGGGCTGTTTATGAAGGTAAAAATGCACGGTACATAATAGTAATCTGTAATTTTTTTATGACTTTGTCTTATCTTGTCTTTTTTCTCTTTACTTTTACTGGGGTGCGATGTACTGGAAGGAAAGGTCATTCCATATTAACATGATAAAAAACTTGATTTTAGGAAGATGTAATTTTTATACAAAATAAATGTTTTATTCTCTGTATTTCGAGAAGTAGTATGTTAACTCTTTTTCCCATGGTTATGATTCTACTTAAGATGCCATCATCAAAGAAGTAAAGATGGATGCTATCTTTTGTTCAGTTTTATCTTTAAATCCAGGAAGGGAAGCGTAAGAAAAAAATGAGAAGTGATGCATCTCTTCATATAAGTGCACATTCTCCATTAGTAAAATTTACAAATTATGTGTAGCATTACGTCTTTTATTTCCTCATATATGTATGTTATGGTTTCATCCAACTTTCCACTGGGATTACCAAGTCCCACTTGGCAAGTTTATGCCTACTGATGATAAATGTGCTTTAGAATAAAGCCGTGGGCTGCTCAAGGCCAGCAGATTACAAATTGAAAACCACTGGTTCAATACTATGATTGGTTATCTCCTTTGCATCTCTTAGCATGTTACTCAGATTGAAAATCACAATGCACCCAAAAGAAAAAAGAAACAAGAAATAAATTTCTGTTTCATCTTAAGCTCTTTGGTCCCACTATTTGCAGTCATATCGAAGAAAGGCCTAATAAGGGTGATGGTAGGGTCTGATAAATTTTGCAGGAAAAGGAAATACTAAGGAGATTCAGACACAAAAATTACCAACAGTAGTTATTATCTTTTAACCCTTCATTTAAATGAGAAAAAATACTTAGGAAAATGTCTGTGGTTTAGACATATTGGTTGTGCTGTTTAGTTGTCATCCTCCATCAACTTACCTTGTACTTGTGCTTCAGATTACTCCATCAAGTTACCTTTGACCTTGTACGTGAGTGATCAAAGTAGAGGTTGGTGGAGAGAGTTCGTGTGAACATGGTTGTTTAGAGTGATATTGTTCTCAGTCTGTAAAAGAGAACAAAATACCCTATTACTATTTCCATTTCTTTTGTGGTCTTTAACAGGAAGTACTTACCTCTACCTAAAATCTTCTGTAAGTGCAGGGAAGAGAATTCTCAGAAGTCACATAGACATGGATTTCTCATGATGGGGGCTTTGCTGATCTCTGTTAGCAAGTCCGTGGCTGTTAGCAAAAGGAAGCCAGAGACCTTCATGATCCTCCACAGTGCAGTGGGCAAGAGAGGAGCTGTGACTGGAAGTAATGCTCCCTTTGGTGGTTGGAAACTAGCTTTTGAAATGAGAGCTACTTAATTCCCATGTCACATCAATTATTAAAGCATAGGTGATCGCCTAATTAAAAAAAAAGTCATTATCTCCTAATATATGAACTCATTTATGAACTTCTGCTCATCAGCTTCATTCTATTATCTATTAACATTTTCCCTTTGTTGGTTAGTTTCAAATCTCAAACATACTCTTCCCTTGTTGCCTAGGAAATTATCACTCATGGCAGAGCTAGAAGCTTCTTCTAACTGCCTTTTTTTGGAGAATTGTCATTTATATAAGTGTTCATTGCAGGAGGAGGTGCATTTTGCAGACCAGAATTAATAGTTACTGTGTGCCAGCAATGCAGAGACTGGATATACAGAGGACTTAAAATGATGAAATTTACGCTTCTTTTTTTTGAATGAATGAGCATTCAAAGAAAAGGAAAAGAAATTTGAAAACTGTATTAGCATAATATTATAGAATCATCTTAAATGTGATTATTATGTGATAACTACTGCACAAAGTCTGTCATTAAAAATCAATAAAGTCACATAGGTAATCTCTGAATTAAGACAGAAGATGTATGATTTTGAGGCTTTAATGCAGCTATCTGTACAATATGACTCATTCTCAACTGGGACTTCTAGGTACTACTGTAAGTTAAATAATGATGTGTGAAATTACTCTCCAGACAGAAAGAAGCCTTGCCCATATGATCATGTCATTTCAATCACATTTTTTTCTGAATTATTGAATCATAACAAATAGGAAATTTCAAAGTGTACGAACAAAATTGTTTCTCATACAAATAACTGACCTCCTAAAATAAAATAACACCTGCTTATATAGAAATTCATATGTACTAGTCTTCAAGCTCCAGTATATGCATTGGTTTTACTGAAATGTTAATTTTGAATGGATGTTGGCACAAATATTTTTCTTACTCTTCAGAAATGTCATGGAGGTATTTCAGGGGGAATATGTTTTCTTTGTTTTCAGATCATGCCAAGGTAGCCATGTCTTTGTTCCACTACTGGATTACAGATATCCTTCCTGTGAAGAATAGGAAATAAAGCCTTGCCCCTGTGTCCGTATGCACAGGATTAAAATTTAATATACAAACTCTTAACCAAGTAGCAGTTGTTCAGGAAGAGCAGTGTCAACACACATTCTACATCTTCAGGTAAATGAATTCTTTTTCTGTGTTACAAACTCCAGAAGACAATAAAGGTGTAACTACAATGTGACTTCTGTGATTGGTTGGTCAAGAGTGTGGCCTGAGTCTTCAGTTGCATTAATATGTACATTTCACTTTAGGATAAAGGACTTAACTGGAATGATAAAGTCTCTATCAGGTATTTTTTTTAAGAAGTATCATATTATCTTTTTTGTTTATAAATTTATCATTCTTTTATGGAAGTTTTATTTCTTGACTTTTTTTGTATATCTGCTTGCCTGGAAAACAGAACTGTATTTTTTTATGTTTAAACCTAAGCAACAAAATGTCTGAGGAATGTATTTTTGCTGAATAAAATGCTAAATTGTGGAAATAGATGTGTTTCTACATGTGAGTCATCATGTAGGTCCTGTTTGGAGCCACTCAGAAGCTTGGATGGCATTTTCAGAACTGCTCTATGGCTAAGCCTGTTAGAATCCAGTGGGTTTCACTGACTGCAGAGTTATGGGACTGGGATCTGTCTCACTAATTACTGTGCAATCTGTATACTGCTGCGTAATATTTCTGTTACTGAATTTATCCAAGTATAGATACTACAGTAAGTAATATCCATGGTTGTAAAATGTCTTGGAATCGTGAAGAAAAAAGTGGTTTGTGAGAGGCTCTTCTCTCAGCTTTGTTGTTCATCGGATAGGTGATATAGAGCAAACCATGTCTTGTATCACCTTTGTCATTAGTAAGATAGGGGCAACATATTTAATTCCCCCAAGATGTGCCTGGAGATATACTACTGATGAGACTATATAAACATGGCGTGGGGTTTTTTGCTTTGTTTTTTCTGTTTTATTATATTGCCTGATACATCCTTTTGCAAGGCATTGGTTTAGGGATGCTCAAAATTTGTAATAAAAATACAGTCGTACCTCTTTCTCATTAATTGAAGAAATTAAAAGGGGTTTGGTAATACACCAAATGATTGCAGGTGCAGAAAAACCAGTCTTATTGCTAAGAGAGCTTTTTACAGCTCTGAAAAACTTGAGTTTGGTCTGTATCTGCTAGGAAAGGTGTATAAACCAGCCTTTGCAGAGGGGAAGCCAGTAGTGTGTTCCCTGTTTTAATGCCTCTGAATTGCATTGAACTGTAGCTGTGACTTTTCACTGAGATCCTGTGTGCCTCAGTCCCACATCTGGAGAAATAGGAAAACATGACTTGAATGTGAAGCACCTAGATACTCTCTTAACTGACTCATGGGAAATGAATCACTTCATCTTCATCCTCACTTAAAGGTTTGAATGCCACACAGTGAATGAGGCCTAGGAACTGCAAAAAAGGATGCACAGCAACTCATTAGGTAAACATCATGTCCTAAACACTGAATATGAAAAAAATAAATCAGGTAATGGTAATTAAAGACAGACTTTTGAAACACAAGTACAAAAGAGATCAAATTAGGAGCATAAAAATAACTGTACTGTCTGCATTTCCTGATACTTGAGTGACTGTGCTGAGAGATGTTATAAGGCTGCTGCCTTGGGTAGACCGCAGGACCTGGTGATTCCTTCTCCTTGTCCTCTGGATCCCAGATTGGTGTACCTAGAGATCTGAATGTCAGTGTAGGTGACTCCAGTTTTTACGTTTCTAGGTTCAAACAGTAGCAATGCTTAAGCACATAGCTCAGGGACACGCACACACAACACTGACGTGTCTGACTACGCAGCCCTTTGATGCCTTGAATAGCAGGACAGCCACTCTCCTCTCCCTGCCCGGACTCTGGGCCCTGGTGCCTGCTCTGTGGCTCTCCTGCACGCCAGCTGGTCCAGCCTGGAACACACTACCACATGTTCATACACTCATCTCACAAGCACTCATGCAGTCGTGTCACAGCTTTGTTTATTGCTTTAATTCCTCTTACTTATTATTTCTTTTTCAGTGCTTGGCCATTTCTCATAATCATATAATGATTTGAGTTGGAAGGGACATAAAGATCATCAAGTTCTAGCCCCCAAGCCATGGTCAGGGACACCTTCCACTAGACCAGGTTGCTCAATATTAAAGTTATTTTTAAAATTCAACTGAATTTTGAATAGCTGCATATAGATGAGCAGATTTTGATATCTTTGCCAAACAGAAATATTTTCACAGAATCACAGAATGAGTAAGATGGGAAGGGGCCACATTGGGGTTATCTGGTCCAGCCTCACTTCTCAAGCAGGGTAAAACTTTGTACTATTCCAGTGAGTAAAAGTTTGCAGGTAAAAAATATACTTTGCCTGAATCAGGTAATAATGGAGAAAAGATTACTTTTGGTCTTTCTTTTTGCCCTTTGCTTTTACCACTGTAAGAGCCTTATATTCTGTTCAGAAATCAGCTGGCCCCAACTAAGCAAGCCCAGGAGCAGTTTCTGAGCATAGTCAGTCAGTGATATGTGATGTCTTTGCAAATGACCTGTGATAGGAGGTGAATCTTACACTTACTAAACCTGCCACTTTTGCACTAACACGCTTAGGAAGAGGATAAAGTATGCTAAAGAGTTTAGAAAATTGGACCAAATTCAAGCAGATAAATTGTAGATTGTCATTGTAGATAAATGCAATTGCGTAAGAGTGTATTTGTTTCTGAAACAAATGTGCCAGACAATGGTGTGCTGAACTGCAACATGCCTGAGGACACTTAAAAGCAATGCACAAAAGAACACAGCAGAAAGATCTAGTTTGAAAGCAAAAGAAATGGACATTACTCATAATTTAAATTAGGCAGTGTACTAAAAATGGCATGGGTTCCATATTTGACATCCTATTTGCAGTCAAAAAGATTTCCTGCATCATGATTTTAATACCTTGTCACTTTTCTGCACTGCTTTTCTAAAAGAAATTGTGCTGAATTTCCTTACACCTTCTCAGGTTTATTTGAGCAGTGGTATAACAACATGGCTGAGATGCAAAAACTGAAAAATTTAAATTAATATCTACCAGTGAACACTGTTTTTCATTTCACTATACCTGGCTCCTTCAACATAGCAATGAAACATTTATCCCTTTAGATTTTCATGCTAAACTTACAAAGGAGATGGCCTTGAATTTTTGCTTCTTCAGCATCATTCAGTTTAATGAATGTGCTGCATCATGTGGAATTTTTGAAACATGGAAGAGTTTTTAAAGTATACTTTGCATCAGAAGACTTCTGGCTAAACTGTACACACACTATTATTAGCATATTTCAAACTTCCATGAAGACAGAACTTTAAAATTTTGAGTTTAAAACCTACATAGACTCAAAGAATAGAAGAATTTAAGGATCAACTGGAACATAACCTGCATGATTCTTCACAGGTTAACTTTCTAGTTTACATAATTGAACAATACACCATAAGTAAGGAGCAGCAGCACAGTGGGAGAGAAATTGGGCTCTGAGGGTGGTGGTCCCTTACCAGTATGTACAAGGAAGACCACAGAGGCTGAAGTCATTTGAGGCATCTGTAGTAGTGAATAAGCTGGTCACTGCACTTGTATGCACGGGTATGAGTTCAAAGCCATTATCTCTATATATAGGTACATGTTTTATTCTTAAAGTTGCCTGTAAGACCCTAATTTTTCTTTTGTGAAAATCTAATATGGGAATCAATCTCTAATGTTACAGATTTTTACTGCCTTGTAATTGGTGCAATATTTTATGTATTGCTTTACAATCATGGAGAGTTATAAATTCCTTAGTGTGTTTTCTATGACAGCTGGCTTTTCTCTCCTGCACCACTGTAGGGAGTTACTACTCTAAAGGCTGAGTGTCTGAAATGACATCTGGGGGAAAAAATAACTTAAAAAAAAAAAAAAAAAAAAAGGAAGGAAGAAAGTGGTGAATGGCAGCACAAAGGCAGAAGATTTTTAAGCTGTCTTTCACCAAATAAAACTTATTTCACCCAGTAAAACCACATATATCATAAAACCAGTCCACAAATGTAGAGTAGAAAGAGGTGTGTGTTATGCATGTACAATATGCTACACATTGGGCATGATAATAGAGAGAGGTAGTGCAAAAGATGGCAATCTGTAGGATTGGGAAAACGTATTATATTTAATATTAAGGGAAACCTCTGGTTTTAGTTATGCAGGTTTTGTAGTTAATTGCTTCAGCCCTAGATTGCTCCTAAGGAGGGCTATATTGCACATTTATGCAGCTAATTAAGCTTCAGTCTTTACTGTTTTATCCTCTGCATTGCATCTGAGTAAATTTTGTTTGTTTTCAACTATTAGATGTATGCAGGACTAAGGGGAGGAGAGGACATATGTATTAAAAAAAAGGCAGAAGTTTAGATGCTCTATTTGTTTACTATCTCTAAGAATGTAGGAAAAAACTATATATTCTAGGATTATTTGAAACTGCATGTGCACCATAGTCAGTGAAGTTCAAATATATAGCTTTAATAAGGATGTTCTCCAAGTTGAATGCTTAACTTTGTAGAATTAATAGTCTGTAGTCACTTTAATGAACTCCATACTCTGCTAAAGTGTATAAGCAAACTGTAGTTCTCTTTTACATTCTTACTGCAAGGCTACATCTTATTTTAGGATACATAATGGACAAAAAAGAAGTGTAATCTAAGATTGAAGAGGAGTACACAGAAATACAAGGAATGAATCTTTGGTTCAATACTTACTTTTCTTTTGCATCAACTCCAGGCTGCTATAGACTGCATCAAGTAGAGGCTGCTTTTCCTCACTTTTAAAATCTTTGCCAGTCTACTCCATCCCTCATTCAGTGCACAGATGATTCCTCCATCCCTGTCAGCCTCTGGTATTAACTTGCATCACCCATTTGCCATACTTGCAGATTTACATACTTGTGCTTTCTCCCCACAGTGCTTTCCACAACTCTACAGTGCAGTCTTTCCATTGTCTTCCCCTTCTTTAAAGCTCTCTTTTGCTGTGATTCTACCCAAAACCTTGGCCACAGCCTGGTCAGTATGGTGCTAGGACAACTGCCTACTGTGCTGACTAATGTTGCCTTACTGTCTGTGTCCTCCCACATCAAGCTCTCTGTTTTCTCCCCTGTTTTCTCCTTTCCTAAACAAGTAGCAGTTTGATGCAGGATTTGCCTTGCTGCACAGCACCAGCACAGCCAGTTGCTATCACATCTGAGATGACAGTGTGCTCGGGAAATGTAATAGACCTATCCACAATGGAGAACATGCTTGAATATGTGGGCAAGGCTGCTGATAGTTTAAAGTGGCTTCATAATTTTACATTGCACACATGATCAGTTTGGAGGCAGTGTTCTTCTGCATCTTGCTAAGGAGAGCTTGGAGGCATGCAGGGGGGGATTTAGTTTCTCGACTTCAGATGTCTGTAGTGTAGGTTTTACCATCGAACCTATCTTAAAGAACTTTCTAATCCCTGGGATTAAAAAGCCTGATATAACTGACTGCTGCTAGACATCTGTTTTAGAATTGGAACAATGGTACCAATGGAAGAATTTAGGAGTTTATGTTGACTGGTATGGAAGCACAAATAGGCAAGTCATGAAAACATCTGCATTGCAGACATCTGGATTTTGTTAAAAAAAAAAAAAAGAAAAAAGGAATGAAAAAAGATCGTTTACTGCATCTGAGAAAAGGACAGGAATGTGTGTGTTGCATGACAAAGACGGCTCTTGCTCCTGGTGCTGGTCTGGCAGTGGCAAGCTCTTTCAGCTTAGACAGGGCTGTGACACCCTCTCCTTGATGCTTTCATGGCTTCTTTTGGGAAGATACTGCTTGGGAGTGGTAAAAAGGACAAGGAGAAGAAGGGTAAGGAGCTGTTGTACAGCTGTGCCTGGAATTCACCCAACACAAACTGAGGAGATGCTTCTCCTGTTCTTCTTGTTCCCTTCATGTGATCATGCACAAAGCAGCCTCCACCATTTGTCAGGCAGACTCGGTAAAAGCTTGCTGTGTGATTAATTTCCTCTTCCAGTGACAGTAATCAAGTGGAAGTGACTATAATTGCACAAAGAAAGAGTAACCATTGCTAAGAATACCAAACTGATCAGCCATTACGTGGATTCTACAGAAGGAATCAATACCAAATATGTTTTTTACCAGAATCACAGGTGTAATCACTGAACTCTGTAGCCATAATGATAGCTGTTTGATCTCTGTCTGGCATGTGGGAGCTTAAAATGAAGGTCATGTTCAAATCTGATCGGAATTCAGGGAAAGCTGCTTGGCTTATTACCATGGCTATAGTGCTGGATTCTATTTACATCAGTAAACAGTTTAAAATACTTGACATGTTATTCAATTAAATCTGTGATTGCACACTGACAGACCAAAGTTCATTGATTTTCCAACCACATTAAACTAAGTGCATGGCACAGTGTTTCGTTTAGCCTGTCTGCTTAACCCTTTCACCTTAATTCAATTACCCAGAATAAAATTATTGTGTAAAATATTAAATAACTCTAAATTTCTAAATTAGAAGGCATTGCAAGAATATATTCATCTCAATGGCTTCTGACATATATTTATTACTGTATGATTTACAATCTGCTATGGATCACATTGTTATCCAGATGGCAAAAGTCAGTCAGAAAGTTTTTTCTCTATACTCATTCAGTAAATTGATAGATTCATGGAAGATAAGACTGAAAAGGACACAAGATTATGTTCTCTGACCCCATCTAGATCCCTGGTCATAAATTTTCACTTCACTTCAGGGCAAAGACCAGTCTAACAAAAGCACAATTTGTGGTTTTTGCTAAAGCAAGGCATGTTCAGAGACAGGCCAGCTTGATTTAAAGACATCAAGGAATGAAGATTTAGCCTTTTCATTTATTCCAGTATTCAATCACTTTCATGCTTAGAATCATGTGCCTTATTTTAGATTTGAATTTGTCTAGATTTAACTTTCAGCCATTAGTTCTTGGTGTGCTTTTCTTCACTACATTAAGTAGTCCCTCACTAGCCACTATTTTCTCTCTGTGAAAGTTTTTGAACATTGTAATCAAGCTACAAGGCAACCTTCTTTTTGACACCCCAAGTATTATCTCTTTTAACTATTTGATTTAAGGCATTTTCTATAGCCTCCAACTTGGTTTTGTGGCTCTCTCATACATTCTCTCCATTTTTTTCCCCCGCCATTTAGGAAACAAGTCCGCTGGAACTGAACTTAGAAACTTAGCATTCATTTAAAATCTCAGCAGTGCCAACTTTTGTACTCACTGTTCATTGGTTTTGGATCAACTTCTTGCCATAGGATTGTATAGGAAGTCCATGTTGAATTATTTTTAATAGTAGACAATACTCTTGAAATTTATTGCTTTCCAGGATTTAGTCCTTGGTTCCATACTTAATGTCCATAAATGTTTGTCTTTCTGTTTGGCTGTATTAACTTCAATTTTTTTTTACTATGTCTAGATTAGTAAATTATGGATCATTTTGTGTGCCTGTACTACTTTTATTAGTATTGGTTATCTGCTAATCTTGGTGACATCTGCTAATTTTACCAGCACTGATTACATTTTCTTCCAGATTATCAGTAAAAATGCTGAACATGTCAAGTTCTAGTATTAATCTTTATGGGATTCAAAGAGAAATAGCATTATTCAGTCATGATTCCCTATTTGTACCATCTTTTTGAAAACAAAAAACTGAAATAATTAGTGGATTTCTAATGTATTTAACATGTATTTATTGTGTTATATGCTCTTTTTGGATCAGAAAGTCATGTGGCACTGGGTATAATAGTTGTCAACAAGTATTTCTTCAGTTTTCTACAAAAACAAGCTGTAATGTTTTTCAGATAAGGATAAGAATCCAAACTAAAGACACTGTACAAAAGACCCTCTAAAACTGTGTTTTAAAATGTGTTTAGGAGGAAGCAGAACAATTGGAAAGTATTCAAAGTAAATAGCCTCTCAGATATATCTTAGGTGTTTTCAATTTGTTGCTCTGTGGAGAATGATTTCCATTAGTTAAGACTGATTGTTGTGTAAGATTCTTTATTTTTAAACATCAAGGGAAAATTCATATTTTTTTCTTTTCCTGCAAGATGTGATCCATAGTTTTAGTTACAAAGGTGTCTATTGTTTGTATTATATGTTGTGTTGCATTTCTTCCATCTGGAAATTGAAGGAAGACCCCTGCAACAAGTTCATTAACTGGTGATGAATAAAACAGGTTTGAGATGTAGAAGTTTGCTTGAGAAGTCACATTCACAGTTTTATAGTGGGATATGTAAGTTTTCAGTTTCTTACAGAAACAGGTTTCTGAGCAGTTTTTTAGGCTGCAGCACAGGCACATTAACTGTCAGCATCAGCATGAGGTATCTAAACCCTAAGATAAGATCAGTGTAAGGATTCATCAGAAATATTAATTGATTGAACTGTAGCTGTATAAGCCCCTTCAGACAAACAACATAGAGCCTTCAGCTCTGTGGATCTGGCTCACTGCTAATAGAGAACGCCTTTCAGGATTCCAAAAGTTTCCTTAACTCTCCCCTGCACTGGAAGTCTTAGGGGAAAAAAAGCAGCATTTCTGTCAAAATGTCGTGGTACTATCCTTTCTTTCAGTCTGATTCCTTTATGCGTAAGCAAAAAACATCGAAGTTCAATATCAAGCCAAAAACAGTTCAGGTGTCCCTGTCAGGCTACCTGAGGCACAAAGACTTTGCTGACTGTCATGTTTCTAAAAGTCCCCTCTCCATCTACTTTTTCCGTAATTTACAAGGCCTTGTAAAGTGAAAAGTGGTCTCAGTCAACCTTGCAGGTACCACAGAGCGAGAATTTGAACATGGGTAGATCCTGGGAAACAGCTGGCAACAGTGGCTGACTGAGTGGTGTGAACAGGAGGGAAGGAGACTCAAGTGTAGCTTTTCCTTTCTAGGTTGGGATGGTGACCCACCAACACGTTCTGCTCCATGCTTGGCAGCGTTCTTGTAGGCAACCTGAGACTTGCATTTTCAAATGAGAGCGGTGGAAAACTTGGGAGATAAGTCACAAAGATGAGATGACATTGAGCAAGTATTTCCAAGAGGATCATTAGTCTTTTGAATAGCAACTATGGGAGCTCTGTGTCAACTTTGGGGCAGCTCCAGTTGTCCAAGGCTGATCATAGGAATCACTGGTGTCCTGAAATCATAGTTGCTTTGTACAGCAGTCTCTTGAATGGTATTTAGCTTGAAGCTAACCAAAGAAAAAAGTCTCAAATTATACCAAAACCGTAAAACTATCTTTTAGAAATCCAAACTAGGCCAGTCTTCGACACTTTTTTTCTTGCTGAGCCCATAAACTGTTTTCATTCTTTGTGAATAGCCAGATGTTGTGGTTTAACCACATTCAGCTCCTACTCACCACACAGCCACTCACTCTCCCTGATAGCAGGACAGGGGAGAGAATCAGAAGAGCAAAAGTGACAGTTTAAAGACAGTTTAATAGGTAAAGCAAAAGCCACGTGCACAAGGAAAACAAAAGAATAAATTCATCACTTAGCACAGGCAGACAGGTGTTCAGCCATGCCTAGGGAAGCAGGGCTCCCTCACATGTAATAGTGACAAATGCCATCACTCCAGACGTCCCCTCCTTCTTCCCCCAGCTTTACACACTGAGCATGACCCCATATGGTATTGGATATCCATCCCCTGGATCATTTGGAGTCAGCTGTCCCGTCCCAACTCTCTGTGCACCTCCAACTGCCTCACAGGTGGAATGAGGTGAGGAACAGAAAAGGCCTTGATTGTTGGAGCAATGCTTAGCAACAGTTAAAATATCCCTGTATTACTGTAGTTGGTTGACCCCAGCTGGATTCCAGACACGCACCAAAGCCTC
>VYXC01009317.1:0-16187 GCA_013397175.1 Platysteira castanea
GGCAAAGCTGTGGCTGACCTGGTCAAGCATTGCAATAGCACCGCTTGGAGGGACTAGATGGCTTTTAGAGATCCCTTCAAGCCAAAACTTTTTGATTCTTTATTCACTGGTATTTCCCTGAACATCTCAAGCCATTAGCCCGGCCCCTCTTATTCAGATTCTGAATATCTGGGGAAGGGGAGGGAGTTTCCCAGTGCTGTGAGTTTTGAGACACTGTACGTGGTCAATGAAGAGAGGGATGATCTTAGTTCACATGCCCTGCTGCTTTGCGAGCAGAAAAGTGTAAGCTGAGATGAGCTGTTAATGTCAAGGTTAGGGGGTGTAAGGGACAGTGTCACTCTGTGCTTGCCCTGGTTTTGCGTGTTCCAGTTTTCCATCTGCTTTTGGCCGCTTCTGGAGACAGGATATTGGGCCAAGATTGGTTGATCTGACTGATTTTTTGATTGTTCCTCACAGGATTTTTAAAAATGTGAATGTGGTTAGAAATCTCCCTAGAGATTTTTGGGATTTTTTTAAGGAACATCTTAATCAAATGTTTTCAACCAACTGTATCTTGGACACCAAATTTATTCTGTGCTGACATCAAGAACCATAATTTTGGTAGTGGTCCTAGTGGTAGATCATGATCCTGGAATCCACATGAGACAAATCTGCGTGGTGAGAAACTGTGTGTACAAACTGCAGGACAGCTTCCAGATGCTGTTAAAGCCCTAATCTGCAAATAATAGGAATAAAGGGGATGTAGACTACATTCTATGGATTGAGGGTTTCTGAGCCTTTTGTAGCCTTGAAAGGTCTCAAAGTAGCTGCTGCTGTGAGCAGAATTGAGGACTGCTCAACAATGGTAGTTTGTATGCCAAATGTAGCACCCCAATGGCTGAACTAGTGTCTTTTCTGCCTGTTTGTTCTATTGTTCTATTATGATATGTCCCATTATGATAATGTATTCACAAGGAAGCTGCTACCAAACTGTGAACAGAATGTAAAAAGGCGTAAAATAATATTCTTTCTTAAGTTATCATTTTATATCAGATATATACTTATTATATTATAGGATTATATCATAGGATTATTTTACAAGTGTCAGCTTCCTTGTTCAAGAAGTCACCTAAAATCTCTATCATCTTGACACTGATATTTCTTTCTCAATTTTTGTTTTCCTTAGGATGATCCATTAATTGTGACCTGGTGGTGCTAACTGTCTTTTGTTTCCCTCTTTCTTCCCCATGTCTTTCAGAGGTTTACCTGCATCCCCCTGGTTTGCTTTTCTTCCCTTACCACTGATTTTAAATTGGAACAGCAAGGTTATATGATCACTACTGACTCTAGTTTCTTAAAAATGGATTACTTGGGTCCTGGGCAGGAGAAAAGGAGTGAGAAATAGAGAGGAAACATGTCTGTGATTTTGACTGCTTGTTTTTTTAATTTCTTATTTGAAACACAAGTCAGGAAATCATATAGAGAGGAATGAGAATGAAGGAAGAAAGAAGTCTTAACATCTGTTCCTGAAGCTGATTCTGAGACAGATCTTTTCAGCTTTGCACAAAAACAGTTGTAGAAGTGGACTCTGAGAACCAAACACAAAAAACCCTGAACAATTTAAACATTCAATATGTTATCAACTGTGTAATTCCCAGAAATTCAACTTTAGGCATTTTATCCTTACTTTGAAGTTTTTATGAAGACTTCTGCTTATCTCCAGAACTGCCGACCTTTTTATCTCTACTAAGATATGAAGTCTTGGCACATGGCTCACTGTGAAGAACGTGTGGAGTTCGCAGCCAGAGGCATCTCTATGGCAGGTCCCGTGAGGAACCCAGTCAGGCTGGTATTTGGAGCACAGGAGAAATGCAGGGCCTGCAGTGAGCTGGTGGATCTGATGTATGAGGTTCTATGCCTCGGCATGCTTGGTTCCAAATGCTTCACTCCCAAATGAGTGTTCTCCCAGCAGGTGAAGGCAAGGTTGGTGGGGAAGAAGGAGATGTGAAAGAAAGTTAGGGCTTAGGGCTCCTTTTCAGACACAGGTCACTGCAGAAAAGGAGCTGAAGGGTCATGGGTGAGAGTTCGCACCAGGAGCCAGATTTCATCACCCAGGAGTGAAAGTAGTCGTGGAAGGAAGGGCTCTTCCTCCTCGTGACTTTGTTCTGCTCCCTTGTAAACTTCTAATTCTCTTGTGTGCAGTGACATAGCTTTAACTGGGGGCGTTGATATGGCCTCGTCCCAATTCTGCTTGCTTTTCAGAGGCAGAAGAACCAGATGTAGGTTTATGAACTCTACCCTTGAGCTACACGCATGTACGAAGTACGGCAGAGCCTGCCAAACATACATGTCTTGTGGATTTGGGGTCCAGTGTGTTGCCTGTGGCTGTAGTATTTTCATGCTGCACACCTCAGTGTGTGTTATCACTCGATGTTAGCAGGCCGCCACTTCCAAATGTGTAATTTTTACCTGTGGATCTGATGGGTCAGGCTTCTGGCAGGCGTGCTTGCAGAGACTGCAGTGGCTGCGTCTGCAGCAATGAAACTTATTTTTTCTAAGTGGTATGTGTGTTTGATCGTTGTTTTCAGAAAACAAAATAGCATGCCCTTGCATTAACTTCAGAGTTGAACTATCCAACTATCTAATGCTCCTCTGGACTCCTTGGAAAAGTGGCAGCCGGCTAGCAAGAGGGGAGCAGCTTGGGGAGCAGAGTGAGCTGGCAGCCCTCTAGTGGGGGCGAGGAAAATGAAGGGCACGAGCAGCTCCAGAAGCAGATGTAAAAGTCAACTGGAAACCACAGCAAGGAGAATTTGATGGGGAAAAAAGTAAAAACTACAAAACTCAACAGAATTTGACAACAGAGGTGGCAGAGAGCAGTGCTTCCTGAAAGAGTGTTTTGACAGTAGCTGTAGTGGTGGGTGGAAAGGATAAAGAGAGAGTCAGTCAAATGAGTGAGGTAGGGAAAGATAGTGTCTGAAAAAGCTGGGAGACTCAGGCCAAAATCCATCTAGCTCACGACCAAGTCTCCAGCAGTATGACTATGTACTGTAGGAGTGATTCATCCTACTTAGTCTCCGAGTCTTTGCCAACTTATCATTTAGGGGCTTTTTGACTTAGAGGTGAAAAGAGCTCTTCAGTTTTCTTCGATTAATCTGTCCTTTCTTTACAAACACAAATTGCTGAACAGGTCAAGTGATATTCTCTGTAATATTCAAAGCTGGCAAAGAAAGATAGGGAGACTCCAAACAGAGAAAGAGCGGCCAAGTGTTAAACTATACAAAAATGCCAGTGGATTGGAGTTGAATGGACCAGAAGTGATAAAAAAGGAAAAAGGAGAAAGATTGTGATATAGTTCTACTAAGGAAGACAAGACAAAGGAAAAAAGGGGAAGAACAGAGGAGTGTAACTGCTGAACAGTGGGAGGGGAGCTGGGCACCCTCCTCTGGTGTGCTGCAGCAGGCAGAGGAGCAGGACACCATCTCCAGGCCAAGGGCGTTGAAGAATAGCTCTTGGCCCTGTGTCTCACAAGAGAATTCATGCAAGACCAAGGCCAGTGTTGAAGTTACACCTGTTTGTGGACTGCTGTTCGGCCAGGCAAAAAAAAAAAGCAAAGGGACTTGAGGTTGGAAATAGTGGTACAGTCAAATACGGTAACAGCCAAGAGACAGGCTGAGGTGTCAGTCTTCACCAGCAGTGTGGACAGAGGAAACTGAGCTGGAGGGAAGCACAAAAGAGCCCTGGCAAAGATGGGGAGATGGGGCCAGGGGAACACAAGGCTGTGGTGAAAGCTGGATCAAAAAGAGATTCCTGTTAACTTGCTTGCAAAACCAGAGGGACAGAGGTCTGAAAACACTATAGAGCTGAATGAAGGGATACACCAGTGAAAGGGAAAGGGAAAAAGGCAAGGAGCCTGCAGAGCTCCTTCGGGAGGAGGAAAGGCAAAAGGGCACCCAAAGGGATCTTGGCATCTGGGTGTTGCTTCTCAACTGGCACATCCGTCCTGAGCCTTTTCAGGAGACTGAACTCACCAACACCTTTGCTTCACTGCTTGGTTGGCTATAGCTGCTGTTGTTGCTCTGAAGTAGCACAGAATTATGCAAGAAGATGTTGCTGTACTAATTAGTCAACACTAATTACAGTGGCGCGTTGGTAATTATTGATGATTCATAAACTGCAAGGGCTGTAAGTCTGCAGCCATAATGGGTGAAGACTTTTGTACTGGGGATTTAGAAAGGTGAAAATTCGATGAAGTAGTAAGTGCATTTTGCTTAATGGCTCTGCTGCAATGGTAAGATAATGGACAATCACTGATTTACACGAAAGTATAAGACCTAAGAAAGTGCCATTGACTAATTATTTGTTTCATAGCTGATTCCTGTAGAGATTGCTTAGGATATTATAATGATACTGAAAATAATATTAGGTAGATAAAAATGTTAAAACTTTTTTTCCCCACTGTTTTTAAGCTTTTATTATTTCTAGGTGGTTATTTCTTTGCTTTCAACACAGTGTCTGTTCCTCTGCTCACTGGAATTGAGGATTTTCTCCCTGGCCTCTTTGGAATCAGGCTTGTCTCTGCATGTTTTACCAGAAAAGTCTGTTATGAGCTACTACACTAATTGGTTTAGGTTGCAGATCTATTAGCAGTCCTTCCTGGCAGCCAGTCAAATAATGAGAGCTTTATTTAAATTGGAAATCATCAGCAATGTGATATTCACTTAAGTGAGGAAATGAACAGAGGTATGGTCATGGTATCACTAATACGCAATGTCCACATGGTCAGATTCTTCTGGGAGTTCAGAAGATGTGGAATTAGTTCCTCCAGGCCAGTAAAAAATCCGTAGGAGATTTGCGAAGGCCAGGAACACATGTCATTACTTTTGCTGCCTCCTTTAGCTGAGTTTTGAAAGAGAAAAGTGAGTCAGTCACTTATACCCACAGCAATTTGGGCATATAAATCCAAGGGTCTGATTCAGGTTGTAAAACAAGACTCAGAACTTAAAGACCGGAAAGGAGAATGTCAGACATATTTTTTACTGTATCTAATGAGAAGGTTTATTTATCCTTCCCATACTCAGGTTCACTACTAGTCTTAATTTGACAGTCCCATCTGTTTCCTTCCAATGTATAAGTAATGAAGTTGAGCATTTTAGGTACTTAAAGGCTATACATAGCAATCTTTCAGATAAAACAGTACCTGCTTTGCATCCCTGTGTGGTTCTGACCCCATCATGTCTGCACTGAGCGGAATAGGGACAAGTTTGCCTACATCAGGGGTCTCAGATTTTCTAATTTTCACCCAGCTTTCCTCCTGCTAGCAAAGGCAGGAGCACCCTGAAACTGGAAGGAAGAGAGATAGAAAGGAAAGACCCTCATTTTTTTTTGTCCTTCTATTCAAGTGTTTTCTATTCATGAGGCTGACACAGAAACAGCCGGGAGAAAAACTCTGAGTCAGTCTGAGTGAGTGGATTATTTTGTTGTTGTTGTTTTAAAATAAACAGGATGAGAAAAGTGGCTAATCTATAAAGTAATCTCTGTAAAGGATTTGATAGACTTGCCTGCATTGATCTGTGTCTTGGACACAGTTATGCCATTTTTGACAATCCAGAATAACTAACACTGAATGTCCTCTGAAGTGGTAGAAAGTGGAAGGCATTCATTTACAATGTGAGTTCCCTGATATTTCTCTGGCATTAATAAATGGATAATAAAATAAATATCTGTGTCCGAACATACATGAATGTGTCTGTATTCCTTTGCTGAAGAATCTCAGGCTCTTGGTCCACAGATTCTGAGACAGTTTGAGCTATGTATTGTCAAAAAATAAGCTTTTTCTCTGAGAGTGACTGAAGTCTGTTGTGTAATCTTATAGATTTATCTAATGAGATTACTTCAAAATATTTTTTTAATCAAAGAATATAATGATAAAGGATTTTTTTAAGAGTTCCCTATTTAGTACCATTGGAGTGTGAATGTGCGGTATTGTTTTTTTTTTTTTTTTTTTGGTTGAGGGGAAGAGGGGTTGTGAGCTTTCAGAGAAATGTTTCATTAGCTTACTCAACTCGTGGTTGATGATGGGTGCTTTCATTCCTCTTCAGGTAGACTTACTGGCTCTAAGCTAAATTGTGCTACAGCAGGAGCCCAAGTGGAAAGTGAAGCTTTTCTGCGAGAAGAGGAGAGGTTAACTACACTTATATTGGGGGCAGTTTTTGCTGTGGAAAACAGTGGCAGGCTTTGTAGTTTAATCTTTTGGAGTGCTGCCCGTTACCACCTTCTGACGTACATTGTTGGGCTGAGAAGAATCGATGCGCGGTGGTGCATGAAAGTCCAACGTGTCAGCTGTAGCTATACATAATGCCACTGTCTCACATGCAGGCAAGGCTGTTAATGCTTAACACGGTATTGTATTCTCTAAAGAAAAGACTAGAATACTGGGAACTTCATCTGTTTTAAATGTTTATACACATTCCTTTGAAAAACACGTTTTTTAAGGATTAAGTGTTGCCTGTATAAAAGGCTCAAACTTAAGAGTACCACGGAGCAAAATGCCACAGAAATAAGGCTCCAGGATTCTCGTGTGTAGCAGAATGGCCTTGGGAATCTGCCTACAATTAGGGTTTTGGACAGATTACATGTCTTGCAGGGTGATTGCTTCAACTCACATACAGCTGGGGCACCGGGGGTACCTGGGGTAACTGGTCACCAGGAAAGCAAAGAATCTGCCCTTTTGGAGATTGGTAACTTGCAACTAATTCTCCATATGCATGAACATTTTAAGGGCTTAAAGACTCTTCTCGTTAAGTATGTGCACCTGTGTGAGGACATATGTATTGTTCTGTTGCTTAACAACCTTCTGTAGCTAATGATCTGAAGTGAAACAAACCAGTAGTGTACAGGAGAAGTGTACTGAAATGTATCAAGACGTAGTCCAGCTCCTAAGAAATATAACAAACAAAGCAGCACAGCCCACGTCTACTGGCTTTTTTGCAGTAGGTTTAAATTATGATGTGCTCTCATGTCTTCTGAAAATGTCATGGCTCACATGGTAGTGATATTTTTACCTGAAAACTAAAGGCTGTGGTTCTGGGAAACAACTTTAAATCTGCAACACAAACAAGTTCCCTTTTCTGAAAAGTCACTTCTTTCCTAAGCAATTCCATTAAAACATTACCATTTAGGATATGTCACCAGACCTAAATAAAAGTTCTGTCTTACGTTAATATAAACAACTTCTGGCCAGAGATAAATAGCTTTCTGTAGTCTTCAGCAAAAACAGTCCTTCTATGTAACCAAGGTTGGGGAAAGATGGAAAAGGAAATGTGTGTTTCTTGCTTCCTTATTTAAAACCTTACAATTTTTAACTTACAGGCAAGTAAAACAAGAATAGGAATTTTGTAAATTTGACCATATAAGATACACTTCAAAGCAACTAAATTAGGCTGCTAGTCATATGCCAGTATGGCTTTTAGTGTCTTTCATGGTTCTGTTTGATCTTTAATTCTTGTATGTAAAATGCTATCTCATTAAGAACCAGACTTAAAAAAAAAAAAATTTGTATTACTCTTCTTTAGCAGGCTTCAACTACAGAAGTACAAGTTGGGCCCATGAGACTGACGCAATACCCAATTCAGGTAAGATGCTCCTTCAGTTTTTGATAGAGCCAATCCAGTGTTAATAGGTGAAGAAATTAAGGTTCAACTTCTATAGTTAAATATAATTTTTTTATGTCACTTCTACAAGGACTGTGAGATGGATAATGTATGTTTTGTGTATCTGATTGCTTGCGAAGAGATCTACAAGTAAATTAACTTGGTAAACAAGACATTTAGATTTCCAGTAACATCCCCTAATTCTTTTTATCTGTCCTGTAGTATAGGACAGGAGTGTGCAGGATGTGCTTTAACTGGCGAAAGAGCTGCCTCTATGGATATTAAAAACTGTTCAGTTTTGATATACTGAAGCAGAGAGCTTCATGGAGTTTAGGTATGTGTTCAGTTTTGCTGGGTTTTGCACAACAGGACAGAGAACTGTAACAGGACAGAGAACTGTGTTTTACAGACCACCAATCCAAGAAATCACGTGACCTCCAACAAGACAGATTGAACTTCAGCTTAAGGAGCAACAGCTCTTACCCATACCTGCTTCTTTTTCTGTACATTTTGTTCCTGTGACAGTATCTTATCTCAAGAGTTTCAGCTTATAATGGGTATTGGAACTCTCAGATTATAGGAAATAAAATAATTTTTGGCCTTTAGCATTGTTTTAGTGATACATAAATCATCAGAATTAATTTATGGGTCGCTTAATTCTGTAAAATACAAAGATATTTAGTCACCAGTCACCCTTTGTGTGAAAAACCTATGTGTGAAAGAAATGCGTCATAAAGCTTTACATTTTTATGTCTTTACATTCAGTCTTAATGATGACTCGATCTGATGAAATTACTTGTTTATATTGCAGTAAGACTGTGGAGCAGTGGCTTCAGCAGTAGAACAGTCTTTGGTTTTGCAGGGAATTTCAGCATAGGAAGTCTTCACAGAAGAATGTTTTTAAGTTATGTTCATCTTTAGAAAGATTATCAAGCAGATATTTAAGAACTACAAATATTCTCAGTGCTTTTGTCAGGATATTACTTTATAGAAATTGGATTCGCCCAAGGGGAAGTTGAATTTTTGTTGTACTTAAAAACTGGCATTCTTCTTGGTATCTTTTCAGATGGGGGTGTTATTTTGTCCTTACATTGCACAACTGAGAATCTGTGTATGAAAAGAATGTCTTATGCAGAAATTATTAAGTAAAATCATTAACTGAAAAATTTTCCTTAAACATGTTGCCATACACTAACTTATTTACAGTAAAGTGAAACACTTTATGTAAACCCACCTCGTTTGTTTGTGGAACAAGCCACATCACCTCAGATAACTTGGCAAGTATTGCGCACATCCACACATTTAAAAAATGTGTGCTAATCTTTTATTCCATCTTGACAATACAATTACGTGTTTCTCCGTGCAGTGCAAACAGCTACTGAATATCACATTATAAATGTCTGTTTGTGGATGATTAATCATGTTTACAATTGTCTGAGAAGTCAGTTCAGTTTGTTAAAACAATTGCCACTGGGGCTTTTCTTAGTGAAGTTCATTTTATTCCTGGTGTTTTTTAGGCTGTTATGGGACACCTGTGCCAACCTCAAAATGGCACACATTTTTTGTCTGAGAAGTGACCTTACTTGTGCCTGTGACCTGCCATAAACCATTTAATAGATTCCCCACTGGACTTTATGACCATATATGTCAGAGGAAAAATACAGTTTAGTTTGTACAGAATTGTGACCCAGGTGCTCCTGGCCTTAAGAGGAAAAGGGAAGAGTCCAAAGCAAACCAGCCTGCTCCAACCCTCCAAACATCCCATATACAGCTTGCATAATTGCCTAAATTTTGTACCAGTGCTTGCAAATAGGAATGGTTTGATTTCAAGACCTCAGAAATGACACATAAAAAAGTACTTTCTCCAGGGGACACGGGAGTCTGGTGGTTTTTATAAATAATTAGTGCACATAAAAAAGGTGTTGGATCCTCTTGCAGAAAGGTTTGCTTATAAATGTTTGGGTGTGTTCCTATTCAAATGCTGCATTTTCTCATCTTTTAGGACATTTATTTGCCGTCGTCTCTTCCACAGCGTTGACACTGTGATTTTGCCCGATGAGCTGAAAATGAAGCACTATGATGCACAGCATTTCACTGTTCCCTCATACCAGTATAACAGCAGCCCCTCTGTAATTTTATTCAGACATACTATTTTCCACCTTGAAAATCTCTTGCTGGAATATGATGACTTAAAAATAATTAAGTGACTTTTAAAGTTGCTGTGATTATCTTTTTCCTTTTGGCAGCCTGTGTGTCCTCAGCTGGTGTTTCTTGTTGTATTTCAAACTCTGTAAAGCAAATTTCTGTCTATATTCTATATTTGTATAATGAACTGGGAACAAGATGTGCAGTGGTTGTGTGAAGCAAATACTTAGAAAGAGGGTAAAAATTTCAGTACATCACCAAAATTGTAAAGGCCTCCACAGAGAAAGTCCACGATGTTCCTAAACTAGGGCAACACTAAGTAAAATGATATTTTTACAGTAACACTGGCAAATTATGCAGCAAAAAAATAACTACATGCAGGTGTTTGCCAAGGAACACATATTGAATTTAAGCATTTCCTTGATTGTGTTGTTTATATGGATTGTTATATTTTTATCTTCACTTTGACAGCATTCTTCAAATATACTTCTAGTTACTTTATGTTTTGATGATTTATAGTACACTTCATACAAATGTTAATGAGAAAGCATAGTAGTAATACTTCAAAACAACTTTTAAAGTTAGTATTCTCAGAAGGATTTGCACACTGATAATTAGCTACTAGTGAGAGATTGGATGGTTTAATTAAGCTCCATTATTTTATAGCTGGTAAAGGATTGCATTTTGCCATGCTTTATTTCCAAACTGGGAGAGCTGAGAGAGGGAAAATATCAAAAAACACGCCGCCCCCACCACCCTCAAATTTTCTTTCCCCATAATGTTTCAAACTGGGAACAAAATAAAACTAATGGCAGTTGTAACCAAACAGAAGATTGTATCAGAGTAGGGACTTGAATCAGGAATCGGCAAAGTCTGCAGTTTGGCCACATCACTGCTTTCCAACATTTTGATGGCTGGGAAAAAAAATCAGGGGTTAGGAGGAGTGACAACAATTATCTTGGATGTTAAGTGTCAGTAAACCAAATCTGCTTATTGATAACTGCAATCAAAAACCTTCCAATAAAATGAAGATTTTACATTCTTAATACTTACAGAAATTCTAAGCATATAGTTTTCTTCCATCATTTGATAAAACTCTGGCTGGTTGTCCTGTCAGAGTAACAACGATTGATTTTTTTATTGTTTAGAATTCAACTGTGGAGACAGCTAAAGATAAGAGGAAAGCAATTGTCACCTTTTCTAGCTTCTAGACTGATGGTGTTGAAATGCATGTGCTGACACTCCAGCTGCATAAAGCGAGAGAGATAAAGGTTATTGACCTTTTCTGCAGGCATTTGGAGCAAATTTTGCATATTTTTCTTAAGTAGGTTGTTTCAGTAAAGTCGGGGAATGACTTTTATTTGTGAAATGAACAGGATTTTGCTTTATACATGACTAGTCTCTGGGTGCTGACTTTTTGTGCAATTTTAATAGCTGTGGATAAACTTTTGGCTTTTTGAGGCCTTCTTTTTCACAGCATATTTGCGCTAAATTAGCCCTTTTCTTCATCTGACACACAGGGTGGCATGGTTAGTTATCAGTCGCCATGGTAAATATATGCAGGTGTAATGGGGAATGCCTGCATGACTGGGATGAATAAATTGGATGCTGATAATGTGTGCATTATAGGGCAAGGATGAAAAATTTATTCTCTTTGAAAAACACTTTGTTTTACATGAGAAGCACAGAAATACAGCTGTTTTCAGCCTCTTTTCTCTGTGTCAGCTTGCAAACAGGCTTCCTACAGCATCTTCTTGATCTTTAGAGTAGTGCCTGAGTACACTTCCTACCTGATCTTGTGTGAGCAGTTCTTCAAGTGTTCAGTTGAAATTGTCTAAACTACTTCATATGCTTAGGGACAATTTGGCACAATTTATTGGATAAAAAATTCTCATATTTGAATATTTATCCTTCATACCCCATCCTGTACATACCTGCTTGTCTCTTGGCTTTGAAATAATATTGGTTAATGCCTCTTTTTTTTCGCATTAAAGAAGAAAGAACAAATAAAGCTGTGTTAATTGTTTGCCCATGTCTTCAGGGATGATAAGTGATACTTAAGGCAGTTGCATTTCAGACAGTTCATTACAATCAAAAGTCTGTGTGACTGGGATGGCCTGATGAGAGTGGCAATGATGTTTGAACACTCTGCCTGGTTGCTGACTGAATTGGAACAGGAGGCAGGAAAAAAATATCATGTGGCAAGCTGGTTTTGTCCTAAATACCAGTCCTTGTTTAAAACAGTTAACTATTGATTATCTATTGATGGCCACTTTATCCATTAAGAAAGATGTGCTACTGCATTGGCTGTTTTACAACCTGTGGTTCAAGCCTCCTACTTCCAAAGCCAATTCAATCTTCCACAGGGCAGAAGTGTTTATTGAGACTTGCACCATGCAGAGGACTACTCTATGTGTTTAATGTGGTGCTGCTGTTTTCCATCCCCTGCAGGTTTTGCTGGTCTTTGCAAAAGAAGACAACCAAAGCAAGGGTTTCTGGTGGGCTTGTGACAGAGCGGGATACAGGTGCCATGTTGCCTGGACT
This sequence comes from Platysteira castanea, assembly GCA_013397175.1. Lineage (NCBI taxonomy): Eukaryota > Metazoa > Chordata > Aves > Passeriformes > Platysteira > Platysteira castanea. The sequence continues at coordinate 12,318 of VYXC01009317.1, forward strand.
CCAGAGTCAGCGCTTGAATGTTTCCTGGATAAGCACCAGGAAATAATTGTTATAGATCACAGGAACTCCAAATATTTTGATGCAGAAGATATCTGCAGGTAACCTAAAGGACCTTATGCTTCTCTTAAGCTTTAGAATACATTGTATGAAACCAAACCTACTAATTTTAAAACAAGAAATAGCCAGGGGGAAAAGATAAAAACAACAAACAAAAAATGAACACCTAAAATTGTAGTAAAATGGAAGTTTGGGGAATGAGGCCAGAAGGTTTTCATACCTCTGTAACACCATAACAATATGAAAACTACATTATGCCAAAGCTGAATTGTAGAATTGTCTCTAGGTCATGAGGCTTCTATCAGAGCATAAGCCAAAGCTGTTGCAGAATTATTCCCTGCTGTCTGTGCTGCTTCTTTCCTGGCTTACTGCTGCAGCAAAATCTGAAGCTGCAGACTTCAAAGGAATGTGTTTGTTTGTCCACAAGGTCAGGCACTGCCTGTTCTTCACAAAAGTTTGCATCACTCTTCTAGTCCACATGGTTGTGCCTAAGCTGCATTAAGATTACAAGTGCATAGTATTGGGATTCTTTGCTAAAATACACTGTTTCAGCCGAAGCATACATTTTGCACCATACTATACTTCTAGTCTCCCATGAGCTGAAATTTGCCATGTTTATGACAAGGGGCATTTTAGTGCTGATGTGCGTTCTTCTAAAAGACCAACAGATAAACATAATTTATTCAGGACAGTGTGATGTGAGTGCAAAAACTTATCATTAGCCAGTAAAACACAAACAGGGTGTTCTTCTGATTGCTAGTCATATCTTTTTTGGTTTCTCAATAATATGCAGGATGGCAAAATTTCGTTTGTTCTGTATATAATAAACTATGGTCTTTCATAATTTGTTATGCTCGATTTTTTTACTTGCATGCCTTGAAAGCACTTCCCACCTTCTAAACAAAATTTTGCAATGTCTAGAAGGACAATGGTATATATAAGAGGGGGCAGAGAGATTCTTGTTTAAATTAGTCAAGGGTGTTGAAAATGGTTTGTATGGACTGACCTTTCTCAGCTCGTGCATTCAGGGCAGTCTGCCCCAGATAAGCTGAGTACACAGGGGAAACCTTCACTAGGTCATAAGAGAGGGTTTGAAAAGCTGATGTTTGTACTCTGTGGTTTTGGAGCTTTTGCCTTCTTACCTGCATAGAGCAAAATGAGAAGTCTGGTGGCAAAATGAAAATGGTTTGTCTAAGTAGGATAGGTACGTTTGGCAGGGCACTATCATATTTTCTAGCCTCAATGGTGTCTTTCCGTCCTGACTTTAATTTATATTTTCAGTGAAGGTACTCAGAGCAATATTGAGAAAGCGTTCAGTGTAACTGAGAAACTTTTGTTTCCTCAGGTCTATTCGTGCCACAGAGCCATCGGAGCATACTGTAATACTTGCTGTGGTTCCACGCACGTAAGTATTACTGGTTTGTGAAAAAAATTTATTTTACTTTGTAAGAACAGTTATTTAACGTATAACAGTTATTTAATAACAGAAAGTATCTTACTAGCAAGTCTTACAGAGTACATGCAGTATTTTTCACCCGAAATACGCTAGTGATGTTGTATGGTTTATGTGAGTGTTTTATAACTTTCCTTTAGTGCAGACTAGTATTATCCCTGTCACCTTCAGAATGGGTTGTATAGTAAGAAAATCAAACAGGTATGTAGTTTTTTCTATAAGAAAAAGGAAATCCAAACCAAAACCAGGAAGCTGTGTATTACTTCCTAAAGGAAATTACTAGATAAGTAATACACTGTTGTTTATTGAACTGGGTAGTGGGGAAAACTTCAATCCTATTGGTGCTGAATTCACCAGAATGTTGTCCTGAAACTAATTCATACCCCATGCATTTAGAAAGAAATCTTACTAATTTAAATATATATATATCAAATACCTTCAAATACCCTTGTTAGAACTCCTACACACTGCTGAATCCATTGTCATTTTATTCATTTCCTAGATCAGTTAAAATATTAGGAAATAGAGTGGCAGGAGAACTATTACCACCAGGATTTGAAAATCAACTAAATTTACTGCTGAACAAGATTTTGCAACTTACCTTTACCTTAATAACATTCTTTTTTAGATTATTTCTCATAGGACATCACAGAATGTCTTTTTATCTTTTTCATACTTTCTTTTTGCAATCCCCTCCTCTGTATGTAAAGAGATACAGGACTTCTATGAAGGACCTGTCAGGTTTGCTGTAGGAATAACTATCAAGTTGTATAAAAGCTGCAAATACCTTTAACAGAAGACTGTAGCACCAACTTCTGTAACAGTATGATTTTATGTATGTATTTTAGGAAAAACTCTTCTCACTGAGTTCATTATGTTCAGAGAACTACGTAAAATTCATACCATCTAATCCTCAAGTGTTCTGTGCCCATACAATATACCAGCCCTGCTTAATATCTGTATCAAGGTCCTCCACAAGGGGATCGAGTGCACCCTCAGTCAGTTTGCAGGTGACACCAGGTGGGATGGGAGTGCTGATCTGCTGGAGGGCAGGAAGGCTCTGCAGAGGGATCTGGACAGGCTGGATCAGGGGCTGAGGCCGATGGTGTGAGGTTCAACGAGNTGAGAAAAGGAGACTCAGGGAGACCTTGTTTTTCCCTACAACTACCTGAAAGGAGGATATACTCAGGTGGGGTCAGTCTTTTCTCCCAAGTAGCAAGAGATCTGACAAGAGGAAATGGCCTCAAGTTGTGCTAAGAGAGGTTTAGATCGGGCATTAGGAAAAATTTCTTCTCTGAAAGGGTTGAAAGCATTGGAACAGGCCAGGACAGTGGAATCACCATCCCTGGAGGTATTTAAAAGATATGTGGATGTGACACTTGGGAAATGGTTCACTGGTAGGCTTAGCAGTGCTGGACTCAATGATCTTAACAGTCTTTTCCAACCTGAATAATTCTGTGGTTCTGTGATTTTATTTTGTAGATCTGCTGACCAAGAAGAGACTTCTGTTCTTCCCCTTCTTGATGCAGGCTTTGATAGGGTATGTATAAATTGCCTATGTAATATAGAAAATACAGTAACTTCATCAATTATAGACATTTCTGCTTCCTCAGATGAAAATATACATCCTTTTCTGTCAGAAATGTATTGTTAAGAAAGCAGTGGCAGTTGATTCAGTTTTCTTTCCAAGAGTGTATTCCAGAAGCATATGAAATGAGAGGCTCTGTGATCTAGCTAGTCCTTTCAGAATAGCAGGAGCACTGAGATTACCTCCGTGTGGTCTGGCTGGGGTAGTGGGTGAGTTTCGTTTATGACTGCACTAAAAAACAAGGATGGGAGATGCTGATTGAAGAATTGCAGCATGCTGGCTCATCACCCAGACCCCGCTGTGTCTCAGGCTGCTGGGATTTCTCCTCTAAAGGGACTGCAAACCCGGTCCAGCTTGTGATGTGAAGAAGAATTTTTTTTTTTTTCCCATTTTGTCTGTTGTGTTGGTTTGCACCAGTTCTTCTCAGTACAGAGTTAGGGACATTCCTGTACAAGCAGCCGAAGGGAAGATAACTCTTGATACTGTTTCTCAAAGGGCTTTGTAGGAGAGAGCAGAAAGGCAGGAGTTCTCAGCTCTGAAAATCTAAGTTGCTTACCCTCTCTCAATCTCTGTGTGAGGGGCTTTGGATGGATATTAATGTTATGTTACTCTAAAATAAACCAGCTGCATTTTTAAAGTTAGCCATTCATAAGGAAGGATGTGTACTTAAGCAAAAGAAGCATATCTGGAGCTAGAATTAACTGTATATATTTTCTTAAATATATATATAATTAGGAAAATTAGCTGTAGTAAGGAAAATCAGGGAAGAGAT
>VYXC01009317.1:16234-58914 GCA_013397175.1 Platysteira castanea
AGTGTCTGAGCTAACTCACATTCAGCCCATTTGTTTACGTAGCAGAACATGAACCAGATTCAGAACCAGATACCATTTTCAGATCATCTCCCAAAAAAAGAGGTATAAGATCTTGCCTCTACCCTCTGCAAAGGGTACTGTGGGGCCATCACATTTCTAAAGCACTTAGATACTCTGAAAATTGGAAAAGGTGAATCTAAGAGAAAGGTCAGCCCAAGAATGCCAGTGGTTTATTAGTGTGGTTTCTCTCTATCTCTCTTTCTAGCTTTAATATTTTTCAAAGAAAACTTTATTACTTCTCAGGTCTAGAGTTTCATTTGAACATGATGCAGGGCAATGTGTTTTGTGAGCTAGATTATAACTGTAGGTGTAGTACTGAGTAAAGTCAGAGGAGACTGTGCAGCTGTGAGACACGGCTCAGTGGTACTCTCTGCCTTGGAAAGAAAAATCTTTTTGCACCTGACAGCTGCGCTAACTACTCTCTCTTGCTGTCCAAAATTTATCAGAGAGCTTTCATAATGTAATAATTCCCTATTGGAATTATTTTCAAGACTTTAAAATGCATCCCCTTTCAAAGTTTCTACTTTTGCTGTGGGGTGGACACAGGAATTATTTTTGCTTGGTTGGGAATCAGTAGGTACTAAATCCCTTACCACACAAAGATTTAAAAATACTCTTCTTCAAACAGAGAGGTGGTATTTGTGTGGAGTCTCTTCCTTAGCAGAAAAAATGAAATTTATTTTTGGAAAACCATACCTGTTTAAATCATAAGCTTTTCTTTATGCTGACTTATTTCTGTTTTTTCTTCCTTCTTCTCAAGAAAGTCTATTTTATTACATCTTCTGATTTTCCCTGTATATCATTAACAGCTTTTGTATTTGTGTATTAATGCTGTTGCTAATCCAGTACATTAATTATGCTGAATTTTTTTCCTCTCAGCCTCATAAATCAATAGTGGTGGCCTACTTAGGATGGGCTAATTTGAATAAGTGATTTAGCTTCTTGACTGATTTTTAGTTATGATTTAAATCAGCAAACAGGGGATCTTAATGTTTGCAGTTACTGAATTACAAACTTGTCTTATATTTTGAACTTTATTTCCTAAACAAATGTTGATTCTCATTGACCAGATACTATTAAAACTTTCTGGATTGGAATAAAAACAGTCTTTAATATTAAAGCTAATTCTTATTGGTAAGCAAGAAGAATTATTCCTGCTATCTTATAACTCTTGTGGCTTGTACTAAGTTCTGTAAAAAACAACAGTGGAATCCCATTATAATAAAGTAAAAAATAATTTAAGAGTACGTGTGTACTTAAATCAAAATGTACTGTGTAAATATGAAACTTTCTTAAAAGGAAGTGTTTTGTCTGCCTTCTAATATCAGAGAGTTCAGATATCTTCTTATTCTTGTGTCACATTAGAAGCATAGATTACAAAAGGAAATGTTTCCTGCTCTTTTCATGTCCCAGTTGATTTCTCAGTTTTGAGTCAGCCAGCGAATGACCATCACAGCATCAGCACTGTGAACTTAGATAAAGTGATTCTGTACATCTGCAGAAGACTATACAACAGTTAAGAGCATAGTTAGCGCTTTGAGAAGCTGCAATTCTTGATTCTTAGCAAAAGATTTGTGCCAAGAGCTTTGTCGGTGAGCAGCAGTGGTTAAATTTTTTCAGTAAAACACACTACTATAAAATTCAGTTCATAAAGAGCCTTTGTATATTCTAGTAAGTCTATTTCATGAAATAAGTTGCCATCATTGATAAATTTTATATTATTGATAGATTTGTTCTTATTGCTTTAAATTTAGCACAAATGCATTTGATTATTTAAAAGAACACCCTAAAACTGAAAATCTACACTGCTGTAGAAGAGAAGTTTGTTTGCAGGCAGTTTGATATATAAAAACACAACTTTGTTTGCACCTTTGCTTCTGCCAGCTTCATATTGTACCTTTGGTTTTCCCATGCATTCTCTAGTGTGTGAAGTGAAAGTTACAGAAATATTTTAAGATCTTAACATTAAGGTGTGAAACAGACCCATGCCAACGGTTGTTTTTAATTTTATTTTTTTTATGTTTTGCTCACAACTTGGAATTAAGCCACTGGTCTCCAAAACACATTTTTCATCCAGGACAGAAGCACAGATCTCTTAAAAGCTATTATTTGGGGGTTTGCATGCTGCTCTGGACTCTGTGCACAGCTGTGCTCTGAGAACTAGTGACAACACAGGGCATTTCATTTGATAACTAAAGTCAGTGCATGTGATTGATCAATAAACTTTAACTGAGGTCAGAGAACCTACTTCTTTTGTAGCAACATAAAATTTCTGATTTCAGTGGGACCAAGCGCAAGACCTTTCAGACCTAACAGAGAGAACATTCTCTCCTGTCTGGAATAAAAGCTTTTTTCACTGTGTCAGCATTCTTCTACTTTATATACTTTTCTGCACTTCTGAATTCAAGTGATAGTTCAGTGAGATTACTTGTGAAGCAAACTTACTTAAATTTCTGAGCTTTAGCTGCAATATTTTCCCGGAAAGAAATGCCAGATATAATTTTTTTTCTTTTTTTTTTTTTAGTATGAATGTTTTATGTCTCTGAGGTTTTCCATTTCCATTCTGAATTAAGGATAGATGTTCAAAATAAAACATCAAGGGAGTACTGGTTTTGTGTGAGACTGTGTTTGGGTTTTTTTTAAGAGTATCTGTTGGGTTGCTAAAACCAAATGGGAAAATCCAGTTAAGGATTTAGCATATCTTTATACTTGCTTTGTATTTAGATATTTGTGTTGTCTTAAAAACTAGAAACTCATTCCTGAGAAAAAGATGATTATTCACAACACAAAAGATACAACGAAAGCTTATTCCTACAGAAAAAGGAAGTATGGTTGAGGTTGGAGGGGACCTCTAGGGGTCATCTTGCCCAACCTCCCTGCTCAAGTACAGCCACCTAAAGCAAGTTGTCCAGGACCACGCAGCTTTTGAACACCTCCAAGGATGGAGATTCTGCAACATCTCTGGGCAACCTGTGCCCAGGTCACCCTCACAGTAAAAAAAAGTGTTGCCTGATGTTCAGGTTCCCTGAACCTCCTGTATTTCTGTTTGTGCCCATTGCCTCTGGTCCTGTGCCTCTGGTCCTGTCACTGCATACCACTGGAAAGAAGCTGGCTCTGTCTTCTTACAGTCTCCCTTCAGATATTTATATACCTTGATAAGTTCTCCACTTCAGCCTTCTCCTCTTCGGGCTGAAAATTCCCATCTTTCTTGGCCTGTCTCACAGCAGAGGTGCTTAATCACCCTTGTGAGCCTTCACTGGCTTCGTGCCAGCTCTCTTTAAAAAGTTTAAGTTTTAGATGCAGAAACAGAAATAACAGTTTAAAACCATTCCAGCCTATTTAATGGACTCTTGATTTGTCTTCCAGCAATTCATGGAGAACAGCAGCGTAACCGCTTGTTACAATGAACTGGTTCAAATAGAGCACGGGGAGGTGCGATCTCAGTTCAAATTACGGTATGTAGAAATGTGAGAAACTGCAAGCATCAACCTCTCGGTCTAAATAATTGTATTGTGTTGCTTTCTGCTTCTTCCCAGCTACGCATGTGTGTGCCTTGCATCTGCATGTATGTGTATGTAATGTGTTTGTATGTATGTAATATACTACACTTTTATATTTTCTCCTTCTGTTATTTTGTAAAGAACAAACTCAAGTGCCTTAGTAACTGGTAGCCTGAGAAAGCGTGGTCAGTGCAGGTATGGGCTGCGAATTTACATGATGGTAAAACTTGATAGAATCATTCTTGATCTCGTGTGTCTGAGATTTCATATTCACAGGCTTGAGCTGAATATAATCTTGATTCAGCTCTGAGTTTTTATTTTCTTGCTTGGCCAAGACTTGGCAAGCCAGGAGCACAGTTTTATATGTTAGTGAGGAGTTAAATGATCTTCATTCCCACATGCACTTTTTCCTTAATGTGGCTAATTCTGTATTTAATATAGGTGCTTTTGCATGCATGTAGATATTTTTGCAATGTAACCATATAAAACTATAGGAAAGAAATGCAGAGAAGGAGCTGTTCTCTCTGTGGCATAAATTAATTCCAGTTCCATCTACAGAAAATTCACTTTTCTACAGGTTTCAGTGTGTCTGTTTAAGAAGTTGATTTTTCTAAGATTTTCCTTGCAAACTGATATCAAAGTGACTTCACATTTCAAGTGATTGCATGTTCATGCATGCAAACTGCAATTACAGTAAAGTTTCAGGGGAAAAAAAATTGAATTTTGGTTTACACAATTTTAATAGTTGTTTTCCATAGCTCAGCAGGAATGTCTTCCCTCTACCTCTGTCTTATTAGCAGATGCCATTAAAAACCAATCAGAACTGATATTGGTTATGGCATTCAGGTATAATTCTTTTTTTTCACTTGTGTGGTTTAATTAAGTGGGGAAGAAGGTCCTGCACTGCCCATCTGCGCCACCTGTCACTGATCTGCAGGTCTTCTATGCAGCTTTGTAAAAGTGAAAGGGAAGAGAATGCAGAAAGTTAGTTGATAGCATTAAACCCAGGATATGTCACATGTTCAGACACAAGAGAAATGTGTTGAAAAACTAGCACCCCCCCAGAGAGCAGTATATGAGGTCACATCAGCGGTCAGAAGTGTCTTTCCATTCCCAGCATGGACTCCACTTTTCCCCATAGCTGGTTCTGATTTGAAACTTGGTTGGACATCTGTGTGCTAATTAAAGGGGATATGGGCCATTTAAACTTGTAATCTTGCTGGCTTGCTTGCCAGATCAAATGAAAATACTAAGGCTTGAATAGTGCAAATGTATCTGTGTTTTCTTATAGAAAGTTTACATAATTACATTTGTTGGCAGCTGATGTACCAGACAGGCATCTATCACTGAGACAAATCAGTTCCTTCACACAGCACAAAATCACACTCAGAAACCAGCCTGAACTGCTAGAAAATCACATACAAAATTACACTCCGAGCTCCTTTTACTATATGGGCAGAAACACTTCTGTCATCTTCTGTACAAAACACTTCTTTACTACAAATCTTCATCTGCATGGCTGCATGTCTGTGTTTTTGTGTATATCTCTCTATGTATCCTATTTGGTTTTGAGTTACTTCCACAATAAGCAGAAGTAGCAATGTCCTATATTTCTTAATTCTCTAGTCACTGGTACTAACTCAAACCCTACTATGCAGCCTGGAAGCAAAGTTCCTCTTAGGTAAATACTGTATACAAGAATGTTTATGAACGGTGTGTTTTTGCTCCCTGCATGAGACTTATGTAGAAGATCATTAGTTTGTCTTTAGTCCAAATCAAAGATGAAGTACTAATACCCATCAAAGCAAGTATGCCTGGGTTGTTTCATCTAAGTATGCACTCTTCCATGGTAGGGTGTTGGAACTATGTGATCTTCATGTCCCTTCCAACCCAAATCATCCTATGATTCTGAGATATACATTTTTTCCTAGTATTAGGAGCCTATATTTATGTTAATGCCATCCTGTATTAATCACAATTTAAACATTTTGAATTCTGTAGCAAGAAGGTGAGGCTTTTGATCTCCTGCATTAGTTCAAGGATAACCCTGAAAAAAAATGGGGAACAAAGACCATCTCGGTCCTTAAAAATCAGGATGTACGGAAATCAAGTCACTGCATTGTTACTTGGAAGCAGGAAAATTGGTATTTTTTGGACTAGAACTTTGACATGGCTCTATTGCTTCCTTTAACTTTGTTGTATTAGTTTCTTTGATAGTTCAAATCTTCTTGCTGTGTTGAAAACTTTGTATATATCTGCTGTCATGATTTTTGTGTTCCTAATCTTTAGTGAACACAAAACATTGTGATGTAACAGTAATGTGTTTTTTTACTGCTCATTGTTAGTTCCTGCTGTCCAGAGCATGTATGTAGGTACAAGTATACTATTAAGATGCTGCAGTACCTATGAGCACTTTTATAATGTAATCTGCAGTAAAAGCACGTTAACAATGGGGACGTCTGAGGCTGGATGTTTTGAAAAAGTCATAATAAAGATAGTGACATGGTCTAGTCAAAACAACTGCTACTTTGTGGTTCATCTACCGATAAGTACAATTTAATAATGTATTTATAGTGAACAAAATGTTCTAACAAAAAAACTAATGTGCTAATCATTTGCTAATTTCAGGGCTTGTAATGCAGTGTTTACGGCATTAGACCATTGTCAGGAAGCTGTAGAAATAACCAGTGAAGATCATGTCATTCAGGTAGGGGGGAAAATATTAACTATTTTATAGAATTTGAAAAGAGGAAACCCAGAGAGATCTTCTCTAAGTAGTTCCTGTTCTATTTCAGTATTTTACTTTTGTTGCCCATTAGAAAGCCTTGTACAATGAACTGCTTAATTTCTGGTTCACTGATGCTGACTGAATTTTTAAGGCTTTTCCGTCTGTAACTTCATTTAGATGACAGTTTTCAGTAATGTTGTTTCTGGTAAAACCTGCATTCAGTCTCTTTCTGTGCTTTCTGATAGATTACATATCACCTTCTCTGTTCAGCCTCTTACTTGAGTAAAATGTTTCACCATTACACAGTATTTTTATATGAGAAACACTGAGTTGTAGGGATTTGTGGTTGTGCCTTTAGCCATATAACTTGTCACACTTCGATACTTATATGTAAGTTATCATCCTTTAAACAACTTCTTTTTGATATGGTCCTAATGTACCTTTGTTTTGGCAGTATGTTAATCCAGCCTTTGAACGGATGATGGGGTACTGCAAGGGAGAACTTATTGGCAAGGAGCTCACTGAACTACCTAGAAGTGATAAAAACTCTGCAGATCTTTTGGACAACATAAACACATTTATTAAAAAAGGAAAGGTAAGCAAATAAAACAAACTCCTGTGAAATTGCTACAGAGTTTTATTCTGCTTTGTTTTTTATTGCTGTAGGTTTAAGAACACAAGATGTGTTCTTCATGAGTACACATGTAAGACCAGAATTCTTCTCAGATGTCTAAGCACAACAGCCCATGTCACAGACAAGTGACTACAGATCTCATTAGCTTTGCTTTTAGGATCTGACTGAACTCCTGCTGATTTGTTGGCTTAAGATCAGTATCAGAATGTTTTCTGTGTTTCTGTTTTGCTTAGAGCCCATGGAGCTTTTGTTAGTTGGAATGTAACAGTTTGTCCCTCAGTCAGTCTCTCAGGTGGCTGAATCATCCAAACAAAATGTCTAACTGTTCTGTCAAACACCAGAGCCTTCACTGATTGCATACTTAAAGCACCAAAATGTATTGCCACCCAGTGGGTTTGCTTTCCTAGTAACTATAGTTAGAATATCTGCAGTGTGCTGTGAACTCCTGTCATTGTGGTGATGAGCCTGGCAATACCTGCCCCTAAAACATGCAACAGTCTCCTATCCCATCTCCCCTGGGTTGCAGAAGTACCTGTTGCCCTTCCCTCTCTCATGTTCTGCTTCAAGAACTTTGGGGAGTTCTCGAACCTTTGAGTCACCATCCAGCAATGATCTGAGCTTTGTGAGTCACTGTCTGGAGTTGTTTGCAGGTTCACCTTGGTTCATTAGCAGTACTCACAGGCCATTCCTGCTGGGCTCCTCCTCATTTACATGGACCCAGCAGCCAGCACAGCCTGCCCAAAGGTATCTTCTACCCATTTTCCAACTTCATCCTACTCTGCTGCCAGGTAGTCCCCTCCTTAAAATCGTTCCTCTTTGAGCTTAGTTGAAGGACATCTTTAGATCAAGGACTTCTGAAATTTAGCATATATACTGCATGACAACCGACAACTTCAAAGCTGAACAGTGCTTGGCACAGGGCTCGTTTCTGCTGCTCCCAAGGGATATCCTTGGATGTGTTGCAGCCACTGCTCCTTATGGTGGCACCTAGCAAGAATGTTTGTCACCTCTTTAAGAAGATGATACCTAAAGTTCCTTGTAAAAATCGTAAAGTTCCTTGTAAAAAATACTTTCTCCCAAGAGAAACATAATTATACTGTCCTTACATTAGTTAAAGGCGCTGCTCTCCATTGGGTGAGTAGTTGCTGCTCTCTCTCTCTCTGTGTTATACTTAATAGTATATTAATTTTATATTATTTTTAAAAGGACAACCATGAAATAAAAATAATAGTTTAGTACATAAGGACTATGTAATAATGAACGAGTATTGACTGCAAGCTATGTATGCTCAGATGCTGTCTCTGTTGTGTGTGTTTCCTTAGGAATGGCAAGGAGTTTACTATGCAAGAAGAAAATCAGGAGACAGTATCCAGCAGCACGTGAAGATTACACCTGTGGTCGGTCAAGGAGGGTAACTAATTTGTCCGGAACATAATTGCTTTATGGGTTTTAGGGCCTTCTCTCTGCTTTCTGCATCTGTAAGTTTGACATGATCCTCCATGTATTTCACAACTGGGCAACTCCCGTGTTCGTGTGCGTGCTTGTACGTGTTCCCACCTACGCAGTTTAGAATGGACACGTTGCCAAATTCAGCTCCCAGATGTGCAGGAGAACTCCTGGAGCAACAGAAGGGTCACGTGTCCTGGGATAAAAACCTCAATGTTACACTTCATGAAGGTGGTGCTAGTCACTCAGTTGTCTTGCTGGTGTTGGGCTTGGTATCTGGTTTCCTGAGGGCTTGGAGATCTCTCCTTTAGAAAATAGCAGTGTATCACTTCACTGCCCTCTTTACAATTTGATACGGTAACAAGTGATTATTTCTGTTGCTAGGAAAATAAGACACTTTGTGTCCCTCAAAAGGCTGCATTGTACCAATGAAAACAACAAACAGGTATTGTATTTCTTTCATGTGATAATTTTCACAGCTTTTATTAACCTGGTGTCTTTTGGCTTATAAATTTTCCCAAGAAGATGTGATTGATCTATATTGTCAATGAGATTCTCATCAATTGTTGGATCAAGCAAGAAAACTTCAACATTTGCATGCATTATTCTCCTTTTGTAGGACTCCTGAGTAGAGGAACATCATCTTTAATTTTCTGGAGCATGGATGTGACAGTTGAATCCGTGGTGCTGTGGAGCAACCCATACCACAATTCAAAGGGAGTTCAGGGTCTTTTTGCAGAGCTGCTCTTGCCAGTCTGATCTGGTGTACTTAGGCCAACTAACGACTTATGTCAGTGGTCCCAAGGTTTGGAATGTGTGGTACTTACATAAAGTGTAGCCTTCATGCAGGCCCTGAGACTTCACACACCCGCCAGAACAGGTGCTGGGGAAGGGTGTAACTCAAGCCATAACCTCAGTAACGCGGCAATAGTGGCTGAGCTGGGTGTCTGCAGTCCAGACACAAATCCACACCAGCTGCTTCTGCAACAAACTTGGTGGTGCGGGGAGGTGTTTGCTGTCATCTTCTCCTGGTTTCTTCCCTCTGACAGTGTCTGAGGCAAATGATCATATCACACACTTTGCCCCAAAAATACTCTAGTAACTGCCCTGTAAAAAAGTCTGGACTTTTGTAAGCAAAGGAGTGAAGCCTGTCTTTGGCATGTAATCTGTAGGGGTGAGATAGAAAGTGGAAAGCATAAGAAGTGGCTGGAAACATTTTAGACCAAGCATGTGCTTGGGAAATAGGATATGTTAACATGTTGTTTAGGGGAGGGGTTATGTATCTTGTTTTATTTTGAATTTTATGTGCTTTTATCCGTGACGTGGGAAAAGATATGCAGGAAAATTATTTAGAAAATCACTAGTTGCCCCTTCTTGAGTAGAACAATACTGAATATTAACATATTATCGGAAAATCACTACTGCTAAAAGAATTTCATTGGTGGTAACATATGACTGTTGAAACCATCCTCCTTGCACAAGTTTTTGTGGAGGTAGGTAGTAACAAATCAAGGAGAAATCTGCATAATTCCTGGAAGAATTTTGCATGTCTATCACTGAAAAATAAGACTCATAGTATTTTAAACTGATAAGGATCTTTGAATTAAAACATGTATTTTAGTATTAGCAGCAAAGTGTCACAGGATGTTTTAAAATGCTCAGACTAGAGTGCAATAGAGTTTTATACTAAAAGCAGTGATAAAGTTACATGTATTCCTTTTTAATTCATTGTTTAAACCTCTTAACTGTTGTTTCATTTATAGCTGTTTTGATGTAGATTTGAAAGTAAGACATAATCTGCTGGCTTTTTCTATATTATACACACAGATGAAAGACCGGTACAGGGAGGTGTATATATGATATTCTTAATGCAAGATAATGAGTATGAAATAATTACAAACTTGTACCCATATGTAAAAACAGCAGTAGGAATATAGAGAAAAGTCCTTTTCTTTTGTTTTTCTTTGCCCTGTAGATTGGACTGTGTAAACCAGTAAGAATCATAGAATCATAGACTGATTTGGCTGGAAAGGGACCTTAAAGATACCTAGTTCCAACCTCCTTGTCACAGGCAGGATCACCTTCCACTAGACCAGGTCCGTGTCCCTGACAAAGATGTTACGTGATACTGGCCCTAGTGCAGAGCCCTGAGGAGCACCACTCGTCACTCCTCTCCACACGGACTCCCGGCCATTGGCCACAATCCTCTTTGAGCAGGACCATTCAGTCAACTCCTTATCTGCTGAATGGTCCACCTGTCAAATCCAGGTCTCTCCACTTCAGAGTCAAGGGTTGCATGGAAGCATTGAATGCTTTGCACAAGTCCAGTTAGATCACATTCCCTTATCCACCCATTGTAGGAGGCCGTCAAATTAGTCAGGCATGATTTGCCCTTAGTAAAGCTCTGCTTATTGTCTCCAGTTATCTCCTTGTTTTCCATGTGCCTTAGCATAGTTTCCAAGAGGATCTGCTCCATGAATTGGAGGGCACAGAGAAGAGACTGACTGGCCTGTTGTTCCCCGGGTTTTCCCTTTTCTTTTTTAATCTTTAGAAATGACAGTTAAGTTTCCCCATTTCCAGTCACTGGAAACTTCACTGGACTGCCATGACTTCTGAAATACGATGGATAGTGGCTTAGCCACTTCCTCTACCAACTCCCTCAGGACTCGCAAATGCCAATCGGGTCCTGTGATCTTGTGCATCTTCAGGTTCCTTGAATGTTCCCACACCTGATCTTCTGAAGCGGGTGGTTTTTCATTTTCCCAGTCCCTGCCTTTACTTCCTGTGACTCAGGCAGTGTGTATAGCTGGAGCACTTGCAGGTGAAGACCAAGGCAAAAAATTCAGAGTACCTCAGCCTTCTATGTGTCCTGGGTAACCACATCTCCTGTTTCCCTCCAGAGAGGGACAACATTTTCCCTAATCTTTCTTTAATTCACCAAGGTACCTATAGAAACTTTTCTTGTTGTCCTTTATGTCCCTGGCCAGATTTAATTCTATAAGGGCTTTAACTCTCCTAACATGATCCCTGGCTCTTCAGACATTCTCTCTGTATCACTCCCAGGCTACCAGCCCTTGCTTTCGCTCTCTGTAGGCTTCCTTCTTTTGTTTGTCAACAAGTTCTTTGTTCATCCACACAGGCCTCCTGGCACTTCTGCCTGAATTCTCCTTGTTGCGATGCATCACTCCTAAGCCTGGAAGAGGTGATCTTTGAATATTAACCAGTTCTTTTGGGCCACTCTTCCCTCCAGGGCTTTACTCTATGGCACTCTACCAAGAAGGTTCCTGAAGAGGCCCAAGTCTGTTCTCCTGAGGTCCAGGGTAGTGAGCTTGCTGTGTGCCGTCCTCACTGCCCTGAGGATCTTGTACTACTCCTCCATTTCATGATTGCTGCAGCCCAGGCTGCCCTTGAACTCCATGTGCCCCATCAGCCTCTCCTTGTTGGTGAGAACAAGGGAAGTTAAGAAACAAATTTTATTTAAGGAATTATGTCCAAGGTGACATTCATATTCTCCTGTACTGCTGGAAAGTACCACCCATTCCTGTCTTTTTAGTATTGGTTCATGAGAAACTACTGATAAATTAAGCACTAATGTGATGACCTATAGGCCTGGGGAACTTTACACATTTGGTGATGCCAGGGAATATGGCCTTCAAAAGGTTCTCCACAGGTACAGAGGTTTGCCACAAAGGTTAAGGACCACAACCGAAGAGAAAATACAGTCTGTGGAGATTTAAGGTCCGTTAAAAGACAAGGTGTATCTGATAGAGCTATGTAATTGTTCTGTTTCACTTCTGTCATGGAAATATCTCATGCCTGTAGGAGATCCTGGACAATGCAGTTTTCCTAATATCCGTTCCTGAATACTTGCAGCAGTAAAACTTCTCCTTACACTAAAAAAATTAGGCTCCTTTTCAAGCCACAGATAAAAATTAAGGAAGGACAAAAGGAAATCAAACAAAATATTTACTTAAGTTACAGAGCAGTAAAATCTATCATAATTCAAATTTTGATGCAAATGTTATATTTCACTGCATCAACATAATTTTAAACAGTTTGATCTCAGCATTCAGACAGTGAAGGTTGAATTCCAAACATCCTTACATTATTATATCTTGTTTCACCTTAAAAAATGTATGTGTTTTTTGCCATTAGCAACAGCCTCTGTAAGGGATATCAGAGACCACTGGAACGTTCATGTATTTCCCTGCCAGATTTATCACACAGAAAAACCTAGCATGTTCAATTTATGCATGGGAAAAAAAAATATCTAAAAGAGCATTAAGCATTCTTACAGTGAAGATTTATGAACGGGGATTGACTTTTCATGTGACTATTCCCATGTGCTGAGCCTAGGTAATTATTAATGCTGCCATTGTCAGTTTGAGACCTGGCAGGATAGAGTCCAGTGTTTTCACATTCATAAATTTACAAGAGAGGTGTTGTTTCTTTCAAGAACATATTGACCCAAGATTAACTGTGTAACTGCCCTCATAACTTACCTTACATGGCTCTTTCAGGATATGCCTGCAGAAGGGGAAGAGAAGTATTCAGAACAGAAATGTGGTTTATTGTTTTAGTAGAGCTCTTGGAGGACTGTGACGATGTTTCTGCCAGTTGTGCAGCAGACAGAGATATATCCATTGGCTTTGAGAGAAGCTCCAGGCTGGGGCCAGAACAAGCAATTCAGATGCCTTGTGTCACTGCACCATATTTGATGAGATTTCCTTAACCTTACTCTGTTTGGATGAGATATTTCTCTGAGAGTTTCTACATGGTTACAAGAGAGGTATTCAAGCTTTTAAAATTTTTTTGGATGAAGAGTCACTTCTTACACTCCCCTGAACAAGATTTATACAGACCGTGAGCCCAGGGTTTCCCTTTTTTTTTTTTTTTTTCTTTTTTTTTTCTTTTTTTCTTTTTTTGTTCATTACAAAAAGCCATGCCTGAATTTTGTGGGATTTTATTCCATTTTATTCCTTTCCATTTTCTTCTCTTTTCCTTTCACCCTCTTTACCTATCTCCCCCACACAGCAGAAAGGAAAAAACAAAAGGTGTGCAAGGATGACAGAAAAGAGATTTTTTATCATTCCTTTCCTTTCTTTCCTGAAGAATCCCCGTGAGGACCCTGCAGCATGCACTGTCACAAACTGATACAGACAGTAAGAGCACACAAGTGCAACCCTGTTGTACTGTCCTTTTAACTGACAGGTTGCAACCATGGATTTCATGCCTCCATGCAATCTAGTGGTTCGCTACAGCAGGTGATGCATTTGGTCAGAGAAACCAGTTACCATACGACAGTAATTGATTCCTAAATATTATGTGTACTGAATAATGTGTATAGACAGTGTCAGGCACTGACAGTTATTCATCTGAAATAAGAGGGTACGTGTATCTTCTAGTGACTGCAGTAAAAAAAGTAATGCATTATTTCTAGTCTTCCTCCGTGTCTCTGTTAGCTATACCTAAATACATCCTGTGCCAGTTTTCAAGGGAAGACTTGAGGAACTGCTGTTTCTGGTCAGTTTTCCTATGAGCAGCAAAATACTTTAATCATGTTACAAAGGAAAGGGGTGAGGTGATTTGCAGGTATTAAACTGTCGTGAATTGGACAGTACTTTTGTTTCTGAGAAGAATGAAAAAGCAGAGGAACATTTAATCTGTGTTATTGCAGATCAAGCAATAGATGTAAATTTTAAGATATGGAAATATCCTATCTAAATTCTAAGAAAGCTTGAAATACCTACTCTTGGAGCTAGCCAAGATGTTTCAGAAGCACAAAGAATTCAGATTTTGTGTTTAATTTTTCATTCATAAGAATGATTAAAAACTATGCGGAAATAAAGGTCTGATGAACGACACCTACATCTACCCCTTATTTCCTGGAGAGTTGTTTTTATAAATGAGTTTTTTGAAGTCCAGTTTATCAATGACCCATGAAAGGATCCATTCAAAATTAGGTTCATTAGTTCTAAGAAAATTATTTTTAAAGCACAAAAATTGATGTTCTAGGATTTTTTGGTTTTTGCATTTTATTCTTTAGGTTCATATGCAATTTGCACTTAAAACAGTACCTTAATGAGTATCAGCGCTCTTGTAAACACAGGCATTAAACAGGAATTTAGTACATAAGAGTACTTGTATCCGTGATTTTCTGCATTACATATCTGTTTGCTTTCATATTATTTCTCTACATTTAATTATACCTGAAGAAGAGTCTCTGCCAAACACTTTTTTAAAAATAGCTGAATGGAAAATGCTGGATATAGATAGTGTTGAATGCAGTCTGTTTAAAGTTTTTTTGTATTCTTTTTCCTTACATCTCCAGCTCTACAAGAGTCACCGTGAGGATAAGTACACAGGAGACAATTCCCAGTCAGGTTAGAATACTATCATTTACCTCTACATTCTGCTGTGCTGGAGGTTGTGCCAGGGTTCTCTGCTGGTATGAGTTGTTATCTCTTCCCTCTGTCCAGTCAGTGGTCAGAGCTGCTGGCCAGTGACAGATGCCAGCTGCCTCTGATGTCACACCATGAACTGGACTTAAAATCATCAATAATTGAGTCTGCTGTGCAGACCTCTTGCTGTGCATTTGAAGTTAAGATCCATTGTTCTTTGTTGTATTAAAACACTGCGTTTGATGCTGTGGCTGGTGTACCTTGGCACCTCTTTGTGTTTGAAATGCGGAATGTGCTGACTTGTGCCAGCACACCTTCCATGGTGTTTCCAAGTTTAGGACCTGTAAGCAGGCTGTTGGTTTGGCACCAGCACAGACAGGCTAAGACGGTTGTCGGAGGTGTCCAGGCCTGAGCGACTCAGTTCTAGTCAGCTCTGAGTTGCTGCAGCGTGTCTGCAACCCTTGTCTTGTGTCTCAGGAGAGTTTGCTTACTCACAGAGCACACTCCAGCCCTCATTGAGTTCTGCAGAGAGCTTTTGACTGGAAGTGTGGAGCATAAGGGAATAATCCCTTCCTCCGGTGCTGCGTAGTGTTTGGAATAACACTCTTCCCTGAAGAAGGAGGCACTTAAGGCCAATTTTAAGCCTGTGACTCTACTGGTCTCAGCCAGACTGATGTCTTAATATGAGTGAAAAGGTTCTCATGCCTTGTTACCTTCTGGCACCTGAGGCCTTTCCTGCTATGAAAGGTGAGACAACGTTGCTGTGCAACTTCAGGCAGCTTCTGGTTTTCATGTGGGAGGAGGATATAACATACTAAGAGCATGGGACATGACTGCTTGTCATCTCCTGCTGTTTCAAGTAGCCTAAGAACACAAACATCTGAGAGCTCTGTGATGCCAAATAACAAAGGGCAGCGGGAAGAAGAGACAATATGCAACTGGCTGCTCTCATTCCCATTGCTGCCACCAGAACTGATCCACAGTATGTTAAACCATTTGTTCCTGTATCCCTGTAATAAAAGTAGATTTTCTTCTCACTGTTTCTTTCCTGCAAACAGGAAAGTGAAGAAGCCCATAAACTAAGCTGGACACTTCTTACTAATTAACACATATTAGCTTACTAATGTTTTAGGTTTGCTCATTATTGTGAAAGATTTCAGCAAGACTGGGAAGACCCATCCTATGGCACCACACTGATGAGCACAGTGCAGTGAAAGTAAGGAACCTCAGAGCATGTGATGTAGCTTATCCTGCCCTGCAGTCCACAGCTGTGCTCCAAGAATAAACTTCCAGAGCCATGAGCATATACCAATATGTGACGAGCATGGAAAAGTAATCCATGCATATCATGCTGCTTGCGGTGGTGTGATTCGTAACAAATCTGGGTAAGATTTGATGCTTACCAGGTGAAGAAAAAATTTTTACCTAGGCATTTAAATATTTACAGATGAAATTGTAGTATGGCACAGAGTAGCTTTTATGCACCTGTGACTCTCTGGGTGGCATTAGCAAAGTTTCTGACTTGCTAGGTGGTATTTAACACAAGGAGAGTTGTTTTGTCAGCTACAGCCACTCACAGCTCTGTTTATGTATAAATGCTTGCTCCCACTCAAGTGCGTTATGATAAACTCATCCAAAAGTTAATGCAAGAATGGGGTTTGTAAGAGGAGTATTATCAAATAAATAAATAAAATTATTTAACGTGCATTAGTTAATGCCTTGCTCTTAGGTGTCAGCAGAGGAAAATGCTTCCAGTTTTTCCAGTTCAGACTACAACAAAGAAGACCCAAGCTGTCTTATAAATCTGTGGTAGAAAAAGAGAATTAAGACAGAAAGTATTTCAGTAATTTTTAAGATAGATGAACTTTTAATTTTAGAGAATTGTATATTCACATTTTATTTTGCTAAAGACAGGCTGCATACATCCTGTCTTGTGGCATAATCATGAAAATTGGTCTTTATGTTAAGAATATCAAAGTTATGATACTTCTGATTCTTCAAAAGGTTTTATCTGCTTTTGATCCTTGCTAAGGTCTCTGAGCCTTGGGTAGCATTTTAGATACCCTGGGAATAGGTACTATAGAGACTCTTGCAAAGAGGTAAATAGATGCATGGTTGCTGTTTTTAAACATAAGGGAGAGTGCAGACTTTAATATTTTGGAGAAAAATGAAATTTTACCAGATTTTTTCTTCTTGAGGCTCTTTCCTGGCTTTTCATCCAGTTTTGAATTTGACTGGATGTGATAATTTCTCTTTCTTTAGCAAACAGCAGTTTCAAGAATAACAGCTTGTTGCATGGCTAATTTTCAGAAGAACTAAATTGATTGTTTAATCATTCTCAGAATGTTGGATTTTCCTTAAACACAGGGTACAAATAATTATTGCAAATAAAAGTAAAAGCTGTCTGAGTTTGAATTATGCTTTGGCTTGAAGAGTGTAGACTGAGATAAGACTTTTCTCACTTGGCTAAAGTTTTAGGCAGTTAAACTCAGGCTTGTTCAGTGGTCAGAGGAGAGCAAAAAGAACTCGCACAAGGGGTTCAGCCCACCTGCCTGAGACGTCTCTCCTGAGGCAGGATCTCTGATAACCTTAGACAATGACAGCCTGCAGGACTGCTGCTTTTAGGGAACTAAAGTTAGGTGAAGCAAGTCTCCTGTTACATAAGGCATCTTGACTTGCAAAACACCTTTCCAGGTGACTTCAGACAAGTTCCTTTAAATTGATAGACACTGAGTTCCTTGTTCTGGTGTGCAGAAATTACAGTATTTTCCCCACTTATGCGATATTGTTAAGATAACTTAATTAAATTTTCATAGTTTAGATGAAGGAGATTTTGTAGAGGTTTCTACTTGATGCATTTTTAAAGCTTTTGCTTGTACTTACAGAATCCGGTTCTTACAAGTGCAAGAACAGAAGGAAAGACTCAGTTGATGTTAAGTCAATAACATCTCAAAGTAGTGATGGTAAGAAAACAAACTGCCAAACTGTATTATATTATATGTATGTACAATACTATAAATATATATTAATATGTATTTATAAATAAAGAAAGAACAGACTTGGCTTGAGCAATAAAACTGCAGAACAAAAGAATAACCAAACAGATTCACAGCTGATTAAACAGAGATTACTCCATTTTTTTATACCTGCTGTAAAATGTCTTTGTTTTGATTTGCAAAGCAGTGCCCCAGAATGAGTACCAGCATTGCTATACAATGCATGGCAGTGCTGAGTGCCTTCACAGGGAGGAGCAGTGACTGTGCCAAGGGATGGGAGCAGCTTGCTAAAAGAGTGTGTGGTGAAGTGTTAGTGCCACCTCTCTTAGAAAGCTGCAGCTTATGCTCCTGAACACGTATTTTTGGTTTTTTAATGTTTAACATGAAGGAATCTATTGCTGCTGGTTACTTGAGAGCAGTACTTCTACTGATCCCATTTGTGACTGCTTACTGGTGTGGGACAATGGTGGCAGAGATTACCTTCTGTCCTTGTATGTCGTGAGAAAAGTACTGCTTATGGGGAGCAGGAATGGTTTTCATTAGAGCAGCTGTACCACCAAGATGAGGGAGGCACACAGACTTACAGGAGGAACCATGTCTGACAGAGATCCATTGCAATCAAAGGGCATAAAGTGTAAGTACAGCTCCATTCTGAAGTGAAGGATGGATGGAAAATCTGACATCAAAAGTGAGAGGTGGCTGCCAAGGAGGCAGACAACAGTGCAAGAAATGAAAACAATGAAGCAAGAACTTGCAGGAGGAGAGATACAGGAGAAATGGGACCTGAGACTATTTCATTGTGCTGTTCCCTGGCCTTCTGCACTCTTCAAATGCTGTCATCTGATTTACACTCTGTGGTTCTCTTCAATGGCAGCTCCAAGTTTACAGACCCGACGGTACTCTTCAATGGCACGGATTCACTCTATGACAATAGAGGCTCCTATCACAAAGGTGAGTCCTGAGCAGACTTTTCCACAACTCCAGAGTTTGGAGTTGCATTCATAGGGAAGTATGTAGTTTCTGAACAGAGAAGCAGAGATTTCCTGTACTTTGTATTTAATAGAATAATATAAGTAATTTTTTTAAAATACCACTTTCTGTATCTCATTATGGCATTCCAAATGCTAGTCGTATTAAGGAGGGGAGAAGGGTGCCCTTGCTAGACGCATGGCTTCTGGCAGGAAGGGGACACTGCTCTGTTGGGTCATGTGTGAGTAGGAGGATGTTCTTCCAGACTCATTTTTCCTCTCGCTATTGATATTTATGACACCATGCAGAGGAGGGAGCCCCTGCACCATCTTGTCTCCCCCCTTTCTGCAGCCTTTTCTTCACTATCTGTTTTATACGAACTCTGTTGTCACAAACCAGCTGCACAGTCACTTGTAACACACCAGGGTGTCAGGTATCTTCCAGTTTCAAACCATTTTTTCCTCTCTCCCCATCTTTTCTTGCTATCATCAAGCTCTTACTTCCCAGCACCTCTGTGACTGTAAGAGCAACCGGCTCCTTTCCTTTTCCTTATCCTCAATTGTACCCACAGGGAGGCTTGTAGTAGCTGTTCAGGCTCATCTGGCTCCTGGAGAAGACATCACTGGGACTTTCTCCCTGTCAGTCTTGGCAGAGCTAAGAGCAGCCCCTGCTGCATTCCTGGATTGTGGCTGAGGCACAGTCTGGGTTTCAAAGAGCCATCCTCTTCTCCCACAGCCCAGCTCTTTCTGCTCTCTGCCCCTCATTTCTACATGGAGAAAACTAAGGCTTTACATCCAATATCAGGATATCTGAGTCACATTCAAGAGTTTGTTTGTTTGGGTTTTCCGCTAGGGATTGAATAATTGCTTCAGAGCAGACCTGGATATGCTGAAGGACTGGGACATTGCTATTTTTTGGTCCGCCCACCTGCAACATACTTCAGACACTTCACACTGTTCTGCTTTCACTTCCCAGGAGTTTGCCAGTTAAAATTAGCAGATGGATACCAGGAAATCCGAGCACAAATTTACATTTTCAGAGTTGTACTTCAAGGGTTGTGAGGAACTACACTGGATTTGCTAAATGAGAATTAGCATAATCAAGCCAAGAATAAAGATTTTGTAATAAGAAAAAAGTGCCATTCACTTTTCTTTGCCTGCCTCCTTAATCTGCTTCCAGGTTATTAACATAATTAATGCCGCCCAAGAAAACAGCCCTATCACAGTAGCAGAGGCCTTGGACAGAGTTCTGGAAATCCTGCGGACAACAGAACTTTATTCCCCTCAGCTAGGTACCAAAGATGAAGATCCTCACACAAGTGATCTTGTTGGAGGTCTGATCAATGTGAGTAAAATTAGTAAAGATTAAATTGCTGCTGTATCACAGTTCAGTGCTCTGCTATGCTAAAATTTCATGAGCAATGGGAAGGGAAATGGTAATTCATCACCATTTCAGTGAAGTATTTTGGCCTCCTTACTAGCAGTAGGCACTAGGATGTAGTAAACTATGGCCACATCTCAGTCCACTGGGTGCATTCATCCTCACATACAAGTGAACAAGGTTGCCACTAGAAATGACATGCCGTCTGTGGATTGGTCTCGAAAGATACTGAAGGAGATACTTTTTAGAAACTCTAGAAGCTTATATGGGATTTAGAGGGATTGCTCTATAGCTGGTCCAGTGTATCAGTGAGGTTGCCTTAATCGGGTTCTGATTTTGGTTCCATAACAGACTATCTAAATTTTGTCATGGATTTATCATTTTTTAATAGACACTGAGCTAATCCCAGCTAATTAGACACTGAGCTAATTTCTTTCTAAAATAATAGAAAGAAAATGAAAAATAAATGATAGTGGCTATTTTGAATGATGAAATCCACACTGTATATTTAATATCTTTTCTGGAGATCCTATACTGGTGTTCCTGGGATCCTTTCGTGTTTATTTTGAAAGACGCTAAAATAAGGATTACACTATAGTGCTGCAATAAGAGCAGTGGTTTTAGTACCCAGGAAAAATAGCTAAAGTGCATGTAGTGTTTTTGCAACTAGTGATGCAAAAAATGTAAGATAAACTTGCTTTCTTTTTCAGGATGGCTTGAGAAGACTGTCAGGAAATGAGTATGTGTTTTCTAAGAGTAAGCCACCATTTTAAACTTCCCTTTGCAAGTGTGACTTCTTTTGTCGATACTGCTAACATACAGCTTCAGGCTTATTTGCAGTGGGATACATGTCTCTGGAAATGGTTGTCTGAATGACTGCAGCACAAGACTGCCTCCATTCCGGTGTTTAAGCAGGCTTATATAATTAAAATAATGCATTTCAAAATGTTAGCAAAACGCCAAATTGTCACTCAAAGAAATGTTCACTTATCTTTTTGGTTTATGTTCAAATGCTCTGTAATAAATCTTTGTATGATAGGCATTTACAGACTTTTTCATGTAAGGAAAAAAGAACTGTTTTTCTTGAAAGAGAGTTGTTTTCTAAATGGAATTCTGAAGAGGGGCTGCAGTAGTGTAGGGGGAATAACCTGGAAATATGTTAATTCCCAAATTCCATTTCAACAGATATGAACCTGAGCCATACTCACCTTCCAATGCCAAACACCATCAGTGATGTTCCACCCTGTATTGCACAGCTCCTAGATAACGAGGAAAGCTGGGACTTCAATATTTTTGAGTTGGAGGCTGTTACAAATAAAAGGTACTGGACTCCTTTCCCTAGGTGCCCAGAGAAAGTGTGTTGAGGAGCTGCAGCTCTGGAAAAACTGAAGCAAGACACAGAAAATCTGTGAGAGCTGTCTTGTTTGACTCATATCCACTCTGTCCAGGTGACACTGTTCCGTCTAGTCTGATGTTGCTATGTGCTGGATGGCCTCCAGATGGCCCTTTTTCCTGCTCATGTGCAAATGATCATGCTGGAAAAAACAGAAAAAACAAACCTCTCCCCTTCCTCGCCTAAATCATCCTACAATTTGGGAAGACCTAAGGCAACTATGGCTTTTGATTATAGGGATAAAAAAATGGGATGGAGGATAAGCCAGTGATAGGATCAACAGACTGGGATTTTAAAGGTTATAATGAAAACAGCCATCACTAGTTTTGAGGTCATGCAGACCTCATGTTTTGCAGTCATGCAAAAATAAACATGTCATCCAGAGAGAAAAGTGGTTTTCATTCCAAGACGCAAAGAATCAAACAGACTACCCGCTCTTTTGTACTCTCTTAGCACAAAATGGCCATTTTTGAAATTTGCATTTGTCTGGTTTTAATCTGCAGATGTTGAGATTTGGTTATGCCTTTCTCAGCTCAGAGGCTCTGTAAGTCATCTTGCAGGAGTGAATAATGTGACTGACGGACTCCCTCACAAGCAACACAGAGTAAAAGACAACCCAGAGTAGATTTGGATATAAGAATCAAAAAGATTAGAGGTTTTACTCTGTTTCACACATGGGCTTCCCAGCATTGGACAAACACATAGACACAGCACTTTACAATTGACATTTGACCTCTTTTTGGCTTAGGGCTTTTTAGCCTTTGGGATGTGCCCATGTCATGTTCAAAGTCTGCTTTTTCTCCTCAGGAAAAAAATAAATGGAATTTTGTTTGATTGACAGATTCTAAACACAAAAAAAAAAAGGGCTTTTAAGATTTTTTCTGAAGCCACAGGAATTGTTGAAACTCTAATGGAACTGCATAATTTCTAGAAAACATATTAAAATAATGTCTGAAAGGATGGTAGATGCAATAATTTGTAACTTTGGCCAGGCTTCTTAGAGATTATAGATATGCAATTAAAAAATGTTTAACATTCCCCACCCTGTTTTAAGGTCTTGGTTTCTTTGTTGAATATTTCGCTTTTAGAACATCACAAGTTCCTATTTCACAGCAGTGCTTTTATCTTCTATTGTTTTTCAGGCCATTAGTGTATTTGGGCTTAAAAGTTTTTGCCCGGTTTGGGGTCTCGGAGTTTCTAAACTGTTCGGAAGCAACACTACGGGCATGGCTGCAGGTCATTGAAGCCAACTACCATTCCTCCAACTCATACCACAACTCCACACACGCGGCAGATGTCCTGCATGCTACTGCCTTCTTTCTTGGGAAGGAGAGAGTTAAGGTAGAACCATCACCTAGGAGCTCTTTGAGCTAGGATTTTAGTGTGTTTGCCATTTTATGTGGGTCATCCAGAAGTCAGATGTTTAAGTAATGGTCCTGGCTTCATATACTCTCTCTGTCCTTGAAGTCTTCTTGTGATGAAAGCAGGTCCACAACATTTTTCTAAAGTCTGTTTATACAAATTTACGTTTTTAAGTAGCAGTGATGGAGATGGGGAGGGAACCTGGTTCTTTTCTGTCTCTTGGTAACTGGCGTAGGTAACAGTTCTTAATAAAGCTTTGCAAAAGCTTTGGAGAGGGAGGTGTGAGCTATTCTCCCTGGTACCCAGCAACAGGACATGGGAAAGGTTCAAAGCTGTGCCAGGGGAGGTTCACACTGGACATTAAGAAACATTTCTTTACTGAGTGGTCAAATACTGGAACAGGCTTCCCAGAGAGGTGGTCGATGCCCCAAGCCTGTTAGTGTTGAAGGGGCATTTGGATGATGCCTATAATAACATGCTTTAACTCTTGGTCAATCCTGGAGGTGGTCAGGCAGTTTGGCCAGTGATTGTTGTAGTTCACTTCCAAGTGAAATAGTCTATCCTATCCTATGCTAAAACATAGAGTATGTAGGAGCAGAGTCAATACAGATGCATTCAGGCAAGCATACAAAGTGCAAGGAAACCATTAGGTGATCTGTCCATTAAAGAATGCTATGCAAAGATATTGCTCAGGTGACAGCAGTGTAAAAAACTTCATTAAAGAAAGCATAATTGGGTAAGGGTAGGAGCGGGAGTTTTGTGGTAGGTAATCTGTGGGTACAGTGAATGGAAAGTGATTGCAAGGAGGTCCTTCCCTGCTTAAGTTTACATTTGTGTAATTGTGGGTACCTGGAAGTTAAAAGAAAATATTTACTGTAATTTTTGTGCCACATCATAATTTTTCTTTCTTCCTGTAGGGAAGTCTGGACCATTTAGACGAGGTAGCTGCATTAATAGCTGCCACCATTCATGACGTAGACCATCCTGGACGGACCAACTCTTTCCTGTGCAATGCTGGCAGTGATTTAGCTGTCCTTTACAATGATACAGCTGTATTAGAGAGTCATCACACAGCACTGGCATTTCAGCTGACAACAAAAGACAGCAAATACAACATTTTCAAGAACATTGATAGGTGTGTTCGGTGGAGAAGGGGAGCGTGCATGTGTGGATTGCTTGTTTGGCAGTTTTAGTTTGGGGCAAATTGAGAGCCTACCTTCTAAACAAGAACACATAGTTTAAATACACATATTAAGATTTAACCTCTTCCAGAATACTATGTTCCATGATTTATAAAAAGGCTTTCATTTCCCCCTCACCCCACCCCTGTCTTCCAACTTGTAATTACTGGAAGCTTAGACAGATGTTTAATAATATTTTATGGATTACATTAACTTGGTCCTGTTAACAGTCCCAAGGCTGCATCTTGGCCCACTGCCTTTTCATTGAAGGAGCCTGGGCATTACTTTTCTGGGGTATGTTCTCCACCCCAGCAGTTAGATGGGGTGTGTTGTGTCTGCAAAAGGTCCTATGCATCCCAGCACTACTCCATTCACATGGAATGGAAAGGGTGGTGGTAGGACATGAAGCTCTGGGAGAGGTGGAAGAGCTCCCTCTGGTTCGCTGGGCATGCAAGTAGCCCAGGAGTTCCCACTGCATGACCCTAGTTTTTGTAGGGACAAGGTGAGAGAGAAAGAGCTCTGAAAGGGAAATGGCCTGACCCCAAAGAGGTAATTGATCTGTCTACTTCCCACAACACTGCTGTTTTCGAAAAACTTGACATTTATATTCCAAGCTAACAGACCAACATACAGTGCAATGGATGCATTGATGCCATTCCTGGAGAAGTTATCTTAGTCTTACAGCATTATGAAACTGAGTTGTAAATTTTTGTTGACCTCATAGGATTGATTTTCATTAGGTAAAAATAACAGCAGGTGAACTCAGGCATGATCTTATCCATTCCTCCATCCCTAGACTGCTCCTAACTCTGAAGGTGCCAGCTTGTGGCTGAGCCCCTGAGCAGCATTTTGCAGAGCCATCTGGGCAGGGATGATGAAAGGGCAGAGCTCTGTCTGGCAAGTTTTTGAGCAAGAACTCTTTTCTTTCCTAGAAATCGCTACCGGACATTGCGCCAGGCCATTATTGACATGGTTTTGGCAACGGAGATGACGAAGCACTTTGAGCATGTGAACAAATTTGTGAACAGTATCAACAAGCCTGTGGCATCTGAGGAGACCAGCCCACATGTAAGTACTTGCAGGACTTCACGCCTTCAGGCATTTCAGTGAGGTTCTTCCAAGACAGCCTTAAGTATAATTTTCATTCACCTTGCACAAATTTGCATTGTGGCAATGCCCAAGTGACACAAATGGATTTGTGGCATTACATATCAAAGTGTGAAAAAATACTTTTGTTTTCTTTTCTGCTCTTAGTTCATTTAAACACTTCATTTTATAAGCCTTGAGTTCAAAGCCACCCTGTATTCAGGAAATATATGGGTGGATGTTTCCATGTTTTACATTGAAAATTCTGTGCATGGAGCCAGGTTGGCACCTGTGCTTATGGTCTTGTGTCCAAACAGTGGGATTTTTCTGAGCCTAGGGCTGTAACTGAGGAACCTCCTCAATGGTTTTGTATCTGTTTAATCTGGAGCCCTCAAGTCCTGAGGAATAACTTCCTGAGACCTTTCCACTCCTGACCGTACCTAAAGATGCCCAGGCCTTTTTGTGTAACAGTTATACACCCTAATGCTCCACCACCAGCCAGAGTTTATTTATAAGCTGCCTCTGAGTTTCCCATCCCCTCATACCTGCGCTTGCCACCTCTCAAGGCTGAGCACTCAGGGCCTGACCAGGTTCTCCAGGGCAATGTTACCTGAGGAAAGACTATCTTAACCCATCTTAGTGAAAACAATGTTTTGTTGGAAACGTGCAAAAAAAAATTACACAAAACTGAAGGTCAGCAATACTAAAACCAAATAGAAGTAGCTATCCATAATTGGACTTTGTACTGTAGACTGTCACGGGTGCCATTTACAGCTTCAAAGACAACATTCTGCCAGCTGAAATGACCTGCTTCGAGGGACTGCTGAGCTCCACTCCCCCAACAGCCTGAGCTGGAAATCACAAAAGCTGCTGAACTTACCTCACAATAAAAGTCCAGGACAGAACCACCTGCACTACAGACTTCTTGTTTTCCCTCAGTATTAGCTTGTTCTGTTCTTTACTGTTAACAGTGGCTCTTTCTGGTTTTGATCTTCACAGCAGCTAAGGTACAGGGTTAATTAGAAAGCTCTTTGATGGGCTAACCATGCTGAAAAAGGATTAACTGCTAAACATACAGTTAGAAGATTAATGCCTGAGCTGCCAGAAGTCACTGCAAAATACTTCCCCATAAACCACAAAGACATTAATTTATTTGTGGTGGCAGAAAGTACTTACATTCAGTTTTTGACTCAAGAGTTGAATTTAGCAGCGAAGGGAGGCCAAAATCCCACAAATATATTATTTTGAGAATAGCATTAATGCCATGTGAAGAGAGGTGGAGGCCTTTCATAATACACTTGTGCCTTTCTAAACTGTTCAAGACCCAGAATATGATGCCACAGCAGACTTGGAACAACTACTTTGTCACCTCCACCTGGTCTCCAGAGCAGGCAGTGAAGTTTGGTATTTTACTGTCTACCAAGCAGAGAATTTCTGCAGTCAGTCTGTCACTCCTGTGATTTCCTACTGTTAATCTCATAGATTATGTAAGATTTCACCCTCACTGGGAACTAAGACCAAAGACTGTTCCAGGCTGAGGGTTCAAAATCCGGCACAAAGAGAGTAGTTCTACTCGGAAACATGCTGGAACTGAGTGTCAGAGACTGGCTTTTCTGTGTGTAAAAGAAACAGTTGTGCAAGTCAGTTCAACCCCCTGTGCCTGTCTCAGTTTTTTCATTTAGGAATACAAACCTAACTCCAGAAACTCCCCTAAGTGAAGCAGTCCCCTACCATCATCACCCCTACATTTAAACATTCAGAAGTGAGGATTGTTTATGAGCTTGCAGTCAGTGGATGCATCCCCTATCACGGTCCTCTTCCAAGCAGGATGCAGACAAGGTAACATCTTACCTGACAAAGAGCCTGTGGCTCTTTATTTCACTAACTTTCATATACATTTTGAGAATCTTCACAACTGTATGTATTTGGGTTATCATTAGTTACTTAGCAAGGCTCCAGTTCTCAGACATCACTTTCTTCTCCAAGGTCCTGGTGCTCTGCATGAAATTATAAGGCAGCAGACGGGGTGCCTGCTTAGTGCCTAGAGCTGATAATGACGCCCTCGCTGCTGCTAGCAGGGGATGCTGCCACCGGCCCCTGTAACCAACTCTCCTTTACAGAGCGAAGGCAGCGACACTGAATGTACAGCCAACATAAAAAATTTTCCAGACAACCAGACACTGATCAAGCGCATGATGATTAAATGTGCAGATGTAGCAAATCCATGTCGCCCCCTAGAGCTATGTATTGAATGGGCAGGAAGGATTTCAGAGGAGTACTTTGCACAGGTATGTATATTTTTATGATTTAACTATTGTATTATGTCTGGAAGCGTATACTGGCTGATCTGCTGTTCCACACAGGGTCTGCCTGGTGTCACCAGAGAGTCAAGATGTATGTTTTTTGTTCACAGTCAGAACTGGCCCCTCAATTTCATGCAGAAGAATTCACTCCAAGCAGTTAGCTAGTTTACTTACCTTAGTTGCTAGTGAAGGTCATTGTACACAATGGTGGAAAGGAGGTTTTACACTTTCTTCATCTGACCAAAATGATTTGATTAGTCTTACTCAATTTACCTGGCTGAAATTCGAGACAGTCAGCACTCTAGCTTCTTGTCCCAATACCTTCCCTGAAGATTCATGCCTCAGTTGAACTATTGGGATGGCCCTTTCCTCTTCTAAGATGGCACCTGAACTACTATCATTGTAGGTAGACAAGTAGTGCATGCATGTGGGCAGTGTAAATACTTATTACCACACATGGGATGTCCCCAGACAGAACTGGAAGCTCAGCTTGCTTTCTTCAGATCCAGTTTTTCTGACAGAAATGCAACCAGCTTCCTGAAACGCTCTCTTAGCTCTTTAATTAACAACTGATAAAATCTTAGCTTTTATTTGCCAGTAATG
This sequence comes from Platysteira castanea, assembly GCA_013397175.1. Taxonomy (NCBI): domain Eukaryota; kingdom Metazoa; phylum Chordata; class Aves; order Passeriformes; genus Platysteira; species Platysteira castanea. The sequence goes on from VYXC01009317.1 coordinate 44,277, forward strand.
GTGTGGAAATAACAGCTATGAGTGGAGAGAAAGAAGTGGGCATGCCTACCCTTCAAATTCAGATCACACATGTGATAGTTACTACTGAAAGAAAATTGTAGCTACTATCTGTGACATGTCTGAATTTCATTTTAATCATAGTGAATAAATTCTGTCATGTCCTAAGAAAGATCAAAGACTGCTTATGTTTTATCTCCCTAGCAGTCAAGGTATCATAAACTAGTTTTAAATTGCCCAAATTAAGCACTAGCCTACTTGCAGCAATATGAGGTGCAGAGAACTGTTCTGCTGTTCATTCATCTCTGCTAATTTTAGAGACTGCTCTGCTGCCAATTCATGTATTAAGTGCTGCCTGTACTACTTAAAAGGGGATGTTATTTGGAATTATATTCTAAGAAACTGCTGAGGTGATCTGATCCTCCACCATACTGAGTGCAACAAAACAGGCCTCTTCCAGTTGGGGACACAGAGTTAAAGGGCGTACCTTTACTTCCATCCATCTTATAACCTGATACAAGCAGAGGAGATAGAACCAGCAACAATCTCTTCTTAATTAAAAGACAAATGGTTTGAAACACCTACTACAGATGTAGAAAAATGAGAGATCAAGCCTGTTCTCTGCTGAAGGACTCGTAACCCCATTTTCCATTTTTTTAACTGTGTACCCTAATTACTAGATTACAGCATTCTGTCTTGTTGGAGCTAAGTGCAGTCACAGCAGAGTACTCGTAAAAGGGAAGAGATGTTGATTTCAGTTCCTGTTCCAGACAAAACAACACACAATAACAAACTAAGGCAGTTCACCTCAGGGGTTCTAAGGCTTGTCTCAAATCTCCTATTGCAATTCATCTAATGCCTCTGTTTTTCCAGCATGAAAGTCAGCAAAGCTCTAGTTGCTAACTGGAGTTCTGTCTTCTTAGACTGATGAAGAGAAGAGACAGGGTCTGCCTGTTGTAATGCCAGTATTTGACAGAAACACCTGCAGCATCCCCAAGTCTCAGATTTCCTTCATTGATTATTTTATAACAGATATGTTCGATGCATGGGATGGTAAGCACTGGTTTATTCTTCCTTGCTCTGAGAGATTCCTACAGACCAAAATGACTAATCTTAAGCTGGCCTTGTGTCCACTTTTTTCAGAGGCAGTACCCATATATAAGCCGTACAGCACAGGACATTGTGCAATCATGACACTGAAGCCTGTTTCACTGCATGCTATGAAGTTGAGCACTTACCAGGCAGTCTATGTAGAGCAGGAGTAATGGCTTAAAACTAAGCGCTTTTTTAATCTATGTATTTTTTTCTCCTTTAGCAGTCTATTTCTTCTGAGCAGCAGAAACTAAGACCACCATGGCTGCATGTTAGTCACCATGCATTTGAAAGGGATTTTCTTGAAAGAAAAACACACCAAAAAGATCTTTCCCCTTCTAGTATTACTTTAAGGAGCAGGAAGAACAAAACAGAGTAGGAGAATCCCAATTTCAGATCAGGCTGGGCTGTTTTTCTGCACATTCTATATACATGGTAAAACTCTTTTACCTGTTCTTTCAGCATTTGCACATCTGCCTGTTTTGATGCAACACTTGGCTAATAACTACAAACACTGGAAAACACTGGATGATTTGAAGTGCAAGAGTCTCAGGCTCCCATCAGAAAACAACAACTGACACTAAGTCAAGAAAACCAGACCTCTTGCTCTACCAGTTTCACTGTGAATCATTTACAGAGACTCTTGGCTACAAAGGGGATTAATGTTGCCTTTCCAGTGAAATTAAGACTGCGTGACAAGAAGTAAATATTTTACTCATTTTTACACGTCTATGAATTCTACAGAAAAATGTTTTTAGAGGCTACATAAACCACAGATGACTAAGTGCTCTTTGGAAATAATATTTTGTGGCAGAAATGTACTTCTGAAACTAGTTTCTAATACTGAATATGCACCTGTTGAACCTTGCAGTTGATACAGCTGTATTCACTAACACTTCACACAACTGTTTCTCAGAGAGAGGGGTAATCTAGTCACCAGGACAGTAAGAATAGCCTGACAAATAAGCACAGAAACGTCACACTTATCTCCCATAAATTTGTTCCAATTCTATCAATGTTCTTCAGCTCTCTGAACCATACTTCTAAAGAGAACATGCACAGCAAAACAAGTAAACCTCAAACTGGATACATGAAAAAACCAAACATGACACCTTTTAAAACAACCTTCTTACTACAGAGACTCTCTCAGAGCACCACCTGCTCTTTCTTTTCCATATAAAATCTTGGTAGGAGTCAATGTTCTCTAAAATTGATCATATAACAAAAGAAAATAAGCATGTTTTGTATAGTTAGTGCCATGCACATGGTTCTCTGCCATCTTGCAGATTTATCACACATGTTTTCATAGAATTTTAGACAAAAAACTATTGTGGCACTTGATCACCATCCTTTTTTATAAAAATGGTGTTTGTACACATGGTCATGACTTCTATTAAACTGATCTAAATTTTATGGTAAGTTCATTTATTGTGCTACTTCTAGGATGAACCTATCACTTTTTAAAAAAAGTTTCCAGGCTATAATTTATAAAAGCATTATAATTTGTACTGCTTTATCCTCCTAATAAAATGCTGGTTGATTTTGTGATCTAAAAAGTACTTCAAAATATGTAAATCCGTTGGAAATCAAACATAGTTCTTCATTAATTCTAAGATACGAAATTTATGCTAAGGCTTTCAAAGCACAAATGCCTATTTTTGTACATCTCATTTTAATCACATGCAGAACATGAGTTTAAATTTTAGACTATTCTCAGACTATTCAGTAAATAAATACTAGCAGAACTGCTGATTTTTAACACTGTGTACTCTACGCTGCAAGCAAGACTGTCAAAGCTGTGGCTGCAGTTAAAGGAGCAGTCCACTTACCCTGTGCTGTATCAAAAATTAAACTGGATAAAGGAAAAGGGGGAAAAAAAGCAAACAGCATGGACTGCTATGGAAGAATAGTGACAATGCTGTTTACTGCAGATAGCTTACTTATGTGCCAACCTTTTTTGTATGTTTTGTACCAAGTTCTGAAACAAAAGGCAACATTCAGAAAATGTATGTGCATAAAAATGTACAGAAGCTATATTTTTGTTAGAATTGTAACAGATCTTACTTTTGTCATAGCCAAGGCAGATTGGTGTGTATTAAAATGCCGCATTGTGTATATTTGAGGAATGGTGTTTCAGTAAAGCATGGTTATTCATTCTTTCCTATTATCTATGGCAACATTCTTCAGTGGATTTTTATTCAGAGAAATTGAACCTCTGTTTTTTAATACTGTATACTGTTTGCTTTTACCATTTCTTTATTTAAAACTAGTGCTCTTGGTAATTGTACCTTAACTATTCTGATAACTGAACACTCACTGCAGCTTGCATTAGAGAAAAGAATTTCCCAAGATTTAAGCTTTGTTAATTTAATTCGTTAAATATAGCGACATTGTAAGACCACATCCATGTAAAACACTTAATTCATAATTTCTGTCACACTTCTGTCACACAGAACAAAATGTCAACAGTGGAAGGCATCAAAAAAATAAAGTTCAACTTGTGAACCAGAACTGAGGCCAAGGCATTAATACAGAATCAATATATTTGTTGCAAGATCTTATGATTCTTCCCAGAGTCAGACTAAGAAAAAAAAGGGGGGAAAAAGCAATTTATGTGGATGTAGGTACTCTTTAATAGCAAAATAAACCAGCACAGATTAATCATGATCTGCCACTTGTGTCAGATTTCCTAGACTAGTCCAGTTTACTAACAGCTGCTTGTTTCATGCTGTTTTCAGTGCACAGATGTAAAACACCCACCTCAGAGTTGTGTAAGTATTAAGAGTAGGTCTGATAAAGATATTTACTTCCATGGTGTGAACATACAGAATTCAGTGTTACTCTAAGGTGGAAAAAAATTTAGAAGGATACCAGTAAATGTAAAAAGTCTCATCTGGTAACCATAATTCTGCTCACTGCATCTCCCAACAGCAATTAACAAATTCTCATTTAAGAAAGGAGTGGGATATATACCTGTGTTCTCTGTTACACTCGAAGTTCAATTGTAAAACAAAGAACTCAGTACTTTCAAGTCAACCATCTTTAAAAGAAGAGACCCTTCAGAGATCTACTGCCAATGGAATGTATCTGAGAACAATGGCACTTTTGATAAATATAAATATTTATACATGCACGTAGGACTATTTACTGCTGAATTACATCCCTGTAAAATGCACAGCGAGTTTTGTGAAAAGAACTGCTCAGCTAAATAGGTCTATTTCTCTACCAGGTATTCACTTAAAAACAGTCACATAAAAAGGAAATAGTTGTTCTTATGCTATAAGAAGAGATAATAAAAATATGATCTTCCTTCTCTCTAGTTATAACTGATGATAGCAGTAGGCTCTCCAAAAAGCCTAAGTTTTAAAAGCTTTCACTGTAAAGGTTTCATAACGATGTGTAAACACAAGCATTATACACAACCAAATAGTTATTTCCCAATTGAAACAAGGATAAAAGATCCAAAGAGAGGTTTTATCTCCCCAGCTCCTCCTGAGTAAGCCAAAAATGCAACATCTGCTGATGAAGACCAGCTGAAGCAATGTAGACTTAACATGCTTTCCTCTCTGAAGTTTAATACCATATACCCAAAGGCACGCTATCCTCAGCTGTAATCCAAATGTCTTTCCTACATCGGTCAACAGAGTAGCCAGCCTTAGCAAAGAACATCCAGCTCAAGCTTTAACACTGATTTAATCTCCCTGAATTGAAAGGAGAGGGTAATTTAACAATTCATCCATCTGTTTTGTGGTTTTGAAATATGTTATTTTGAGCTCTATACTCAAGTAAGATTAGCTGTACAACTTGACTAAGGCAGGGAAAAATTACAATTCAAAATCTTTATGTCCCTGTGCCCTGCTTTCCAGAGAATATGGTCTCACAATAAGACTCAAGAGGCAAAGGTCGGCTTCTGGATGGCTGGAGAAATGCAAGTGCCCACTGCTGCTGGGGGAAGCAAGTCTAAAAGGCTCTTTGGTTTCTTCTAGGAAGGTTGGCGCTTTCTCCTTTTGCTTCTGCTCTTGCGAGAATCTGTTTAACCCTTTGTTTTAATTGCACTTAGTGCAACCACTGAAGTCTGGAATTACAGCCATGTATTTCGTGTACTGAAAACAATTCTCATTGGTTCAAAGGGAAGAGACGGCGCTGAAAAGTTGCGCAAGACTTGTTCCTACACCATTTAAGTGCTGTACCTTCTGAGTAGACCTGAGGACAGCAGCACCCTCTTCTACATAGTTTTATGACCACTAAGTTCCCAAACTTTCCCTTTTCCCTAGCTCTTCCCTGTTGAAATGGTAATGTACCACTCATTATCCTGTCCTCCCTCATGATTTCTTTGTATCAGTTCTTTGCTTCCTTTTTTTGGTTTGTTGTTGTTGTGGGGGGTTGTTTGCTTGTTTGTTTGTAGATTAGTTTTTTGCTGTTGTGTTTTTGTTTGAGCTTTGTATTTTAGTTTGCATTTCTTTCTCTTCTCCTGTTTAGCTGCTGCTATCTCAGACTCTTAGTACTTGTGTGCTTAGATGCTTTTTTTTTAACTCTGAAATACTATTTACCCTTACAAACTTGGTGCAGATTTCTCTGAAGTCAGACTTCAGCTGAGAATTTAGTATTCATATGGCAAAACAGTTTCACTACTACTGAACATATCAACTACTACTGCTTAAGAAAGCGTTTTACATTCTGAAAATTCATGAGAAGGCAAATACTTCTTATTATAGACAAATTAATTTGATGAATGCACTATGGAAAGACTAAGCTAAATTAATCACACTGTATGCTAGACTTGGTAATGGTGCTGTATAAACTCCAGTAATGCAGGCTAATCCAAGTAAAACTGCAGCTACTACTAGCAAGCAGTATCTATGTACCTCAGTTTGCCAAAAAATTAAAACCTGACAAACTGGCATTACCTACCATTTTTTTTCTTGCTACTGGTGAAGGATAGTAACTTCAAATGTAAAAATTCTATTTAAGAACACTTTCTTTTGGGGCTTACTATATACACACAAATCTGAGCCACCAGTGAGGGAAGTTTAGCTTCTAGAAATAAATTAGATAAAGCAGAAAGCTGCAGATTTTTTTCCATGCCTTCTTCCTTCTACATAGTACTGTGGATGCCCTCAACTGCTTTAATTGTGATCCATCTAAGGTATTTCACAATTCTTAATTTTGACATTCACCTATGATAATTTTAAACATTAGGAATAATATTAGAAACTATTTAATGAGTCATCATTACCCTTGGTCTTTCAAGAGAACACCATTTCTGCTGACAGAGTATACCAACATGCAAAATTCTCCTTTGAGAAGAGTAGCAACTAATAGAAGTTCCAATACAACACATGACATTAAGTGTAAGCCTTACTAGCAGTCAAATTCCCAGTAGCTCAGACGTACCTTTACACCCATGTTTAACACATATCCAGTTTACATATATGCAGCCTATATTAAAACAATTTAAAGTTTGAGCTGCAAATGACCGTTTTGTGCCAATTTTTTAAACAGTGCTAAACTGCGGAGGCTAGATTCTCGTTCACCATCCTTCCACAAAATAATGAGGTGGTCAGCAGAGCATGTAGCCAATCCCAGTTCACCAAAGTACAGGAACATCTGCAATGAAACAACTATTATTACCATGATGCTTGCATGAGATAAGTCAACTTGCTTAATTATTTAGTGTATAGCTGGACTAAACAAATACATATATCTGAAATGGCTCTGTTTATAGATAGGAATACAAAATTACATACTGTCTGTATGTTTGAGATGCCAGAAAATTGCTACACAAAAACATCTCTTTTACATTGCTACACAAATACAAACCCTTTAAGCACTTCATACTGAAAGATCTCCATCTAAAAAAAACAGTAAAGCCTTACAGATAGGGAAGCTGAAGGACAGAATCCTGAAGAAACTTGTTTCAAGTCACCAGTAGAAGAGTGAATGACTTGCATGATCTGGTTTCTTGGGAACAGAAGCCATTGTTCTGTTCACTAGGTACACTGTCCCCCCTCCCCTCTACAACAAAACTGGGTACTAGCAGCAGGCCTGGAAAGATCAAAGAATGAACAACTGTGACAGACATCAGCACAGGCCTGGTCACACAGAGGAAGTCAAACACTGGAGGGAAGTACTGCATCAATGGAACAATTTTGCAAAACCAATGGAGCTGACAAATCATGAGTTAACCCCTGACTTCTGAGATCTTCACAAGACTGCCTAAAATTAACTACTAACCGCAGTTCAACATGACAGCCAATGGAACCAGAGATGTCACTATGGCATAGTCGCAATGCCCTGACTCTTCATTTTGTTAAAGGGATCTGTCTGGGGGAAGCATTCAGGCCAAAGCCTACCTGCCCTGGGAATGGTCACTTAATAGCTACAAGGTTCCAGCAGAAGTAGTCTGCCAAGCCCTCATCTTGGCCATCATATTTCATCACGACTCAACACTTTCTTCCTCAACAGTTCCTGTCTGCCCAGAGTTTAAAAAGCCCCAAAATCTTCCATATGTAGAATACTGGAGGAAATCACATCCACCATCATCTCCATCACTCCTTTGCTCTGCATCTCAGCCAACACCCAACACATGCCTCTCACCTTCTTTGTGTCTCTTGCTGAATTACACACTGTCCTCTTTCTTAGACAGCAACTTTCCAAGTGGATAATAAGACCCCTTTCAACAGTTTTTTGAAAGAAAGATGGCAGAAAGGGACAGAGAGCCTTGCAGAAATCCCTCTAGCAGGAAGGTTTACCTTAGCTGTTAAAGAAAAGCTTTCAAGTTTTAGCAGCAGCAGTTCTGAAATCCAGTCTGTCTCATCAATACTTGTGAGCAGAGCTACTCCAGAACCACACCCTTCTATCTGCCCTTCCCCCTGCTCCTGCCAAGAATGTGTGTAAAAGTCCACTGTAACGAAGTGCTTTGTTACTCCAATAGGTTTTTCACAGAAAAGTGTGGAGGGAAAATGCCATTTAAAACAAAACCACACTATACTAGGCAGGTAGAAGCACGGACTAGTACTGGTAGCACTGCTAAAATTAAAAGACCTCCTTAATGCTCGCAGCACAGAGGAGTAAGAAATTACTCAACGTGGTTTTGTTTTGGGTTTTCTTGTAGGAGCCCTAGTTTAGATTGTGAACTTAAGATGAAAAGGGTTGTGTACATGGTTCCCAGCTGTACTGGCTGCAGACTATAAACAAAACCAAATAACCTGTCAGATTATCTCTAGCATATACGTGCACACACAATCCTCAGGCATCAGTGAGCAAGTTGTCATTAGAATATTAAGTCAGTATGTATTACTGTTTTCACACTGCACTAAAGATACCACACAAACAATGTGCTTCTAGCCTCCAGAGCCAGATAAGTCAGAAGTTACAGCTGTTAAAGAAATGCTGTCAAATTTATGTTACTAACTAACATTCACTTTTTCTCATTCTTCCTAAGCTGACTTACCTGCACAGCTGATGAATGACCAATCAAATCACCAACCAGCTCCAAGAAATACACAGGTGTATTCTCCTGCATCTTCTTAGCAGCTTGGTTTGCCTGCTTGTTTGCCCTTCCAAATCCCCACATGTTGAAAAACCCTGAGAGGGAAAAAAAGTCTCTTGTTTTGTCAAAAATCACAAATACAATTTATTTCCTCTAGCTAAAGAGACAACTACAAAAGCACATAAAATCTAAAAACGGGACACTCCGTATGGCAAAAGGACAGAAGCATTGTACTGTGCAGCATTTGAACATCTGGATTATTCATCTTGAGGGAAAAGGAAACACAGCTACTTGTCCCACTTAAGGTAATTTAGAAAACATGCTGAACTACACACCTGAATAAGACAATACATAGATTTAAGAACAAACACTAAGATTTCTAAAAGAACAACTGAACAACAAAGGTAGATGCAGGACAAGTGATGTTTATCTTTGCTCTGCCCTTCTAAACTGTTACTTGTGCACAAAGAACAAAAATCAGGTGCTAATCTCTCCCCTGTATGTTCTGCACTACAGCATTTAAGTGCTGGCTCATTGCCTCCTTCCTTCAGGTTTAAAACTATCATCCAATGGGGAGGGTAAAGATAGTATTCCACACGTTCCATTTAGATAGCACAGAAGTACACAGCCACAGCCCTCAGAACTGTGCAACAGTAAGACACAAGTAAGAAGGTTGGCTTCTGTGCAACAGTAAGACACAAGTAAGAAGGTTGGCTTCTGTTGACAATGCAGTTTTGACTTTATTCTCAATCCTTCCCTCAGCCCCATCAGCACATAAAACTAGAACTGTGCTAAACCATGGCAAGGGAGATAACTGGTGAGATGAACAACTTCTCAGGGGATCCCTAGAATAAAAACAGTACAAATCAACAGCAAAATCTCCCTATGGTTTTTTCAAACATCCTGATTCATGGAAGTTACAAATTTCTATTATGAAACCAAATACCACTTGTCACTGTGTAGATCAGCCTGTCACCAGCAATGCTGAAGACAGAACATTCCTGAAAAAGTGTTTCTAAATCAACCCAGGCAGCAAAAATGTATTTTCAAAAGTTACCAAGAATGAACAGCTAGGTAGACAAGATACATTATGAAAATTACTCACACCTTGAATTTAAAAATTCCTACACAAGAGCAAAAGTCTATTGCTGTTCCCAGTCCTTGATACTAATTATATTGTCCAGAGCACCCGTCGAAGACCACAACTGCCAGTGTGCAAGAGAGCTTGGTCAAAGAGTAGAAAGTACTACAAAGGAACTGTCATTACTCAAGCATAAGCAGGAAATACACAGGAGATGGAAATAGCATCAGGCCACTTGGAATTAATATAGAGAGGCCGTCAGAGTAACTAAAAATGAGACAAGGAAGGCCAAGACACATCTGGAATTAAATCTGGCCAAGGATGTCAAAGACAACAAGAAGGGCTTCTTCAAATACATCAATAACAAAAGGAAAACTAAGGATAATGTGGGCCTGTTACTAAATGGAGGGAGACATCTTGGTAAAACAGAATGCAGAGAAGTCAGGTCCTGAACTGTGCTTCGGTCTTCAGTTACAAGACCAGCCCTCAGTATTCTCTGACCCAGGAGAACAGGGTAAAGGCATGTTTGAAGGAAGACTTTCCCTTGGTTGAGGATTAGGTTAGAAGCCTTCCAGGCAAACCTTACATCCACAAGTCCACAGGCCCCGAGTGGATGCATCCATGAGTGTTGAGAGTGGACACCACTGCAAGGCTGCTCATGAGCATCTTTAAAAGGTCATGGAGATCAGGAGAGGTGCTGAGGACTGGAAGGAAGCAAATGTTGCCCTGGCCTTCGAAAGGGGCAAGAAGAAGGACCCAGGAGACTACCAGCCAGTCAGCCTTACCTCGACCCCTGAGAAAGTGATGGCGCATCTCATTCTGGAGACCATCTCTATCCACATGGGTAACAAGATGATAAGGAATAGTCAGCGTGGGTTCAATAAAGGTCAGTCAAGTTTGACCAACCTGATTGCCTTCTACAGTGAAACAGCTACTTGGATGGATGAGGGGAAGGCAGTGGATATTGTCTACGTGACTTCAGCAGGGATTTGAACACTGTCTCTCACAACAGCCTCACAGACAAACTCAGGGACGTGGGCTGGATGAGTGGACAGTGAGGTGGACTGAGAACTGCCTGAACAACACATCCCAGAGGGTCAAAATCAGTGGCACAGTTGGAGGCCTGTCACTGGTGGTGTCCCCCAAGGTTCAATACTGGAACCAGAACTGTTTAATTTGTTCATCCTTGACTTGTAAAATGGGAATGTGTCTCCTCAGCAAATTCACCAAGAACACAAAGCTGGGAGGAACAGCGAACACCCTGGAGTGAAGGATCCTGACAAGTTGGAGAGATGGGCAGAGAAGAACCATCTGAAAATCAGCAAAGGCAAATGCTAGATCCTGCACCTGGCGAGGAAGAACCCCAGGCACCAGCACCGGCTGGGGCTGACCTGCTGGGGGGCAGCTCTGCAGAGAAGGCTCTGGGGGTCCTGGTGGACAACAAGCTGTCCATGAGCCAGCAGAGTGTCCNCTGGTGGCCAAGGAGGCCAATTGTATCCGGGGGGACATTAGGAAGAGCATTGCCAGCAGGTCATGGAAGGTGATCCTCCCTCTGTACTCAGCCCCTAGCAAGGTCTCCCCTGGAGACCTGTGTCCAGTTCTGGACTCCTCAGGACAAGCAAGTGGGCCAAGCAGACGGCTGCAAAGATGATGAGGGGTCTGGAGCATCTGGATAGGCTGAGGGAACTGGGCCTGATCAGCCCTGAGAGGGGATCTCATCAATGTCTCTAAGTATCTGAAGGGAGGGCATTATCAAGGCAATGAACTAGGCTCTTCTCAGTAGTGTCATGCAATAGGACAAGATGCAGTGGGCAGAAACTGATGCACAGGAAGTTCCACCTGAATATGAGGAAGAACTTCTTTACTGTGTGGATGACTGAGCACTGGAACAGGTTGCCCAGAGGCTGTGGAGTCTCCCTCACTGGGAATACTCTAGAACCATCTGGACATAATCCTGTACTATGTGCTCCAGGATGACCCTGTTTGAGCAGGGAGGTTGGACCACATGACCCACTGTGGTACCTTCCAACCTTATCCATTTTGTGATTCTGTGAATGTCTGTACTTGGGGGAAATGCTTCCTGTAACACTATAACCTAGCTCTGAAGACTGTAGTGCCCAGAGGTAGTATGTGAGTTTGGATACAGCTTCAAAGTACATCCCAATATCATTCCAAGTTCAAAGAGGAGATGTGGAAAACTTTTTTTTTTTGGTGCCAGCTGCTTATCTGCAAGCTTTCTTCACAAAGTCCTGCAACTATTTACTCTTGTATTGTTTAGAAATCAGCACTATTTGGTACAAGTAGGAAAGGATCAAGGTTTGTTATCGTTTTTATGGTTTTTTTAACCGGCTCATACAACTGTAAACTCTAAGCAACTTCAGCTGGACCTTCTACCATCCTGTATCAGATCTTGGGGACTTGTACACCCATGCTCTCTTCAGTTTCCCTCCCATACCTGTAATCAGCTGGTTAAACACAAGACATTATCTCTCTTTACAAAGCCTGAAAGCTTCTCTATTCCTATATGGTGAATACTGGGTTTTTAAATGCTCTTTTCACTCCCCACTACTAGCAAACCTGTCGGAACTGGTTCAGCTGGCAGCTGTTGCTTTTCTCTGAGTTCCCAAATGCGCACACTGCCATCTTCTGAACAGGAGATGAGCTGCCTGTAAAAACAGTTGATAAGCAACGCTAGCATGGATACCTGTGCAAATCACCTTGTGATGCTTCTATGAAAGAGACAGTTAATGCCTCAAGTTCCACACAAGTTTACTAGAACTCTTAAATGTAGCAGGGTGTGCAGATGTTTCATAGAAAACAAAATTCATTAGTAGCAGAACAAGCTATAATAGACTTGTAGAGTTAAGTGGAAAAAAATAAACCTTTTCGACCCCATGTTAAAAGCATACCACTATGTAAACCAAAACATAACCAGTCTAGACTCTGAAAACAGAGTTCCATTAACTGGTTTCCGTAAGTTTATTGTCATTAGGCAAAACGCTATTTTTTTCTTATGGAAAAATAACGAAAGAAAAGGTACTCTGTTTCATTACATATTTAAAACAGCTTAGAATAGTACACGCATTTACAAGATTAAGGCCTCAGTTTTTATCTTCTGACAGACTTTGCCCTATTGAACAAGAGCATACGGGATCTAGCACTACTATTAGCATATACATATATATGCAGCAACTTGTCCAAGTTGGCTGCCAAAACAAGTTCCAGCTAGAAATTTTGCACTAACAAACAAAGGCTGCAAGTTATTACTTTTTGTTAAAACATTTCAAGTGTTACAAAATATTTAGTGAAAAATATATTCTGAATATACCATACGCCTTTGCTTTCTAGAAGTAAAATGCCATCAAGCTATATTTCACAATACAGACAAAAGTGTTTTATCAAATCTGATTTTGAAAATAGCTGAGATATTTTCAGCCTGTGTGCCAGTCACACTGGAATATAGGTTTTCCCACTGAATTACAATGACAAATTCTCCTAAATCAGAGCAACAAGCTCTATCTAATAAAAGCAGCTCAAACTGAAGATCAAGTCCCTGTCCTAGAAATCCAACGTAGCTTTGCAGTCTGTCTCTAGTCACCCTTCCAAGTTTTGCTTTTCTTTATTGCATTAGCAAAATGTACTATGTTTTGTACCTGTTTGGAAGCTTCTCAATGTGCAGCACAGAGGAGTCGTGAGCAGTTCTCTGGCAGGCAATCACACGCTTCATTTGAAGATTATATACGTATATGCCTTTCCCAACAGCAGCAAACACACACTGGAAAGAAAATTCAATAGAACAACTTACAGAAACATACTGAAAAATCACCTTGCATATAATGAATTTCCAGCAATACTATGACCTAGCTTGTTTCTGTCCTCATGAGTCTGCTTTATCCCAAAGATATGAAATTAGCAAGTTACAAAAAGAGAGGGATTTTTAAGAAGGAAATGTGGGATATAATCCTATACTCCAAGCAGTAATTTAATGTCTGTATTTTTATCCTGTACCTCACACTCTAAGCAGCAACTAAGGCTACCAACAAATCAACACACTCCTGTCATTAAACGCTTATGCTCTTACAGTAAAATAATGCTCTGTGTTTTGAAAAACTCTTATCAAGAAGGACTGATAATATAGGAAACTGTTCCGCATTTTTGACTTTTTTTGAAATTTAATGGAAGATAGAGATAGATAAAGAGGCCTTGCTGAAGCATTTGGGCTCTACTGAATACAGAAAAGGAACTCTCTCACAGGAAAGTACTACAAAACACTGCATTTTGCATTCAATGCTCTTCTTCAGAAGAGTGAAGGCATTCGATCTCTTAACCATCATGACCCTAAGAAGCCAGAAGCAGTTTACAGATCTTTGGACCTGGACCACTTCATGACTTGTGATGAACTTAAAGAGGACAAGTGTACAATCATGTGTATGCACACATGATTAATATTCAGTACCAAAGGAGTGCAAAATGTTTCCATTCAGTACATATTTGCAGTTCTGAACAGACCTTGTTTAGGTGACAGTGTGCTGAAACATTTCCCTGAACAGCCTGCTTCCATTTACACGACCCAAACATTAATGTCTCATATGCAATTCACACTACCTGCTGTCAACATTTTGTACAACTTGTAACCTAGGGTCTTTGACTAAAATTTCCTATATATATTCAACAATGTTTTGACATTGTTCAAAATTCTTTGTCTAGGTTTTTAATCTTTTTTTTTTTTTCTTATGTGTATCTGTTGTGGGAGCACTTAAACTAAACAGATAGCCCCATTACCAAATCAAGACAAAAAACAAACCATTGAGCCCATTATCCTAGTTTTGCATAAGGTTCAAATCCAGTGGCCTTTCACATCACTCTTCCACCTTGAGCCATAGAGTCTTACAGCTTTTGCAAAAGATGCTCTTCATGGAGCACTCTTTTTTTTCACAAGCCTTGGCAAAATCCTTGTCATCTCAAAATCCAAGAAA
>VYXC01009317.1:58952-121955 GCA_013397175.1 Platysteira castanea
CAAGCTAAACACACACATACTAGGAGAGCGGATGCACTCCTTAGCAATGTTTCCTAGTATTGCCAAACCCATCCCATTTGTTTCTGAATCATGTTTTGCCCAAAAGTTCAGTGTCAAACTAGACAACTGTATCTTCTCCAACTACCTAACTACCAAGTCTGGAAAACAGAGAAAAAATATATTTCACATCCTTTTTTTTTTAACATGAAGAACAGTGTTCTGCTTTGAGGTAACAGGTAACAAAGTAATGTATTATATAAATACATTTCTGCACCACTTGTTAAGTAGGAACTTTACAATACAGACAGCTCTACCTTAAAAGCACCTTCTATTTTGATAGGTAACACTAGAACCACCTTTTCTTCCCACCATTCAAAACTCTCACATTAAAACAAAAAAACTTCAGAGCAATTTATTTAGTTCAGTTCCATGAATTGAAGAAAGCCTTCAGCTTTCTTTTAAACCCTCAAATTCCACACTGAATGTTTTAACAACTTCTGACCCTCCCCAAATTCTTTTCTACTCCCTTACAACACATCATATGTAGCTTTCAAGTATGGAAGGAAAGTGTTTGGAAGCCAAATTATAGAACTTATCCTAAACAAAATTCACTTTTGGCTCATTGTAGAAATAAGCACTGACAACAGTATCACTGGAAATCCCACCTTTAAAGACAACCACATCTTTTTTTAGCCCCCACATCCCATAATATTTCTCTCTCCAGAGTTTTACGGAAGTTCTGTTCAGAAAGAGGCAAATGCATCCAGTGACTACTTGGTCGTTACCCTATATTCAGGTTTTTTCACAGCTTTTATTTTGTTATAGCTTATATATCTAAATCCATTTCCAAGAATCCCTTTCTTAATCATTCTCAATAACTGACCTACATGCCCCAAACCAAAATCCCACTGTACCCCAACAACGAAACATCTTTTACTTTGCCACTAACAGTTGGTAACATTTCACAAAATTAAGTATCAACCTGAGTATTTTTAGTGTTTGCTAAACAATAACTGGGTTCTGACTGAGTATTCTGACCAAGGACTTATCTCTAAAGCATGACTATACTGGATCTTGGAAACATATTTGAGTATAAAGTTGTGTATAGCCCATCTGAACAGAAAGAGCAATACTGATTTACTATTAAGCATAGACATATTCCTACTCTTAAATAGTACCTCCATAGTATTTTCATAGTACTCTCAGCCATAACTGCTCAAAGAGGTGCATTATTGGGAAAACTGCATTTCCAGAAGCTGGAATACGAAAGATGCACGCCATCAAAATACACACCCTCATATTTATTTTTCTGTAATGGTATTGTAAACAAGTAATAAATCTCTATTAGTCAAAAAGAAATGCTGTTGTCACAGTCCATTGTGTTAGTTTCCATACCATCAACATATTATAACCTTCATACAGGTCAACAGCCAATATTTTATATTAAAATAGTGGACCATATAAAAGAGCTGTGCATATTTAAAAGAAGCCTCTCATATTAAAACCAAGAAACTGAAAATAGAAACTACTCAGTCTTCTGTGGTAAGATCATCCTAGCTTACTTAAAGTAATTTACTCTGAAGCTTTTTACCTCCTCATCAGATGTTAGGTGTTGAACTGAAGTTTCATTTGGGCTCTGTGATAACTTTATTTCTGGCTGTACATCTGGATGGACAGAGGAGTCCCAGAAGTTGCATTCAGATGCCTGCTTTGTCCAGTCAAGTGCATCCCAAACTATTAACTCACCTATGTGAGAACCTGTCACAAAAGTCAAATCTGGAGGGGGAAAAAAAACCACACATAGAAATCACATGATATTAAAAAAAGTACATTTCACACAAAGTTACAACCCTAGAGAGGGAAGACAGCCCATTTATGTGTAAAGCTATGTAGAATGTGTAGTACATAACTGACTGGACAAAAACCTCCCTCTTTGCGTAACTACTCATCTAATTACCTAGCATAACTCAGATGAGCTCTCTTGTAAAATTAGAATTAGGAAGAAGAACATTCACTGGCCACAGTGCACAGTATAGAGCTGCAAAGGTAACACCACCAGAAGTGTACAAGTATTTGAACTTCATTTCTACATACAAAGCCCTTCTAGTCCTTGGAGAAGCAGGTGTATAGACATGCCCCAGACACAACAATGTCTTTGTCATAAATAGAAATACTGATCACAAGTTAAATGAATGAGTTAACGGCAATATTGAAGTAGCTGCTCATGAATTTGTTTATCACACATGGAAAGGAACTTCTACAACAATATTTAATGCAGGTAGCACCTTGTGTTTTTAAGCCAAACACTGCTTGCCTTTCATAATCAAAAAGGAGAAAATAATGGCAACAGTTAAGCTCAGAAACAAGTACCATAGAATCCAAGTTTCCTTTTTTCCTCTTGTTACCTCTGTAACACAGCCCCTTTGTGCCAACCAGGCAGACGCAGATAAATCTAAGGATAAATACATACTCTCTATCCTACCAGTAATACCAGTAATACCCTTTCCTGGGCTCCACAAAAAAAAAGAGAAGAAAAGAGTAGAAAGGGCTGATACTTGCAGCAGAGTACACAGAATTTCAGGTATTAGTTCAGTATTACCCTAATGAACAGCACAGATCATATCATCTTCCAGACCCTCTCTATAATGGATCTATATGCAGGCTCACATTTGCACAGTCAGAACCTTTGGTTATCTTAGGACTACAACTGCAAGGGATGTGGCATTTCATATCTCATTTTAAGAATAAGAAGGTACAAGACAAGAAAAGTAGCATTCTTAACTTTTCCAATAGAAAGACCAGGAGTTCTGTTTCCATCAATGATATTGACTCTTTTACAGTGCAACTTGCTTGGCTTCATTTCATTGTTAATCCATAAACAAAGGAATAATATTTTGTCATATCATTACCTTTGCAGCTACACAAAAAGGTACATCCACTAGTTAAGAAGCCTCACTCCAGTTAAAACTTTGGTTCCAATAAAAAACCCCATAAGTGAAATATCCCACTAGTATCTAACAAAACCAGTAACGTTATAAAATCACTCTTACCATTGACACTGACTAATGATGAAATGTTATCCTGATGGTCAACAAGGCGCTTTACTTCAAGGACATTCCAACCTTCAGACCCATTGTTAGAAGCACTCAACCTAAAAATTACTTCAAAGATAGAAGAATTGTCTAAATAAGCTTTTTCATTTGGATTAAGATGGAGCTATGCATAAATAAAACATCATTTTCAGAGACACAAGCTAAAACATTTTAAGTGAGACCATACAAGAGCCACTTATGATCATTCATAACATCAAAAAACAGGAAGGAATTTCAGTGTTACCACTAAGGCCTCTTACCACAGCAAATATAGGATAAAACACTTCAGTCTAGTAACTCTGAAATTCAGAGAACTGGTCAACACCATAAGTGAAAAGTATCAGACAACTTTATGGATAAGTGACTAAAAGTGAAACATGTTTCTTGAGGACTCATCTCACTGAAAAATTAATATTCAAAAACAATGCAATGTCCTGTAGTAAGGGAATCAATATTGTCAGAAATAAAGAATTTTAATGAGTCTTGGAATTTCTTTCCTATCTCAAGGATACTACAAGTATGGGAAATTCAAATGAAAGTTTATATTGTATACCAGTGTCTAAATACAAGAGGACTATTTTTAATTTGTTCCTGCTTCTTCAATCAGAGTATCAGGTTGCTCTTTTTCAACTAGGTATTTAACCACCTCATTGTTTTGCTGATACAGTGCTTTACTTTTTCTCTTGGATTTTATTCCCTATTTTGAAATTTCAGCTATTTTACACAACACTTACTAAAAAGCTTCTTCACCAGCAGCTAGCCAATGACTTACAGTTTGCACACATAGAAAACTGTCTTCAACTAAGCAAGAGAAATCATCATACTGTCTCATTATAGCTTTGGATAGTAAGAGATCAGCAATATCTCATACATATCCTGTGATAAGGATGTTCTAGAGAAGCTGAGTATCTGACAACTCAAGTAAGCAGTTCTAGACCTTCTCTAGAAGAACAAATGTCAATTGCCACAAGGACAGGTGGCACTAACACTGAGAGAGCTAGCAGAGGAGCTCGCCATTTATCATCAGTCCTTGTTAACCAGGGAGATCCCAGTCAACTAGAGGCTGGACAGTGTGATGTCCAACTACACAACTGGTTGAAAGAAGGATCCAGGGAACTACAGGCCTGTCAGCCTAACCCCACTGCCAGGTAAAGTGATGGAACAAATTATCTTGAGTGTGATCATAGCACATACAGGACAACCAGGGAATCAGGCCCAGACAGCATGGGTTTAATAAAGAGAGGTCTTGCTTGACCAACATGAGCCAGGGTGTGCCCAGGTAGCCAAGAGGGCCAGTGTCATCCTGTCCTGTATCAGCAATAGTGTGGCCAGCAGGACCAGTGCAGTGATTGTCGTCCCCCTGTACTCGGCCCTGTAGCCACAACAGCCACTTGAGGCCACATCTCAAGTTTTATGTTCTGTTCTGGGTCCCTCATGACAAGAAAGATATTGAGGTGCTGGAGTGCATCCAGAGAACAGCAACGGAGATGGTGAAGGGTCTGGAGCACAAGCCTTATGAGGAGAGAGCTTGGATTGTTTAGCCTGGAGTAAAGGAGGCTAAGGAAGACCTCATCACTTCCTACAACCATCTGAGGGGAAGTTGTGGCAAAGTGGGCACTGGCCTCTTCTCACAGGCCACAAGTGATAGGACAAAAGGAAGGGGCCTCAAGCTGTGCAGTGGGAGGTTCAGGCTGGACATCAGGAAGAATTTCTTCACTGAAGAAGTAGTTAGGCATTGGAATTGGTTGCCCAGGGATGCGGATGGAGTCAGCATCCCTGAAGCTGTTCAATAAATGACTGGACATGGTACTTAAGTGGTACAATTTAGTTGGTGCAGTGGTGATTGGTTAAAGCTTGGACTCAAAGATCCAGGAGGTCTTTTCCAATCTTAATGATTCTGTGATTCTAAATATAGAAAAGTTTTGTCTTTGCATGTCACGCATATCTCTAAAAATTTTTTGAGTAAGATTAGTATTGTCTCCTCTTTGTCAAATAATGGTAAAAGAAAAAATGTTGCTGACCACACCCTAATAGCATCTACTTTTCTTATGCAATTCCAGTAGCATGCTCTTCATACCTATCTCTGATAACCAGCTGTTAGGGAGGAACATGAACAGAGGAAAATGCAAGATACTTACTTAGCTCTTTGCCAACTGCTGCTGCAACACAATTTTTGGGCAATTCAACCAAAGCACTGACACCTTTGAAAAAAAAAGAGGGGATAAGGGAGAAAAGGATATTAACTGGTCACAAGAAAACACAACAAACTGTTAATTCCTTATTAATAAAGTTCTTAACAATCTTCTTTCTACTTATTAAAACAGAAGTATATTGCCTGAAGTGAAAGTTAAATGGCATCAGAAATGAAGAGATTATCTCAAACAGAGGTAAGGTCAGGAATTTTGGTCCTGAATCCAGCAGAATTCTGAACATCACACTTGTGGTGAGGCTGAAACCATGGCAATTATTGTGACTCTAAATACAGGCAGTACAAAAATTATTAGATACTGATACTACCTCTGTATGTACAATTCTAAAATACCGTGCAGAGCAAGACGAAGCAGAAGAAAGCGTATTATAAAATACCCAGCTTGTATTCATCTGTCTTTATCCTGCACAGAATTTCCCCAGTCTGTGCCAAAGCACTGTCAGAGAAAAATTCCCCAAGGAATAAGTAATCTCTTTCCCCACAAAGGAAGTCAGAGATTAGGACAGAAGAGAAGGCCCATGCCACACATTCCATTGACTCCTCGTACCAAAGTTTCAAACAGCACATCACACTAAGCACCACAGCATGATGTCCAACTGGTATTTACCATGAGATTTCATACTGAACCAAAACAAGTATTAATATCCTCAAAGATTCAGAAGGCTTTGCCTACCACTACTCTATTCTATGACAAAAATAAGGCCATACTGTTTCCACCTTTGAATGTGATTCACAACTTTGTAAGCATCTTGGTAAAGTACAGCAATAACATGCAACAATTTTCTTCACATGGACAGATAATATAAAAGTTTACCAATAGAAAAGCATGACTGACATTGATTTCTGATTAGGTTCATTATATTCCTATCAAAACATGCATTTTCTACATTAAGAGTACTGATTCTTAATAATAAAAAGTAATCTTTACCGCTCTACTATTACAAAGCTTCACTTAGGAATACAATAAAATTCCCACTCAATGACACAAAAAGCCAGTCAAAGGATCTGGTACACGTTACAGCAAACACATAAATCAGAATCTGAGCTCTAGCCCTTTAAGTCCAAGATAATGTACAGTTACTGAGATCTGAGATCTGAAATATTTTAAAAGTCACACAGCACAGAACATTAAAAGCAATCTTAGTTCGCAATCCTATTAAATCTGACATTTAAAAAAATAAAGAGTAGCTCTAATACATAATGTTATCATTAGAATTAAAATGAATTTGCCAAGTTGGTTTTGCATCATTATACAGATCCATTTTACTTGCACTTTAACAGCTATAATGAGTCATTTCCATTTTTACCTGCATCAGTAAGATGACTGGTCTTACACAAGAGATCTAATTTTCGGTTCCAAACACATAGATCACTCCCTCCAGACAACCATACATTCAGTCTTTGAAGAACTGTCAAACACTGCAGAACAAAAATCAGATATGTCTCCTGCAAAAGTTCTACAGGGAATTTCTGTATTTCTCAGTGAAATGATCATGAACCTTAGTTAGATAAATCTGTAAGTACTACGAAATACAATATCAAGGTCTCTGAGAAATACATATTTAACTACATACTAATATGTTAAATTTTTCATCAACAATGCAAAAATTTTAAATGTTG
Organism: Platysteira castanea; assembly: GCA_013397175.1. Lineage (NCBI taxonomy): Eukaryota > Metazoa > Chordata > Aves > Passeriformes > Platysteira > Platysteira castanea. The sequence goes on from VYXC01009317.1 coordinate 65,874, forward strand.
TAGGTTGCCTTTTCCAACACAGTAACAAAACCAAGTCACAGCATTACTTTTGTTCTACATCCTTTCAAAAAGAAAACTGAGGTACTAAGAGTTCCAAAAATAAATTAAGAATTGTGCCCACTTCTCAGCCATTCATTATGTACCTATTCTTAAACAAAACAATGCCATTCATTCGAACACACCTGCCCACATGACCCATGAGCCAGACATAACAGCTTAATGCATACAACAAAACAACAGACATTCATAGGGTTTCCTCAGCATACCTTTACAGTAGAATGGAGACATGACACTTTCTGAACCTGTCTGCCACTAGTGCAGTCCCAAACCTGTCTTTATTCATTAAGGAAACGGAAAGGTTTCTATGTGTTATAAATGTAAATGCTGTATTGCTAACTAAGTGGCAGATTAGGAAAAAGGTATGAAGACACTCAGTCTCCGAAATCCAGACAGTCTTTTCAATACTTGGCCTAAATGACATATTCATAAAGGCCTGTTATGGATTCATTTTTGTGGCAAGGATTGCATCTACATGTGAGCAATAACTAGTGAAACCCCTGTGTAATCCAATTACACCTAGTGGATATTATTAGCCATTAAGTTTTGAAATGGGCTGCAGCCTGTGTCAGTGTTACCTTTAAAAGTAAAAACCACAAATTTAATTTAAATTCTCTCCAGATCAAAGGATACAATAACTGTTCTATCAGCTGATGCTGTTATAATCAAATCAGTTTTTTCTTCAGTACCATCTGATGAAGAAAATGGTGCTATAGCTGTAATTTTGTGTGTGTGCCCATGAAGTTCATAAAGTTTTTCTCCAGTCTGAAAAACAAGAACATGGAAAACTAAGGGTAAAATAGGAAAATGCCTCCTGTAGCATAAAACAGAGGTATTAAATGACTCCTAAAAGTAAGAATTCCTAAGAGTCTAAGATCTCCCTTCCTGAAGTAATTTAAGGATTTGCTACTTACGATCTTCAGTGCTGTTCAAGATCTTAAATTAAATAACATACTACGTGTAAGTTTAAAGAAGTGGTACATAATGCAAATTACTCTCCAAGTAAAAAAACCTCTAAAAGCCCTTAAGAAAAAAAATCTGTATTAAACTCATTAAACTTTAAGGCAAACATTGGCCATTCACCCTTCTTAATGACTACTACAGCAATTCAGATTTGTTGACAAACCTTCACTTGAATTTTTTTTTTTTTTTAATTTTAATTATTGGAAAAGCCTGATCTATATTTATGGCAAACACTGACTCATATTTATGGCCAACTTCCTGCTAGATTTTTTCAGTATGCACATTATCTATAGATTCAAGCTGGTGCTTTAGACAACTACAGCTACTTTTACCAACATTTTTAGTTAAATGGAAAAATCCTACAAACAAACATGCAGAAGCATACTGGCATTTTAAACATGCAGCTAAAATACAGGGTAATTTAAACTGCACACTTCTTTATAGATGTGGATTAATGTTTTAAATTAAAACTACAAGGATTTGCTTTAACAAACACAGTCAAAGTCCTACAAAACTAGAAAACTGAACTCAGTTCATAAGCTGGATATCCAAATGAGTTTTACATTCAGAAACTGCTCAGAACATCGGGCATATATATTCACATACATGGGGTTTAATATTCAAATCGCTTTACTTTTCCAAGTTATAGAATTATAAAATTATAAAAGACCTTCAAAACCAGCAAAGCATGAACAGAAACTGCTCCAAAGAGAAGTTTCAAGTCTCTTCCTTCTGTATTTTAAAATTACACCATCATAAATGTCACATAAAATTTTCAGAAGATTTCAAAGAAAATTAGAAGTCTGAAATTTTTTCTTCCTCAATTGAATGTCACTGTAGACAGTACAGTATGTCTCCCCTTCAAATTTCTTATTTAACAATATAACTCATATACTAGACTTCCACAACAAAGGTCTAATGCTCAACAGTTCTCAACAATTCTGTCAATGAAACAGAGTAGAAGAGCAGAACAGCAGGTGTCATACTTACAGAGCACAATTTGTATGATAAAACTAATGTCGTATTAAGGTTTTCAAAAGTTATAAGGTTTTTATCACAGCAAGCAATTAAGGGCCTGTTCCTGAAAGGCATGAAATGTTTAATTTCTACTGACTTTGTTATCTTTCCAATATAATTTTGTGATAGCTCTCTATTAATCAGTCATACTACAAAGAAATACTATTAATAGAGCCATTGAAATGTATCTAAATCTTAAGTGTATGGCAGGTTTGGGATCTTGCTACATATTTGCTGAGTTACTAGACAGCATTTCAGCATTTACAGCAAACACAGAACATACTTTCAAAGAGTAATTAAGCCACAACTTCATATACACTTCTGCTTTTAACATGATTTAATCTGAAATTTCTCTAAAATCACTATGTTGTCCCAAAAAACCCTAACTCTCAAAACTTACCCTTCTCTTGGGTTCATCTAACTTCTGGTTTCTGAACTCTCCTTTGTAAACTAAGACTCAACAGACTCCCTCCACTTTTACATTTTCAAACAGCAGCTTTGCAGCAATTCTTATTCATTCTGCTTTTTGCTCCTACATATTTCTACCTCTTCTCTACAACTTCTACCCTCTCCAGAGCACACAAGCCACCCCTCAAAAACATATCTAACCTGAGCATTCCAAAGAAATATGATTCCATCATCTCCTGCAGATGCAAACCTGGGGAAAAAAAACAAACAAAACAAAAAACCGTAACAAACTGAAAACTTCACTATAGCATGATGTAATGGAAAAGCAGTAAATACCTATGGAAGAAAAAATGCTTATACGATATATCAGATTCTGTCTTTAAAGAATAGGCATGTATTTGTAAATAACAGTTTCTAAATTGAAGTCAGTATATTTAAATAGGTGGTTATCAACATATACTTACGAGAACAAGACTTAAGAATTCCAATACTATTATAAAAAAAATGTTCTCATGGGTCACCTCAGTCTTTTCCAGTCATGATCACCATCATCTATAACCTTGTCTGTTTCCTGAAGGAGCAAGGAATGGTCAAATGATCAACAAAAAAGCCTATTTTTAAAATGTGTTACGAACGCTGTTTAATTTAATGTGTCAAATGCTGGGGTATTACTTGCAATTTTATCACAGTCCAGTTTTAGGAAGACTCTTGCTGAGGCTTAGCCTTCTTTAGTGATCTCCCAATCAATATGAGCCTTACTTCATGTTCAAAAAGTACAAGAGCAAAGAAGAAAAAAAAAAAAACAAAAAACCAACCAGCTTTCTGTTACATTCATAGAGGATTTATTTAGTATCTTCAAAAACCAATCTGAGAAAATTTTCCACTCACTGGTTTTAGCTGAGCCACTGAGAAAACAAGAAAATCCTTCTGTAAAATTCTCACTAAGATGATATTATCTAAAGACTTGAAGCGTGAAACTTGGCTTACAATAGTTGACAAAAGCACACAATGGAATAGCTGCAGAAACTAAATAAAAACATTTCAGAAGCCAAGTAACAATACTAATCTTACCAAAAAGAATCAAGTGAAAAATATTATCATGTGTTTAACAATACAGAAAATACTATATTCTTGATAAATAAAATTTTAGAATTACTGTCCAGTGAAACAACTCTATTATAAACTCCTCAAACTCTCAGAATACTAACCAGCTATACAATTTACTCCTTATCCATATGCTACTTTATAACTTATCTTAAATGTAGCCACTCAGGCCTTAGTTTTACAATGATTATCATTATTTTAGCTTTAGTAATTTACCTGCTACCAAATAACTAAGTGCAAAATGGTAAAAGACTTCTTTGTATCAGACAGCATGTGCAAGCTAAAACTACCGTGGTGCTTCTACAAAGATGAATTACATCTGTTCAGTATGCATTTTGAGAAAAACATACTTTAATAAAGGGTTGTTTTAATGACGTCTGGGAAAAAAACAACTGAAGATTCTTCCATTTTTATATCAATCTTCTGGTGGACTACTACAATGTAGAAACATAAACGTTATTATATTTTATATCTTCTCTCTCACACACACACATATATATATATATATATATATATATATATATGACATTAAAAATAAAAACTGGCAAGCTGAAAATCCTCCGTGGAGTCTTCTGTAAAATTTTTACTTATATGTGTGTGTGCGTATATAAAAAATATATTAGAAAATAAGATTCTGTGGGTATTTCTGAACTGGAAGAGATCACTGGCATGGTCTCTTCCAATCAGTGTGCATGGGGAGGGAAAGAAATTTCCTTCACAAAACACCTGCTGTACGCTGCAAGGATATAAAACAAACTCTTGCGCACGTTAACTTCATGTAGTGTATTGATGAATATATTAGAATTTCCCTTCTGTGTCTAATCCATAAAAGATATAAATTACTACAGCTCCTTAACAGAGCTACTTTTGCCTAGTACTTATGTTCTTAGTCATGAAACGTTTTCTATTTAATTCTCCACATCAGCCAAGAGTCACTACATTTTATGACTGACTAAAGACTTCACAACTTTACTTCTAAGGCAGAAAATTATTTCTTCTCTTGTAGAATTAAGTTAAATTAAAGAAAATGCAAGGCTAATTTACAGAAAACTAGAATAGAAAATAGGTTGTAATGTACAACTATCATAATTCATTCTCTCAGTCACATTTCCTAAGTGACATAGGTAAATACAATTACTTCATCTTCTTCACCAGTTTTCCAGTTTTTATATAACTCTGTCCTCAGAAGATAGATAACTCAGTCTTCAGAAGTTACAGATAAAGATTGTCAGGAAATATAAAGAAAAGTACATATAGCTGAAACCTGAAGGAAAGAAACAAAGGAATTGTCAGGTTTCAAAGAAGTATAGCAAGTTGAACCAGACCAAACTGGAAGAGAAAAGTAATGCAGAGGTTAGGCGTATGGTGACTTTTTCTAAGTAGCCATTCTGAATAAAGAAGCTGAAAATTATAAAACTTGAAAAGTTTAAAAAAAATTGCATTAACCAAAACTCAAGTGAATTTAGCACTGTAGCATCAAAAGAAAATGCAACAAAAGATCAGAAAGAAAGGAAAAGCAACACTCAATATTGTTGATGTCATGTCCAATTGCTACAGCGTATCTGTAGGAGTCTATAACATTCTCTCATAGAACCAGAAGGTAAAATATCAGCTATCCTCAATTCAGAAGCGTACAACACATGCATCCTGTCAGAACAGCAGGAGACAGTACTGCATATTGTCCTGCAAGAATCTATGCATGTACAGAAGGCAACACTCAGACCAGGAACAGACTGAAAAAGAACAGCTGAATTAGCTAAAGGCAATACTTACAAAGAAATGAATTTGTACTGAGAAACATAACACTATGACCATCATTTTCTCATTAAAGCATAACTTAAAAGAGAAGCCAAAAGACATAGTAACATAGCAAGAAAAGGGAGTATTCATCCCTTGCCTTTTTTAACACCAGTTTTTCCTGCCCTTCCCCACAAAAAGTAAAAAGACGGGATGAAAAATGTTACTACATTTTTACAAACAGATTGCTAAGGACATTGTGAAACAATCTGAAATGGCATTTCATACCTGCAATCATCTATTTGCACTAGAAATCGTACTATATCTTGATGGCCTTTCAACACAAGGAGCTCTGTGTAAGGATTCTGTATTTGTTCTTCACCAATTGTCTGTACAGAGGATTTCTAAAATTCAAAAAAAGTAAGTAAATTTATTTTTACTAACATAATTATTTTCATCATGTCTTTGTAATGTCTAACAATTTACATACAGACACGTGTGAAGTTCCTGAAATACCATTTTGCCTTAATGAAAATCATTATAAAATATAATTTCCAGTTATTTCAAGTAAATAAAAGCTTCCTGTAGCATGTATTTTAAATTATGATATAGCATTTTCTGTTTAACAAAAACATTTTGTACTTATTTAATCTCTTATACAGTGAGATGAAAACCCAGCTTAGTTATGAGCTGTCATGTGGAGCCAGCTTCATGACTCAATTCACCATACATTCAGTTTTTCATTAAATTACACCTCTTATGAGATGGCTGTGAACCTCTCATATCTTTCACCTACTGTTCAATTCTAAATCCTATATAAAGACAACATATTTAAAACAAATAAGAACAAATGCTGTTCTGTTCCATAATATATAAATCACCTATTTGTACTCTATTCACAAAATACCAAAGCAAATAGCTTAAAAAAACATAGAGAATGATTAATCATTTTATAGAGCAGCATCTGCAATTACCCCCAACTAGACTATTAATTAAAAGAACCATCAATCACTTGGAGCAAGCTGATCACTAGGCAGGGTCAATAAAATACTGCATAGAACTGCATTTTCAAGGCAGAATAGTTCTGCCAATCTCAATCATCATTTTATTTCAAGACAACTTTTTTGTAATTAAGGTCTTAAGCATTCTGGAACAACTTGTTGTCAGATATTATTTTTTTAAAAAACCGTCTAAACATCTCGGTAGTTACTCAGTGACAGCACTCTCTCCCCTCTAGATTCTCCTTACACAACAGTCAACATCACACTACTTCCAAGACTGTCCTTTCTTTGAGGACTTCAACAGAATGTACACTGTAAAACAGCAACTACAAAACACTGTACAACATCCAGCATATATGACAGGTAATACCACATGAAAGAGAAACATGTTATCCTCAGAAACCTGAATTTTTTCTTGCAGGATTAATAAATTATTTTCTATTATTTTGATATTGGTACTATGGTAATATTCTTCAGAAATTAAGAATGACATAGTTAATAAATATGGATGGAAAGAAACCTTTATTTGATTTGTGGATGGAAAGAAACTTTTACTTGAAGAGTTCTTATTTTTTAAATTAAGCTCTTGTGATTTTATCTTAGTTTCGTACTATCTGGTGCATTTCATGAAGCAACTGTTCCTCATTTTATGCAATCACATGAGAACAGCAGTTCCCATTTATTATAATGAAAGTAGAATCTGCATGGCTATAATAACAAATACAAAAACTTGGAATTCAGCCATCAAAAGCTAATCAAAATATTTCTTATAAAAAATGAGAGTTCTAAAAATCCTAATAAAATCTCAGTACACTAGCAATCCTGCATTTAGAAAGCATACATTCAGAAAACAACTCTAACACCATTCAAAAAAACTCAGAATTTGTATCATTAACATCCCAATTTTACAGTCTGTTGTTGCTTCCTATTCAGTACAAGATGGTGCTATTTCTTCTGAACAATACGTCTAATCTTAATTCTAACAATGCCTGTGAATACTGAAAGGTACAGTGCTGATGAGGTACTTATAGATAAGAACAAAATAACATCTTTTCCTCCAGAAATGTCATACAACAAGTTATGCTCTCTTCAGATCTTCATTCATATTTACCCAAGTGTTGGATTAAATGAGCATATTTTTCTCTGAAGAAATCTATATACAAACTATTAACTGGACTCTCTTGCAGCAACACCAAGTTTTTTTGGAGATAAAAGCTGGATGCTGATGTTAACGGAATCTATTCCCAACTTGCACGTTTTTATGCATGACCTGTAAGCAACAATAATCAGAAAAAAAACCCAAACAAAATGTTCATCTCAACCTCAGAACTTCCTATAACCTCCATGACATGAAGCATTTAAAAAGTGGGATTTTCAAAAGCAATTCATAAAAACCACGGATACAAGACTACACAGGAATACTGATTTATGGATCATGGGGCATAACAAATCAGCTTCTATGGACCATGATGCTGCTGCACTTAAGTGCTCCCACTACCAGAGCGACCCTTCCTAAGATGAACACCATGGCTGGCCATCAACTGAAGAGATTCAGGAGCTTAAGTCTAAATGACTTCCAATTCCACAGCAAAAACAAAAAAGCAATGGGTAAGGAGAAATTTCCATTTCACAAACTTAGGACAGCTTTGCCAGAGGCTTCCTCTATTCACCCAGTGCAATGCCACTAACACATCTTTCTGAAGTCACCGTACAGGAAACAAACACCGTAAGTCCATAGTCCACACACCGCTGTGGGCTTTCTTACCTATTGAAGAATTAATGGTTATGAAAATTATTAGATGAAACAACATTACATCCTGCAGGGGGGAGAAAAGTTCAGGGTCTAACCCTTAGCAATACCTGTTCTTCAAATTTTCCACAGACAAGCAAAATTATTACTATCATTCCACAAAATGTGGTAACAACAGGAACAAAAGTTCTGTGGACTGGATTTATACATTTTGTACTGATTTAGTACTGATTTAATCACTGATTAAAGTGATTAAGTTTCATCATTGAAATTCATTCAAGGCATGAATGGCAGAACAAAAGAACCAGGCCACATCTTGATTCATGCTCATGCTTTAGTAAATCACAGTATATAAACCAGAGCCAGAGTTTAAACTTTGGAGAGGGACACACAACAATGCAGTTTTCTAGCACATCTTAGAAAACTGCATCGTATTTCCCATCCTCCTTCTGCACACAACTGCACACAAACCTGCAAATATGGCTGCAATCCAACTGGCATTTTGACTGACAACAAAAGTCATAGGTATTCCCACACATCGTCATTTCAAACTGGCGCAGACCCAAATTTCCACCAAATTAAGTACTTGTCGCCTTGTTTTCTTTAAGCCTTCTGTTTTTAACCTTGGAGTCAGATTCTTTCTCATAGTTTTGTGTAAATAGTAGCCGATGTTTACTTAACGGTATCTTCTGTTTTTCATTCCTTTTGTGATAAGACCATTTTGATGAGCACCTTTCTTCTCCAGTGACATGGAGAAGGAAGTGACATGCTCTCCAATCCCTTGTGGCATTGGAATGTGTATAAGAATAATATAATGTCAATAAATCGACGTCATATCCTTCTTTCTGCTGAACCTGGCAGGTGTAAGAGCGTCTTTATTGTGTCTCCACGGACACAAGTACTGAACTTTGAAGTCAACCGTGATATTGGCATAACTTGCTCATGAACAGCAGCTGGAAAATAATTATTTCTTCATACTTGTCTAGATTACAAAAGCACTAAGTATATGGAGTGCAGCAATACTTTTAATTAACTCCTGTTAAATCTGCACTGAGAACTTCTGCAGACTCTCAGAGACATGAAAATTCCAATAATCTCTCCCTCTAATTTAGTAACATTACTCAATCGGAGTAGCAGGATGGATGACAGGGTATAGTGCACTACGTAACAAGGCATATTTCAAGGATGAGGAACCAAGAAGAAATGCTGGAAGGCTACTACAAACTACTGTGACACATAAGTAACAACTTACTGCCTATAATTTACATTATCGACCTCAGAGTCCCGAAGGAAGGACTTGCAAGGACTGCATGTAAGCTACACACCATAACCCCACGAAGCAGGAGGCGCCGGGATGCTCCGGACAGCTCCCCGGGCGAGCTCTGCTCGGTCGTTCTGCTATTCACAGAATCAGTTAGGTTGGAAAAGACGTCTGACATCAAGCCCAATCCATGACAAACACCACCATGTCAACTAGACTATGGCGGTGAGTGCCGCATCTAGTCCTTAAACACCTCCAGGGATGGTAATTCCACTACCTCCCTGAGCAGTCCATTCCAATATCTTTCTGTGTATAAATTCTTCCTCATGTCTAACCTGAACCTCCCCTGGTGCAGCTTGAGGCTGCGTCCTCTTGTCCTGTCACTGGCTGCCTGGGAGAAGAGACCGGCCCCCACGGCTACATCCTCCTTTCAGGCAGTTGGAGAGAGTGACAAGATCACCCCTGAGCTTCATTTTCCCTAGGATAAACCACCCAAGCTCCGTCAGCCGCTCCCCAAAGGACTTGTGCTCCAAACCCTGCATCACCTCCGCTGCCCTTCTCTCGACACGCTGCAGCTTCTCAGTGTCCGCCTTGAACTGGAAAGCCCAGACCTGGACACAGTCTTTGAGGTTCACCTCTGTGGCCTTCCCACCTCCCCTGGTTCTCTTCGAGGACGCCTGTGACCCGTTCTATCAGTCCGACCGCCTGGCAGGCCGAGAGCCGGCCGGGAGCACGGCCCAACCCGGGGCCCAGACCCACTAAGCGGGAAAGGCCACGGCCCAGCGCATTCCGACCTCACGGCACCGCCCGCCCGAAGCCTAAGGCCCGGCAGTGAGCCGCCTCACCTCCGCCAAGCCCTGCGGCTCCCGGCCGCCGCCGATCAGCCACCGCAGCATCGGGAGCGGGCCCGGGACCGCGGCCGGGCCCCCCTGTGGCACCGGCGGGGCGGCAGCGCTGAGGGACAGGCTGCTCAATCGAGCTCCGCGGGAGACCCGCCCGCCGGCGGGCGGGGCCGGGCGCGGCCGGAGCAGTCGATCGCTGAGCGAGTGCGCCGTGAGGGGTGGCGGGCGGTGTGGGCGGCCCGGGTGTTTCTGCACGGCTTCGTAAGGTGGGCAAGTGAAATATTTACTGGCGTTTTACCTCGCTGTCTTCCGACGTCAGAGAAGATTTATGCTATTGCCTTTTACCATATTACCGTATTGCATATTACCACATTACAATTACGTTATTGCCATTTTATTGTGACGGTCTTCAACTGTTTCTTGAAGTGGAATGAGCGCCAAAATGTTTTCTAAGTAAAATATTTCCCTGGGCTATGGCTGTTTCCATCCTCCCTCGCTGAACTCCCTGAGGTCTTTGATGCTTGTCAGGAGGGAGCAACAAATATGGGTAAACTGCCCTGATTGACTGTCCTGCTCCTCTGCTGCCCTTCACAGAATCACAGAACCCCAGGATGGGTCAGGGTAGGTGGGACCACACAGGGTCATCTGCTCCAACATCCCTGTTCCAGCAGCATCATCCTAGAGCACCTGGCACAGGATTGTGTCCAGGCAGGTCTTGAATATCTCCAGTGAGGGAGACTCCAGAACCTCTCTGGGCAATCTACTCCAGTGCACAGTCACCTGCACAGTAAAGAAGTTCTTCCTCATGTTCAGGTGGAACTTCCTGGGCATCAGTTTCTGCCCATTGCTTCTTGTCCTGTTGCTTGGCACGACAGAGAAGAGCCCGGATCCATTTCCTTCACACTCCTTAGACAACAATAGACATTGATGAGAGGATGCAATAATCTTGGAAGCCTTTTGAGTTTTAAGTGAATGTGGGGCAAGATCACAAAACCCGTCCCAAAAGGCCACACAAACCTTGAGCAGACCCAAGTGGCAGAGGAGGTGTACAGACATGTCCAACAGGCACTGCTCTGAGCATCTGGGTATACACAGGTCACTTGCCCTGATGGTTTTTTGCCCACATTTTTTTGGATACCACAACACATGCCTGAGATCCCACCGGGCAGGAGAGTATGGTGCTTTTCTAAATCACAGAATCATTGAATAGTTTGGGTTGGAACTGAGCTTACAGATCATCTAGTTCCAACTCCCTTACATGGGCTTGGCTACCTTCCACTAGACCAGGTTGTTCAAATCCTCATCCAGCCTGGCCTTGAACATTGCCAAGGATGGGGCACCCACAACTTCTCTGGGCAACCTTTTCCAGTGGCTCACCACCCTCTCAGTAAAGAATTCCTTCCTCATACCCAATCTAAATCCACCCTCTTTCAGTTCCAAGCCATTCCCTCTTGTCCTGTCACTTCATGCCCTTGTAAAAAGATCCTCTCCATCTTTCTTGTAGGCTCCCTTCAGGAGCTGCAAGGCCACGAGAGGGTTGACTCAGAGCCTTCTGTTCTCTAGGCTCAACATTCTCAATATTCTCGCCTTTTTTGCACAGGAGAGGTGTTCCACCCTTCCTGAACATGGGTTAATGACCAGCCTGTGTGTGTAAAGCATGGGGTGCATCCCAGATCTAGGATGAAATGACACTGTAGTAACCTAAGTTCAACAAATACTTGTGATATGTAACCTGAGTTTTACCATTTGTTAACTGCTGTGAATTCCTTGCAGCTTTGTAACAGAGGTTGATAACAGTCATAAACCAGTTTTAAAGCAGTTGTTTACATACTTTAGCAAACTTCTGCTTTCTCATTGCGGTTTAATCGCACTGATTTCCATCTTAGAGGTGCAGTTCCTGCAGACTAAAGGTACAGCAGTGGAGTTACTTGGTGCATACAGATACACCTGCAAAGGTTTCCATGGTAATGTTTTGTCATCACCAGTCTGGTCCTTGGCAGTGTCCCTAAATAATTTGGTGTATTCTCCAAACTGGCAAGTGTTGAGTCATTTTGTTACATTTTATTTATTGGAAGGAAGGGCTGCACAGCATAATGCTACTTACAGTTGTATGACCTGTATGACCACGTGAGATGAACCAACCACAACCTCCTTCCACCATCCCCCTGCGCATCTGAAGGAGGAAGAGAATTTGTGAGTAAAGTGGAGCCTGGAAAGAAGGAAGACATGGAGGGAAGATGCTGTAAGATGTTTTTTCCCTTATTTCTTATTATCTTACTTACTCTGATTTGATTTGCAATAAATTGAATTAAATTTTTCCCAAGTCTAGTCTGTTTCTCCTTGATGGTAGTTGGTGACTGGTGTCTCTCTGTCTTATCTTGACCCACAAGATTTTTATCATACTTTCTCTCCCCTGTCCAGCTGAGAAGGGGAGTGATAAAGCAGCTTGGTGGGCACCTGTCATCCAGCTGGGGTCAACCCACTACAGATGGACTTCAGGAGAGTTCTTTTTGTCTTGTTAGTTAGAACTGACTTCAGAATTCTGCTTCTGAGCATCTTTTAATCCCTTCTTTAACAATGCTGTCTGCTTCCAGAATTTTTACTCCATTTTCCATTTCTCTGCCTTTGTAGGTTGCATGAATTTCTGTACATTCCTTCTTTGAATCCTTTTTGCATTCTTAAAAAAACAGTTTTGTTGTTACTATTTCGAACATCTAATGTACTGCACACTTCCAGGAAGCAGCAGCAACTTCTCTGTTTCCCAGTGTGGTTGGTACAGGTGCTGTGTTTGTCGGGATTCCTTGGTAAAGAGTGCAATCGATCACAGCATTGCATTTGCTAGGCCAAGATACAGTGTCTTCTGCAATTCATGGCTCATTGCTGTCAACCATTGCAAAGGATTGTGCTCAGGCTCTTAAACTATGTGAAAGTGACAGAGTATTGGAGGATAACACTCACTGCAGGAAATTTGCAGCACGTATTGTGATTACACTTTTCCACAAATGTGACATTTCTCGTCCCCAGGCTTTTGTATCTCAGTGGAGGAATACTTTTTCCTCCCACCTTCTGGCACAATGGCTTCCCTTTTAACTTGGCCCAGTGAGATCCTGGCTTCTGCTCTAGTGACCAGGCATAGAAACTGTCACTGGGTTATCTCTTGCTCTCTTAAGTAACATTTCCAGCATGTCACATTAATTGTATATCTCTTATAAGTTGCTGAAGCCTATTACAGTTTCCCCAAGTTACACAGTTCAAATTTTTCTATAGATTTTATTTACTGAATAGCGTCCCTAGGAACAAGTGAACAATTTACAATCAGTCTTATTGTAAGAATTACTTGGAGAGATTTTTACGAAGGAAGTACTAGAAAGCATCCTTTTAAAAGTGACTTCTCTAAATCAGACCTTATACCTTTGAGATATAATCATGATTCAGTTTCAAAATTCATGCCTAATCCAGACAGTATCTTCCTTTATGTCTAATAAATATATCGGTTGAAACGTGCCTGCAAGATTTCACACTCTGCCAAGATCAAATACAGTCCAAAACACTTTACGTATTAAAGAAACAGAGTCGGAAACAGAGTAGTCCAGACAACAGATGATATTTCAGTGGACAGCATATGCTACAGTCCTCCACAACCAGCACACATATCTTAAAAATCCATGCTGCTGTTCTTTGTATTCAATGGTGGTTGAATCCAGCCCCTCAGGAAATGGCTAACTTTGCATTCCCAGGTCAGGTGAGTGATACAAAAGCTCATATCTGTTACTCCTACAAAGAAATTATCCCTTTCAATCCATACACCCTCTTAGAAGTGCAACGTGGCCCTGGGAGAAGGGGCCTAACACAGGTAAGTGTCACTCACATCTTTCTGGTGTTTGAGGCCATGCTTGAGGTCTAACCAGTTCACTTTGTGGCTGAAGGTGATAAGAAGTGCTGAGAAAAAATGTACCCTGTGGCTCCTACCAGTTCAAGGGTGCTGTTGTAGACCTGCAGTGTGCCACCAGGGCACCCTCCTGGCATTCCTTAGAGGATTCAATTAATTTTGTCACATGACCACCTATTTCCCAACTAACCACCAGCATCTATAGGTTTATGAAAAGAGTAGGAGACCATTCAACAGTACCACTTGAGCACATTGAGTTCCCCCTCTTGGCCTGAATGGTGGTTGCAGTAGACCTGGGGTATTGGCTTGACTTAGGTGAGCCTAAATCTAAACTCTAGGAACGCGTGAGGGAGTGGAAGTTCAACCATGGGTGGTAATTAACTCAACCACACGTATCCTAAGGCAATCTCTGCAGCTCCAGCCTTGCTGTTGTATCTGAGAGAAATGTTTCCCCACCCTGATGAAAGGTTCAGCTGCTTCCATCATGAAGTTCTGGAGTTGCTCACGGGCCAAAGGAACTTGTGGGTTCAGATTCATAAATGAAAACAGATAATTTTGTATTTTTTCTAGATTTTTGTGGCTGCAGGAAAAGGCTTTGTCACCCCTTCAAGTCCATGGCTTCAGCTACCCTTGAAGCCACGGTAGAAATTCACGTACTGCCCAATTATATGGGGTTACCTTTGCATTCTATCTTTTCTCTGTGTTGGTCAAATGACCCATGATATGAGCAAACACAAAATAACTCTGCCCCTAGAGATACGCATCGTTCATGGTCTGCAAGGACACCCAAGTTCCCAGATCCGTGGCCCCAGAGCAGCTCACTCAATGGAAGGACCCATGAGTAGGTACTTGAATGCTTCAGAGTCTTAGGACTGTGGTGCAGCTCATCATCCAAGCTGAGATGGAGCCAAGTAGTGCTCCTATCCACCCCTTCAATGAGAATTTCAGCAGACTGGAGAGAAGTGGAAAAGGGTATCACACTGCTCCTGGCCGTGGGAAAACTAAATGGTGACTTGATTAAACTCTCAAGAAAATCTCCGCTCTCCCCTTGGCCTTAGATTTAACATCTAAAGTGTGCAAAACATGTATTAATTTCTCCTGTCTGGTCAGATTCAGAAAAGTTCACCAGAAGTGCAGATGAATAGTAGTAGTGTGGAAATGCTACTCACATACTAACAGCCTTCATTTGTATTAAGCTGTAATTTCTAGGAAAGATTCTTAACAGTTCTCGCTTTTGACATACGGGGTTCACAAGCCCTGAAATTAAAGTCAAGGAAAGTCTTACTTGTAACACTAGTTTAATGGATTAGAGTTATTTTCTGTATATTTCCATTTTTAATGTTTTGATGTTGCAGTTTATCTGTGCTTAAACAATCACTTTCTGCCTCCACAAACTGTGGCCTTCTCTGTCTGATGTGATCTAGTCTTTTCTATGTGTTGTCAATAAATAAGGTTATTTTTGTGTTTCTTGTGTTTAGTTTATATTTATCTGTGAAAAACAGAGTACCTCACACAGTGCATAATGCTGTGTTTCTCTTCACAAAGCAAATTGATTTGCTTCTTCACTGCCTGTTTCTTGTATTATGTTCTTGCTGAAGGTCTAAGGAAGCAAGTGCCATAAAATGGAATAACACCTGCATGAATTCTTCAAAGTCTGACTGTACTTTGTGAAGAAATGGAGTGAACAATTTTTTTTATCTGACAGTACAAATTGCATGCTGCTCTGATCTAAAATGGAGTGTGATGGCAATATAAGCCCCCAGGTGGCATTCTAACCTTGTTTTTCTAAATCGTTTGTTTTCATAAGGAATGGATCTGATTCTTTTGTTTAAAAAGACATTTTCTTCACCCTCGTGGTAGATTTGAACAAAGAAATTAAAGCCATAAGCTGATCCTTTTTTTTCTTTTTTTTTTAGGTTCCCGATTTGAACATGTTTTGTTGATTCAGATGAAGTAGCCTCAAACCCAGCTTGAAACCTGGTAGATTTTTGATGGAATTATGTGAATTATACTATATTCCAGATGTTAAAGTCCATAACTTGATGATGTCCTGCAACAGCTATTCAGTAAAAGATACCATGTGAATTTGGAAGATCAAAATTGCAGTAAAATACTCTGCAATGAATTTATGAAAAAAGCATAAATCCAATTGTGGCTAATACCTTACAACACATGGATATTAACTGATGCTGGGTTACAGTAAAATCCAGACAGAATTCAATATTATGACTACATGAAACCAGTGTAATTCTGGTTGGATTTCTATTTCCTTCCAGGAGTACCAGGTAGGCCTTTGCAAAGAGCCCAACTTGTACCTCCTAGCTTAGTCACTCTATGTACTGAGGGTGCTGATGGTTCATCTTCTGGTCCCTCATTCACCAGAGGAGGGACGGCTCCCACAGACATTTACTCAGACTACTCCACATAGCTCCTCAGCTGAGTTGCTCCGTGCTGAAGCATTTCTTTCCCCATCAGCTTCACCGTTCAAAGATGGGGTCTAGTGTCACTTTTGCAGTGTTCATTCCCTTTCAGCTTTCTCATACCCAGATGTTAGTGAATACTTATGTGCTTTCTTCCACACTGTCTGGTACTGTCTGGTGGGCGGAATGCCCACAAGAAAACTTCACATTCACCCCTAAAATCCTTTCTTCCAACTTTTCTCTGCAACAAAACCCTTCCTTGGAAACAATTGGGCTGATGTGCCACAACTTGTCCTTACAACTCTGACCAAAACTGTCACTTAATCATGTGCACCATGGGCTGCCCCACCTGCAACTCTTTGCAACCTCTGCTTATATTTAGATTTTAACCTCTTTGAAAGGCAGGCCATTTTAGTTTGGTTTTGTGCAACACTCGGACAAATGGAATCTTTGTCCCTCTTTGGGATTCCAGTGGAATACGGAGTACAAATACACAGTAATCATATTTAATAAAGCAAATGAAATTAATTTAAATTACTGCTTAAAATATATCAGTATGTAATAGGTCATAAATAAAAATCGACCTACACGCTACCCTGGATACCTTTCAGAATGTACTTTAGGAGGAGTCACTAAGTCAGAGTATCATCAATCACAGCTCCTAAAGCAACAAAACCCAAATTGCTGCCACACTGTAAGACTCTGAGTAGCCAGAAGGCACAGAAGGAATGTTTGAAATCCAAACTTCATCTGTCTTTGTTGTGTTTCAGCCCTAAAGCTCTCAATGGTCCTTCTGAAAAGTCATTCCAGTATATTTTTTGGCATAAGGACCAAGCCTTAGTTTATACTAGACTCTTGCAGGTGGTGGGCTGGACAAATGAAAAACTTCTTGAATTTAAATGGATTTTGAAACAAAGACATGTATGTTTGTTCACAAAAGTTTATTAGTTACCCTTTGGGCTATCTTGCTCTGTGCACATTATACATTTCTGTTCAGTTGTTTTTGTATTTGTCAAACACATTTTTTCATCTTAAGTTTTCTAGCAACATTTAGGTATGGATATGTTTAAGTGCTGTGGATAGATTTAAAATTTTAACACCTTGTCCCTTTCATAGTAAGTCCAAAAATTATCACAAAATTATTCTTCCATAATTTGAAAATGCTTGAGAGAATCCTTTGCCCTTACAAAAAAACCCAAAAAAACCCAAAAAACAAAAACAAAAAAAAAAAACAAAAAAACGAAAACAAAAACCAAACCAAAACCAAACAAAACAAAAAACAAACAAAAAAAAACAACAAACAAAAAAAACCATTCCTCTTGAGAGGTAAAGTATAGCCTGACAGCTGATCACAGTAAGTTTCATGCATGTGGCAAAGAGGTCCAAAATGGAAAAAGCCTCACTGTCCTAGCTGTCGTGAATACTCTGGCAGCTATAGCAAAATGCCTTCAATACCTACAGCACATTAACTAATCACAATGAGAGGACGGGTCACTTCTCACCTTGCCAAAGAGGAGGTTGTTGAATGCCCTTTGCTGTTAGTTTTTTAATTCCCTTGGGGTGACACTCAGTTCTTGGCCATATGAGTACACTGTGATGCAAATGTGCAGCTAATCTCTGCAGCTACAATGGTGAGTATCTCTACTTGTGGTACAGATATGTTTTTATGAAGACCAGCATACAGGATGCTAGGCAAGACGTGATGCACTATGTCAGCTGCAAGTCTGGTTCTCCACTCAGAGAACACTAATTCACACCCATGCATGAGCATGGAGCAGCCACCTTAACTCCAAGGCTCATCGTATCATATGACACGAGAAATTCGGCTCAACCAAATACAGGTGAAAATGGGACAACAACACTCCCTTGTGTATCATGGAGACACTAAAAAGAGGCTGGGAATCGGGAAGGATTTTTAATCAAAAGCAAGGTTTTGGTCAGAGAAGCTCTTAAGGGGCTGCACAATGGCACACAGAGGTGGTGGTTATCCTGGAAAAATCCCTTCCTGTGCTCCTGTCATCATGCACCAGGCTGGCAGAAGGCCACTAAGTACCTAGCAGGGACATACAATTAGACAGATATCAAAGATGCATATACCTAGCTCTGATTTCTAAACTGAGCATGATAGTGATGGGGAAATTTCAGCATTTACTTGATGAAATGCAATCTAGCAAAATATTTCCACCATGTTTGCTATGTGCAGTATCTGAATTGTGTCACCAAAATATTAAAAGGCAAGTCCATGTGTAAGAATGTTGCCTGAACACTATGTGGGCCACATGCTGATAACTGGATTTCATGCCCTTTCTGTTATTCAAAAGAAATCTTCGTGCTCGGATTAACAGAATAAAGCCAAATCCTTGAGCATATTATTTATTAATTTATTCCAAGTAACTTATTAGGAATTAGTCAACTAAATATCTGAAGAAGTAAAGGCTCAGTCATAAAAACCAAAATATGGCGTGACTGCGAAGTCTAGCCTCCAGTTAAGAAATACGCTGAAATACAGGTTACATGAGCGCTGCCAGATATTGAGGTTTTTTTCTTTCACATTTCAGTCTGCAGAGTTTGAAATAAAATATCATTCAACTTTACATAGTAAGTTCCAACAAAAGTTAAAATTGATGAGCCATAACGATTTAGAAGATTAGCTAGGGAAAAGTTTCTTTCTACGCATACCATGGTTAAAAAACATTACTGTGTTAATTCGTACTGTGTCAATAAGTATAATGATTTTCTAATTCTGACTCCCTTTCCTGTGTGAAACTACTGAAATGCCACAAGAAGACCAGTGATATTAGGCCATATCCTTTGCTGCCTTTTCATACAAATTCCCCCTTGAAGTAATATGTAAGGTTAAGTCAGGAGAGGTCCCCATTTTCTTTGGCCTTGATCTCTTAAATCCTTACAGCATGTACAGTTGGAAGCTTAGAAATGCTGTTCTCAAGGCTAATTTTGTAGCAGAAGAGTCTGGATGATGTAGCATTGAGCATCTGACTTAGCTAACCAGCTGTGTCATTTGTTCTCTTGTTGTGTGGTTTTCCTTACCTCCTTTCAGATCAAACTTGCTGTGGCTGTTTTCCAGAGCAAGTAAAAGCAAACGCCTCTGGACTACAAGGAAATTTGGGTGAGACCTGTAATCTTCCATTAAGTGTGTAAAGTATTCACAAAGCCTGTTCTCGTATACTTTTCATGACAAAAAGGGCAAAAAAGGGCACAAAAACTGTTAAAATGACTAACCAGTGATAGTGGGAACCTTGGTTAACAGAACAAGCTTGTGTAAAAGCAACGTGGATTTCAGGAGAATCAGTTTCCCTGACTAAACAGGGATCCTCAAAAGTACACCCCACCTCCTGTCTCCTCTTTCTTTTCGAATAGGACAGGCTGAGTTGATACCAACATTGGTCAAGATTATCTCTACTTTTTCACTATTGCTTTCTTGAGTAGTGCATTGTCTCCACTATGTCCTGGCTTGAGGGGTATTTTAATAAGCTTTCAGACCTCTCTAAATATTTTCTTCTCTTTTCTCCCATGTGTTCTTCCAAACAAGTCTATCACTTCAGAAATACATTATAAGCCAGAAACAGCTGCTTACTCTGTTTGGTAACTCTTATCTTCCGTGTAACACAAACCAAAACACTTCACCCAACCATTTCTGTAGCAATCTTCCACACAAGCTGCAGTGTATCCTCATAAAGGCAGATGTTCTCCCTGTAGGGATTTCACGTGACCTAATTCAGCACGCATGTTGTCCAGCTACTTCAGGGTTTGATTCACCTCACTGTTTAAAAATGTTTGAAAACATCTTGAAATTTTTTCTGACTGTGACATCCAATGACAAGGATCATGGTGTGTGTGCATTTTTGTGCCAGATTTCAATAGCTAATCTGTTAATTCCCAGACAAGTCAGCAAAGTGAGAAACAAAGTATTCCTATGTACTTTTCTCTACTTCTGAACTGTTCTTTTTCCTTCTTTCCCAGATATAATTTTGCTCTCCACCACAGCATCTGGGCTCTCCTTCCTGATCTCTTTATTATACTAATGCTGTAAGGTTGCAAACCCATTCATACCTCCCCTTTGGTCCATAGACTTGTAAGACTGCAAACTCTGTGGCGTAGTCTCACCTTGTGTCACTACTCATCTTCAATTAAATAAAGAATCAGAGGATGGTGTCTACCAAAGACCACGTGTAATTTTGAGCAAGGATTGTACTTGAGGGAACCTGCTTAATTAAAAACTAGTATTTCTGATATGACTGAAATGTAGACTTTGAGGACAGGTGGTTTTAGCATTTTATGGTTCAGCACGCAGTTGAAGAGACAAAAAACCCAGTTATCGCTTTTTGCAGGCAAGAACTGCTTTTTACAAGGAGCCACCAGATAAGCAGCCTGTACTGGTTTGAAAGCAAACCAGTGAGAGACCCCAAGTCAGAAATACAATTTAATAAAAAAAAAAAATGCATTAGTACAAAAAAGCCACTGACAGAGTCAGAATACAACCTGACACCCTGTTAGTTAGGGTGGTGGTAGCAGTCCAGATGAAGTGGTCTTGTTGAAAGCAGTGATCCCGCAGAAAGGTCTAGTAGCTCTTGTCCTCTGGTAAACCAGTGAGTAAGAGCTGCTTGTGCTGCTCCAAACCCCAGATTATATCCAGGTGGGAATGCTTGGCTTCTCCCCCCTGGGCAGAGCATCTCACAATGGTCTGGTGTTATTCTGTGAGTCATGTGGTGGGTCCTTGATTGCCCATTAAACGGATATAGCTGCCAGAGGGAGTTATCTATGAGTCATGTGGCAAGGCATTGTTGGACCCATTAACAGAAGATAGTCTGGAGGGAGGAGGCAAGGAAAACACTGCCCCACCTGGTTTCAACAGCTCCTGAAGATGGTGATAGAATACATACTTTTGGGCACATCTTACATTGCAACCTAGGACACAGCCTCAGCCTGTCTGAAAATATTAGGGGACAAAAAAAGATATGTTCCTGCCCCGGGGCTAGCCACGTCTCCTGCTGCATGTGAGGGAATGGGGAAACTCCAGGCCCAGTGCTCCCCTCCTGCCTCTGAGGGCTTTCAAAAGTGATGGTGCTCTTGAATAGATAAAAATGATGTGATGCTGTGACTGAGCAGCTTTGACCATGTTCAGCACCTTGGCAGGCTCAAGGATAACCTCCTGGGTATGAGTGGGGGAAGGGTAGAGGTGAGACAGAACTGACGGGGACTCACTTGGTCAAGAGTTGAAAAAGGAAAATCTTTGGTCTCTTGCTCTTCTCTTCTAGAGATATGTTAAACATGTTTCCCATCAAGAACTACCAAGGATCTAAATGCCAGTGGACTTGTGAAGAACAAAGCTCAGTGGCTTCCATTTTGAATGACCACATTTTGGGGTGTTTTGGTGTGGGGTGACAGGCTTAAGGTCCATTTTCAGAAGTGCTGAATGCTGCCTGCTGAAGAAAGGCTGCCCACAGCTGTCAGTGCTCACTGCCTCTGGGAAAAAAAACTCAAGGGGTTCTAAACAGCCAAAAATCAGGAACAGCTTTTGGAATGTGTAAATTTACAAAGCAGCTGAAGCAGCTGTGCCACTAACCAGGCAGCTTGCTACATTGCCATTCAGGTCTGGTCCAGCACCAGCTTTTAAAAGCAGGTTACTGAATAGCACAGCCATTTCTGGGAGTGCTGCTTTGTGAATATGGGCTTGGAACCACCACCTCCTTTTTTTTTTTGTACCTGTGGTTATATCCAAATGGCACCTTTGCTGCATCAATTCTGGATCCAAGTGAGAATTCAAGAGAAGCAAAGGATGAGATTGTTAAAGGAGAAGCCGCTGCCCAAGAATTCTCTCACCATTCAGGGAGCATCACAAACACCACCCAGGCTTTCCCTGAGAGTCTCTTCTCAGCGGGGCTGATGGGCTCCCTTTCAAATCCTCGCACACATGCTCACTCTCAGGTGCACTTCCTCCTTCAGGCGCTGTCCTGGGTTTTCCACAGCAGAACCTCACGCTTATGAAAATAAATAATTTATAGAGTGGTACAGCCAGCTTAAACTGACCCAGAAGAAAAAAATCTCTGGGCAATTAGACCTCATGGTTTATGCACCTGCCCTCATGCTCTTTTCACATGATTTCAAGTCCAATGGTGATTTTTGGGCTGGGGTCTTCTAACACCTTATTAGATTCTTTCTCTGTCTCCCCTCAGCCAGGCTGTTAACTGTTCTTACCTTGTCGAGCTGTAGCTTCTGGTGATGGCTGCAGCCTCCTTGTCTTCTGGTTTGTGTTTCTTGTGCACTAGATCAGTCAGGACACAGTAATGAAAAAAGGCCTAGACTTGGGATAAAAATCACTGAGCAACTACTAAACATCACTGTATTATTAATATTTTTCCCAAACTAAAGACAAAACACAGCACTGTACCAGCTAGCAAGCAAACTGACTCTGTTCCAACAAAGCTGGGTGGAAGTTCACAGCTTGAGGCCCAGGAGTCCGCAAATCCAGCTGCTTGTGCTGAGCAAGTAAAGCCAAGCCAAGAGCAGATGAAGTCACCAGTATTTTAATTCTGAGTGACCCATTCTGTTTAAAACTTCCTTATTTAATCTAAACAAATAGTATCTCTTAACAGAAAAGATGTTACTTTCTTCATAGCCAAAGAACAGTCAGGGCCCCCTGCCTGCCCTTCCTAGATATCCATCTGGAATTCCACGCATACCTACCTGTGTATGCATCCGGATATCCACCTTAGCATTATCTGAAGGTGATGACAAGTTTTTTCCTTTTTTTTTATTTTAGTGGGGCTATAACTTCATTCAGATTCTTCATAGAGTCAAGGAAATTTGTGTATACATCCTCAGAGACAGAGCTTTGCTTTCTTATGCGAGGTACTAGGACTCCTGAGGGTCAGTGTGTGTTGATAAGACTGGTTCCTAGGCATGGTCCTTGTCAACACCAACTCTGCCTTCAGACCACACCAATGAGTTGCTGCAGTTGACACCAATGCTGCCACCACCTGCACTCCGCTCTCCGTGTCAGCCTGTGAGTGAGATGTGGCCTCAGGGTACAGTGGATACATTTTTGCTTTCTCAGGTCTGGATTAGAGGCAACTTTTGTGATTAAAGCAGATGTGAAGCAAAACAGAGTTACTGGATCTGTGGTTTAAGCCCCACGTTGTTTCATATTCTGTGATAGTGACTAAGGCTGCTGCTGCTCTTTCCCCATAGCTGCAGCCAAGGGAAAGTGTTTATCGTGGACTCAGGCAGCCAAGAGATACCAATAACTGAGTGAAGACAAAATGACGAATACATAAAGCTTGTAGGCAGACATTCCCATCTTTGCCAGACACCTCAGCTCCTCTTGTCATCTCCCATGTTAGACAAAGAGCCTGTCAAAGCCAAACAGATTGGTAGATGGCAAAAGCCCCTCTGATCCACTCTCTTCTCCCAAGAGGATTCACTTCCTTTCAGCTTTCACATCATTAGCACTCTCACGGCAAGCAGGGGGTCATTTCTAATTTGTGAATGCCCTTGGACCACAAGCTGGGATTTTAATTTGTTTACTTTGCATATTAAACAGTACTTTCAAAGGTACTGTCAATAAATCCTCTATGAATCAGGATCTTCGCTCCAGACCTTGTTGTTACTTTCAGTTTTTTGATTTGATTAGACGAGATTAAAAAGAATTCCATAAGGGCAATCTCTGTCACCAAACACAGTGTCATCCCCGAAATCCCCAGAGTGCTGAGGGCAAACCTCTAGGGCTTTGTGACACAAGGGAAGAGCACGACTTTGCAAAAAAGTCAAACCAAGCTGCTACATCATACCTACAAGTGGGGACTCAATTCCTAGGGTTGTGGCAGTGAAAA
Organism: Platysteira castanea; assembly: GCA_013397175.1. Classification (NCBI taxonomy): domain Eukaryota; kingdom Metazoa; phylum Chordata; class Aves; order Passeriformes; genus Platysteira; species Platysteira castanea. Next base: position 90,173 of record VYXC01009317.1, read on the forward strand.
AAGCCTCCTGGGAGAAGCTCATGCAGAGCCTCCACCCATTACGAGGGATGAAAGGTGCTGTATCATCTTGCCCAGGGTACACTCAGGAGTACCTAGACCTAAGCACCACACACAAGGAACCAACAGGGAAATCTCAATTAGTTTATCAGCTTAGCCTTCCCTCGGAGTCCATGCCATGAAGACAAGTATAGTACTCAACACAGCTGTTACAGCCTTACATCTTCATTAGACCTTTCTTGTAATCTTGTCCCCCTTATCTCTTTTCTGGGGTAAAGGAGGAAGTTTTATTTACTTTTCATGTTTTGAATTCACAGAGTAGTTCTATTAAGTTTATTAGGCAGAAAGGGAAATGCTTGCCTATGTTTGAACATAAATGCACGACAGTAGCGCTCAACTTTCTCCCCCTCTCTGGCTGATAGGTAGTGTTGCAGGGCTATTGAAATGTGGCACAGGTCACACATAGAGCCATGTGGATCTCAGCAGTTTTGGTTCACAGGGGTTCTGCTAACCTTGCTCCCAGTTTAGCTCCTGGGAGGTTTGTTCATAGATATAGACAAGGTCTGAGTTTCAGGATATCTAAAAATTTGGAGTGAAACTTAGCTCAGCTTCTCATGGAAGCTGTGGCAAAGCCATCACATTTAATAATATGTACTCAAATGGTCATTTGAAAGAGGCACAGTCAAAAGCATCCCATATTTGGTCCTTTTATTCTAAAATTAATGCAAAATGTTGGCCCACTTCCCAAGGGTGTGGAAATTAGAACAACTACATAAGGACCCAAGAGATACCTGTTGAGCATGGGTAAGTTTAATGATAGATTGGTTTCTTAGTCCTTCTACTCTCGTACACCTCAGTAAATTTCACTGGATGTTTCATAGGAAGGTGCAACATGGGAAAGAGATAAAAGAATGATATAAAAGAAAAGCAAACCACAAACTAGCTCTCAAGTGGCTATGATTTGACCTTCTCCAGGGTAAGGGGTAAACTGCCTTTCAAATAATTATGTTTAGAGCTTACCTTATATCCTGAAACATCAAGGATATTCTGTAACACAGGATGGGAAAAGAAAAGAATATTGTCAATCTAAACACACATTTGAGAAAACATGTCAGCCAAGGGACACTTATTATCTCGAAAGATGCTTTACGTTTTCATCACCTCCTGGGCTGCCCCTCTGCTTCATCTGCTGCGGTGGTCAAAGCTTCCTCTTCTACCCATCCTTGCCTGTGGTACCTGGGTCTTCCATGTAGGGCTGCTCCATCGCAGAGAAGAGTTGGTTACATCAAGTGGTCTGTCCAGAGGGTAGCAGGAGTGTGAACAGAAAAACAAAGCAAAGAAGAGACAAGAGAGGCAGTGGGTAACATTTGGCTGAGACCACAAAGAGCCACCTCTGTTTGCAGAATATCTCAGCATTTATATTCCTATCTGGATCTTTCCTCCAACACTCTTCACCAGTATTTTCTTTCCTGTGTTCAGTGCCATGAGTCTGGGCTCAGGGATCGTGTCCTGCCTATAGCCTTTTTGCATATGTGCTTCCACTGCCCCATGGAAAGTCAACAAGTGCAAATGACCCTCTGTGTCTATCACAGCTGCATAAGAAATGCTGTAGGGCCTCTGTGAGCTGGGGTGTGGAGCCACACTGGTGATGGGAGCAGCACCACAAGGGCCCTGCATAGGAACCTCCTGCAAAGTGGTGCACTGGAGTGGAGGGACTGTGGCCACACCAAGAGGAACAGCCAGCTTCATAGACTGAGCCACCTGGAAAGGAGAATGAGAGGCCAGAAGAGCCCCTTAGACAATGAATTATCTAAATCAGGCAGTAAGATGTAACACTGATTGAAAAGCTTGTTCAAATCGCTTTCACTGTGATTCATAAACTCTTCATGCAAATTCATATGTTAGGATGAGCACAAAAATTAGAAAGCTGGAATAAGATTGCTTTAATTTAAGTAAGAGACATGGTTGTGAATATTAGGCCTTTACACTGTTAGCAGTAACCCATCAGATGTTAACAAAATCTGATATGCAACAGTTTTACATATCCCCTTGTGGGAGAAAGATCAACTTGCAAACCGCTTTATAAATCAGCCACACTGTTAGAGTTAGGCTACTGTATCTAAATGGCTTTTAGATATGCTTCCTGTTTTCAGCTACCATATTTACAAATGAAAGCTTTTTCAAACCACGTCTTTTAATATAATTTGCATATTTAGTAATACATTGATTAACATTAAACACGGATTATTGCAGTTTATTTCAGAAACAGATGGGATGCATTAAGTGAAAAGCCAGAGCGTTTAAACAGAGTACACTCCCAGGCTGACTCCTGATGATTGATGAATACAAAAACTTTATTAACTATCAAGAAAAAGAAAAAGGAAAAAGGAGCGGACACTTCATGCTGACTCCTTTTCAAGCAGCTCCCTCGCTTAAGGGTATACAAAACTGCCATTAAGGGGAGTTTAAATAAAATAATGCCGTTCAGTTATGTGCATGGCTTTACGGAAAGCTTTGGACGAGGAAGACAAAATTCTGACCCTGGGTCTCAGCTGAAAGGAGGAAAACCTGCCCGAGGAGCCGGGGACTGGTCCCCCGCCGCGGGCTCGTCCCCGGTGCCAGTAGGTGGCAGCCGCCCACAACGCACATCTCCAAGGCACATTTTGGGTTGGTTTGTTGGTTTTTTTTGTTTTTTTTTTTTCCCCCAGCGTTCATGGAAAACTTCTCGGGCTAGGGTAAGCTCCGTTGGGTTTCCTTCTCTCCGCAATGGCCTCACAGCACCTGGTTTTCAAATACGCTGCCTTCAGTTGGCACCTGATAGTAGGAGCACCCTGAGATATGTTGTACTGCTCCTGAGTGTATGTGTGTGTGCGAGTATATAGGTGTAATTTTGACACAAAACCAAGACGCACATAACTGTACAGAATGATCTATGAGTCAGTCACATGTACAAGAATGTGCATGGTTTTTTAATAGTAAAATGAGCATTTAGAGCAGCAATGCAATGTAAACATGCTATTCGTGTTTACAAATATTCTCCTCAAAGAGAAACCTTCATTTCCCAAAAACAAGATGGCAAGTCTTTCATCTTTATTCAGGAATATACATTGCAATAGTCAAGAAAGGAGTAGGCAGTGTCATTGAAAGGTAGGTCCATTGCTGGTTTTAAAACATGACAGCTCATGAGCCATGGAAGTGTGATACAGGAGGGATTACTTCTGTATGTGCCCTGCTTCTTACACTCTTTTAAGAAAATGTATCCACTGCTAGGCACTGATTAACCCATAGCCTGACCCAGTGCATTGGTTTGTATCTTATTTAAATTAGCTTTCTGTATAATTAATGATGCAGCCAATTAGTCTGACAGAGCCTGGATACCATAGCTAAAATAAGCGTTGACACTTCAATAGATCTCTTCAAGTAGATTACATAAATGTTATTTCTATATGACCCATTCAGAGCCTTTCCTTTTGTCTTACATTTCTAACAGCAATGGTCCTTCTCAAAGCGGGAGGTGGAGGTCTCCAAAGGGAAGCAGTTTTACCTTCCCCCTTCAGGTCATTTTATTTCCAAGTGGGCCTTGTTTTCCTTTCATGCAGTTGTCGTGGGCTTTGCAATTTATTATAGTGAAGGAAGGGGAAACATTTTGTCCTCCACACAAATACAGACTCACACGTAGCGCAATTGCATTCTTTTCTTTCTGCATGCAGAATGTAAGTTGCTGTAGAACTAGGAAAATAGGACTCCATCCATCAGAGCACTTGAGGGAGTAAGAATGGCCCCGTTGAGCTAAGCCTGAGGGATGAGACCTGGGAAAGGGAAGGCAATTTTATCTAGGGTTCACCTGGGGGGTCTACTCCAAAATTTGTCCAAAGAGAAGGAGCAAAGTCAGCTGGGACTGATTGTACTGATGCTGGGATTTAACTCCCAAATTCCCAAATTTTCCCGAGTTCTCTGTGAACCCAGGGGAAACTAGCAGAAGGAACCTCTGTGCTCAGTCCTCTGTGAGTCAACCCACCACCCCTGCAGTCAGGTGTCTGTAAGATGAGTGGAAACTCCAAACTCCAGGCCAAGGGCTGAGCAGGGAGATCAGCCACTGGTGGACACAGGGGAAGGAACTTTCTTTTCTTATCCTTCCCTGCTGTTCTTCCTTTTCCATCCTCTTGATCCTAAGGCCTCTTATAGTGGGAAGTGATTTTCAACACCTCCACTTTCTGTGAAGAGGAGAGCTGTGTATGACACAGGCATCTCCTGCACAGACCCCAGCAGGAGGATCAGCCTGTACGTATCCACACCAGTTTGGGTGCTCATACGTAGCACAGCCGGACATACAGCCTGGCTGAGAGACGGCACGTGGCTTGGCCAGTTCATACCCTACTGTTCGAGCTCCCCTCATCTCCTTTCAAATTTGGCAGTAGACCATGTCTTGACTGCCTTATTTAAACCCCATAATCTACAATCCCTCTATTTTCTGTTCGTTTATCTTTGTGCTGCTGTTACAGTATGCAACTGGACATTCCTTTAGCTCACAATTTTAGGAAAGATGCTGTGCACAACTGTATCCTCACTTAAATCTCTTTCAGATTAATCCGCTGTTTAAGGTTGCTTGAGTAAATTTCTTTGCATTTACTAGAACAGGGAGAATTTATTTAGGGAAAAAATAATACAGAGTATTAATTCCTGAGCTTGGTAATACATATGAGCTCTCCCAGCTCTGGGAAAGAAATTCTTTGTTAATATTTTGGGTTGCTGTGGCACAGAGCCAGTGTTTCAGTTACACTACAAAAAGCACCCAAAATTACCAATACCTCTTTTCCCTGTCTTCAAACTTTTATTAAATACTTAAAAGTATTTAAAAGGTCAGTTACCCATTTTGCTGCTATCAGGAGATTACTCTAACATGATGTGTTTGTCTCCTATTGTGAGTAGTGAAAATCCCCCTGTATCCAGTGTGTTTTGTTTGGATTGAGATGGCATGCAGCTGATGGCTGTGACCTTCATGGTGGCTTAGATCCCTGGCTGGCACTGATTTTTGATTTAGTGCCGATCTGCTGCGCTTGTCACAGGCTGCAAGGTGCTTTCCATGCACTAATGGAACAGCTCAAGGGCAGAGGGGCCCTGTAAATGTCTATCTTTCACCAACACTGTGCTAAATAGAGAGCTGAGTTTTCTACATGTGAATGACAGAACCTGAGATTATATACAGGAGTGAGTTGGGAATTCTTTCACCTGGGTCGACGTTCAGCAGTAAATAAATGTCACTGTAAAATGAGAAGTTTTTATTATTCTGAGTGGTAATGAATATAAGTGTACAGTATTAAACAGGATACTTAATATTGCCTATATATCCACATTTGAAGACAGGAACTAGCTCTATACACCCCATGTCCGCATACGCAGTTATTTCCTTTGAATACCAGAGGATTTGTACCAGAGTTCAGTTTGACTCTGTCTGCATTAATAAGTCATTAATAAATCCTGTTCCTTAATGACATATTCAGCTGAAAATGAATTCACCCTGAGCTCTCCCTCACAGGAAACCAGCACACTGGATTGCAAATGGCAGAGGATTCGAGGTTAACTCTTTACTTATTCACTTAAGTTAGGAATGGATGAAGGGCCAAGACAATGCTATCTACACAGGAAAAATCTCCCACTAGGCTTGATGGAGGTTTCTTGAAATGTGAGTGCGGGAAAGGCTATTAGGCTTCCCTCAACCTCCCTTTTATAGGGAGTAATGCAAGGTATTTTTGTCTCATATTAATCTTATAGTTTCTTTTTAACAAAACAGGTCTTAACAGGATAAACATATTTCTTGCACTCAGGACTTCCTGGGGAGCTCCACTGTAATTTCCACATATTAGATACAAGCTGGACTATTAAAATAACATAAACAAATGGGAAAATAAATACTTGCCCTCTTAAGTATAATGAACCATATCGATCATATCATCAGTTTCTGCAAAGGAATCCTGAGTGAAATCAAACTTAAGAACTATGCATAGCCTTGAAGTGAAACAAGGAATTCTTCTTACAAGCCAGAACTGCCTCTCTCAGTTGATCACCTCTCTCCTCATAATTGGAAAATTATCTGGGTTTTAACTACTTAACTGCTTTTTAAAGTTGTTAGTTTAATCAGTAAGGTTACCATCACTAATATCTAAGGTGGGAGATGAAAGGGAAGAGCCACTGCTTCCTTGTTATGTTTCTTGACAGCTAAGTGCAGTCTCAAGACTACACAAAACAGCATTTTGTTGCCCATTGCCCCATGGAGAAGCAAGGGGTAATTGTAACCTGGGAGCACTTTGGCTGTGGAGTGATGCTTAGGACTAACTTTGCTGACTTTGATCTGTGTCCTGGGTGAAACCACTAAACTACTCTTCTGACCAAAGGGGTACAAGAAAACCACAGCAAAATAAAATTATTCAAGTCATTTTCCAAACCAGTGTTCTTGCTTATGGAAAACAAACAAACAAACAAAATGATGACATTGAATGTATGCATTATGAGTATATAAATTATTAAATCAACCAAGGAATTTTTATGGGGAATGTAGAGGGAGTAACATCCACCACAGAATTTTATAATACAGGGATTTAGTGTAATTTTCTCCAAGCCCTTTTTCTTTTTCCGGCAGTAATGAGTACCCTATGAGTTTTTTCTATAGGGAAAGACCTATAGGAGAGGAGCCATAGTCCTCTCATTTGGCCCATGAATGTACTTTCACTGGTTTTGACAGACNCAGAGGCCAAGCAGGATCAGGCTATAGGCTGCAGAGCCTCAGTTTCCTCAGCTTCCTCTGTGACAGAGAGGTGCTTTTTCTAAGGGTCTTGTTGGGCTTATTAATTGCCTTTATCAGACTACAACAAATCCTACCTGGACAAGAGTGAGAAGTTATCAGTCCCACCTAGAGCTGACCTCTCTACTAGGCTTCAGCCTAAGCCTTGGCTCAGAGGAAGGTGATTTGGGGGATGAGGGTGAGAAAGTACAGTTTCAGGTTGTAGAGGACCGGACTTTCCCTCCAGCACCTGCTGCTGCCTAGGGTTCATTTGAGCACTGTGGTGGTTTGGAAGACCTTGAGAGGGACACCTGGAGCTGTCAAATCATACACTACCCAAAGCTGCCAGGCTGGCCCCCTGCCTACATCCAGATTGCAGCTGGGCACACAGCTCCCTCCACAACCCGTAAGGGAGCCAGCATCTGGCAACCCCATACTGCATTCCTCCTCTCTGCATAAACTCAGACACTGCAAGAAGTTCAATACCTCACCGTGTGCTCTGCCACAGGTAGAGGGCTTAGAGTTTTTAGGACGTGTTCAAGTATGTTGAAGTGTTGTGACAAGGCTGGACCTCACTTGTGAAGACGCAAGTGCCACCTCCCCTGCACCTTGCACCTTGCCCTGGGGCTGTCCCCATGGTCCCAAGACCCCAATACCTGAACTTCTGGACATGTCTGTTTAAACAGTGCTGGGACAAGGCTTGTCCTGGTGGTAAAACTGGGATCTTGGAAATGCTGCTGCAAGAAAGGCTTGGATATCAGTAGTCAAGATCTGCTGTGGAATATCACAGCTGTTGGCAGGCTGATGGGAGACTGCAGGCAGGCATGTGTATTGGTGGCCGTACTTAAAAGACATTATGCCTTTTGCTTTGGTGTCCACATGATACTTTAACACAAATTAGCATCCCGGGATACTCATATATTCCCTAGCATGGAACTAACTTTGAGGGGGGACAATAAAATTACTCAGTTCATCTCTTCATTGTTGTACTAGTTTGAAATCAAACCAGTGGGAGATTGCAAGTCAGAATTATAATTTTAATAGGAGAAAATTAAAATAAACAAATAAATGCAGTAGTACAAGGATAGTGACAAAAGTCAGAATACAACCTGACACTCTATGGTGGTGGCAGTCCAAGTGAAAGTGGTTCTGTTGGGGCGGTGATCCTGTAGAAAGAAGGGTCTGAAAGTCCAGCAGTAGGTCTTGTCCTCTGAGAGTCCAGGAGGCAAGTCCCCCTGTGGTGTTCAGAATCCCAGCTTATATCCAGGATGGAATAGTTGGCTCCTCCCTCTGGGCGGAGCATCTCACAGTGGCATGGTGAGTCCTGTGATAAGGCACTGATGGGCCATTAACAGGAGATAGTCCAAGGGGGAGTTATCTCTGAGTCATGGGGTGAGGCATTGATGGCCCATTAACAGGAGATAGCACAGAGGGAGAAGGCAGGGAAAACACTGCTCCACCTGGTTCCAACAGCTCACAAAGATGGTAACAGAATACACTTCAACCCAGGACAATTGTTCTTATGATATAAGAAACTAGCAGATCTAGGAAGTAAATGGTTTCTGCCCCAGCCACAATAAAACTAGCACTGGAAATTCAAGACCTGTATTGACGGCATGTGAGAGCATGGATTTACCTAATGTGTAAATGACATTATTTGAGAATGCTTCACCTTTACATTAACTTTTTCCTACAAAGCTGCCAAGGGCATTGAGACCTTGGTTCATCTGCTGCGTAAGTGCCAGTTGTTTAAGGCACAGCTGCTGTGGATCAAGACTCTTGAAGTATTCCTACCTTCCAAATTTGTGAATCAGTGGAGAATGTCAAATATATGTGTCAGATCCTTTACCAGCCCTCCTTACCCCCTACTGCCATTTGGGCTTTCTAAGGCAGCATATTTCCATGTGTTACTCTGAACACACCTGCCCTCTGGTATTTTGAGAAAATAGGGTATTATCTAAAAACTTGCTTTGCAAAACTTACAGAAAGTGTTCAACATGCTCTTTCTTGTTCAACTTAACAGTGACACGTACAGTACATAATGCATGTGAGCAATAGATCCCTATGGCTGATCCATTCTGCAGAGCTGTCAATAGATGGATAATGCAGTCATCACATGCTGTGAAAGACCTTTTTCTTCTTAATATTTTTGCCATTGCCTTTTTGAGATTTTTAACTGCAGCTTACATACGTAAGACCAAATTCTGAGGGAGTCTCTGGGCCCACGGCCTGATCTGTCTTTTTGTGTGCATGAGGCTGAACACTCAGTCGCTCAAACGGCTGGAGAGTCCCAAAGTGAAGGATATTAAAACCTAATTTTCAGACTTAATTTTAGAAAAAGCTGCTTCAGTGTTATGTGGTACAAGATATCTCATTAGCTCTTACCAGATCCCTGCCTTTGGAGGGCTCTTTCACTGTGCTAATGGCACTTTGACATTTTGTGGATTACTCTTTCAGGTTCTATAATCAATTTAACATTAACATTCATGTAAACTATTAATGAAATAATATTAAAAAAGAAAAATGTTCCTACAATACTGCAACATTTTAATGCCTCATTAAAATCATTAGTAATGCTAATATTAAAGAACTTACTTCATCTTTCAGAGAACCCCAAAATAAATCATAATCAAATGTTTGCTAACGTACAGCCAGAGAAATAATTTATACATGGCTGGCATATAGGCATCACGTACGCTAAAGATGACACTGTAAGGTCACATTATTAAGCACTCACAACTAGTTCTGGCTTTGGAAACTCATTGTACACAGTATTATTTTATAATTATCATTAAACATACTGAATATTGTTTGTAGTTTTTATTTATGAGGAAAAAAAGTATATAGTGTGTCTCTCAGCCAGCCAGTGCTTTCATGGAATTCAAGTTGCAAACAATGACATGCTTCACTGACCTCAATGACTTACAAAGGCCATTTATATTCAGTACTCTCATTTACTCTATCTTTAAAAATGAGTAAGAGACATATATTAATAGCAAGAAACTGGGAGAACGATTGCATCACTACCCATCTCCAGACTTATTGCAACACTTCATTCTCCAGGACTTGAACTGGCATGGGAATGTAAATGTCATAGGCAATATTTACATAAATTTTTCCTGCATGTGTAAGAGTAGGCTGATGGTTCTCCCTTTGTAGGACAACCTTTGTGTGTCATCCTGAAGAGCTGTAACCACAGGAGTAGCCTTTATTCAGTGAATTGTAAAGGTGAATACCAGAGCAGAGTTCTGATCTGGGGCACACCAGAGCCTTAGCCATGTAACAGGGACGTCCTTAGCTGTGGGCTGGGAAGAAAGCTGGCTCCAGGTGGGTTCAGCCCTGCATCACACCAGCACACTCTAGGGAGTGGTCTAGAGGAGTGATGAGGCAGGTGCTACTGCTGAGCTGGAAAGCTTTCTCAAATGGATGTATCATTCGGTTTAAACCACTATGGATATCCATTTACGCCAATGAGCCACCCACTCCCAGACCAGCAGTGCTGTGATGTAAAGTGTCAGATGGGCGGGTAACTGAGCATCCAAACCCACAGCAAGGAACCAGGGAAAGAACCCCTCCAGCCTTTCCCCAAGAGCCCCGCACTGTCAACCGGTTCAGCAGTGCAGGTACCAGGATTCAGCCTCCTAGGCCCTCTCAGGGTGAGCCCCATGGACACAAGCTGCCTCTCGAGTCAGGGTTGCCCCCTCCAGCACTGTTGGGCTAGGCAGAGCTACTCCAAGGGCAACTGCAGCTTTCCCTGCCATGAGCCAAGGTCGTTATGTTAGGCTGGGACATGCTGTACTGCTGCACTCAAAAAAAGTTAGCTTGGCTTGGATGTTCTCTCCAGTAAGCCGTAGTATTCAGTTCATCTCTCATTCTGGAGCAAAACAGACACAATTTTAAAAAATCATCTCCTCACCACTGGGTTTTGCTGGTTGCTATGCCAGATATTTGAGATCAGATCCACTAGATTAAAGAGGAGCTTTGGTCTTAATTTCCAAAAATGAGATACCCGACCTTTCCCAGACAGTGTCCCAGTCCACCCATGGAACTCTCCTCCATAGCAAAGACAGCCTTGCATGTCCTCCCTTTATTTCCAGTATTAGCTGACCCAAGCCCCCATTGGTGAACAGATTCTGCTTTGCAAAACCTCCTTGAGGAAGCTCAGCAGATAAATCCATTGGCATAGCCTTCTGAATTCAAAATCAGAGGGCTGATTCTGGCATGGTTTACATTTTCTGTTTTAATTTGTCATTTGGTTTAGATGAAAGGTTAATTGCGTTTTCTCTTAATATATTTAATATATTGTAGTAACAAGCAAGCTTTAGAAATGATGAAGTAATTTGTTTAAAAACTCAGCTACATCATCTTTAGCCATTCATGTTCCTTTCAGAGGGAAAATTAATTGTTCCAATCTAGTAAGCTACGAAAGAAGTACAGCCGACAAAGGGTGAAATATGAACATCAATGGTAGGTTTCAAATTTACCCTATTTATTTTGAATGTAAGATCTCGTGACCCACTAAAATTCAGTTCACAGTGTTTTATGAAAAATAATGGCTGAAATTGAATGTCTTAATTTACATTTAATGCAATTAAGAATGGTTTAAATTATGACTGATGAACAGCACACACAGATGTCAGTCAGTTTCATCAGAATAAATTGAAGTCAGTGTCAATGAATGCTCCACTGATAAATCCCACTTTACATAAAATTAATAAAAATAAGGAAATATAATCCTTAGCTAATTGCAAAATGTTCTGGAATTCCCCTGAATTTTGGAGGGGGTAGGGAAGAGAAAGCCACAAAGTAGAGTGTGAAGAGCAATTTATTTTCAAAGATGCCCTGTGTGAAATTGTGTAAGGGTCTGAAAGTTTACTACAAAGGGTGTTTCTGTGCAGAAATACCTTGCTTTACTGAAATAAGTTGTGGCAGAGTGAAGAAGACGCCTGTAATTTGCAGCTGTGCATGATCACAAAATAGCTGTTCACCTTGCAGTTTCCTGGGAAGTGCTGTGCCTCCACACAGGGTGCAGCACCTGAATTGGTATTTCCCCTGCTTTTGCAGCTTGTTGGGGGTCTGACTTACCTTCACCAAACCTGGTGCCAGCAAGAATTAGCCCAGAGTTTTCAACCCTGCGCAGTAAATGCAATAGAAATATCATTTAGCACTCTCACGTGTAAAGAGTGTCAACTCCTCCACACAGGCATCGTCTTTCAGCTGTCTATTGGCACAGGGTCTGGCACAGCAGCACCATGGCTCATTGTGGGTCCCCTAAACGCTCCCACAGTTAGGAAGGTAATTTCCATAAAATTAGTGTAAATTCAGACTGATTTATAGAATGTTTTTGAGGTAAAGCAAGCGTACACTGGAATTTCACCAAACATTTCATAAACGTTTTTCATGCTAACACACAAGGGCAGCTTTCATTCTGCATTCTGCATTGAAGAGATACTGTTACTTTCTAAATAAATACAAAATATTTTTCATTCTGCCTTCCTGGAGCAAACATCAAATGTAGAGAGTGCTGTAAGCTCAGCATTGAGTTTACAAAGTACTTATGGAGCAGTCCTGCAGTCCTAGTGCAGGGAAGAGAGATCTGACAAATGCTGAAGTCAGGATGCTTTTGAGCATTTCTTCTGTTTCTCTAAGGACTGCAGAGGCTGATTTTAACAAATCTAAATTCTCTGGGTAAACAAAAATTCTTTCTGTGGAAAACCAGGGCAATGTGGGAAAACACTAAGCTTCCTCATCACAAATGCCTACACGTGCTTCTGGTGGTCACTGTTACCAAAAAAGCTCCAGAGAACAGGGTTATCTGACACACGTGAGCTGCTTCCTGTAATTTCAGAGATAATCATAAACATTTCTCTTGGTACAGGTTGCAGGTTACCAACCGTTTTTTTTTTTTGTGTTTGCATAAAGACAAACACATCTGAGATAATCCCTTTTTCACATCAAACTATTTTCAACCAAGTTGGAAAAGTTTTGTGCAAAGGAAAAACCTTGATCTTCTAAGACCAATGCACCACACCTTCTAACATGGTGGAAAAAACAAATTATGATGCTAGTGTAACTAAACCTCCCAAAAGTATTTTGCAGTTAGAAGCTTCTATTTTCATGTAGCAATTGTAGAATAGGTGGCAACAGTGGAAGCTGAAGTTGGAACTTAAATGTACATGGTGTACATTTGCACAGGTGGAAAATGACTCCTTACCTCTTTCAGGATATGCCTACTCCCTGTTGTGTGTCTGTTCTGCGGTATCAGATTAATCAGGATGCCTTAATTGTGTACTCTCTTTGGGTGTGAGTGTTCATTGTCTGTACGTTAAAGAGTTGAGTGTCCTACCTGTCCTTATACAAAATAGCCACTGGGCCAGTCTGTGCCCTAGATAGGTCAGTTGAAAAACATATTAACCCAAGGGAACTGAAATGATTTCTGCAGCTCCTTTCTGGTGCCCAAAAGCAAAAGGACATATGTTTAGGCTGCCGTAGTGTCCTGCATTCCTGCTAACACTTTCTACTCCTGTGAGATATTTGCCTGCCATGCCAAGCTCAAGTTGCTGGGCTTGCATTTCCAAAGCCCTGTGCAAAACCAGACACTGACCCAAAAGCCATGGGAAGCACCTGCCACCAACAGGAGCTGAGCACTACTTCTCCCTGTTCAAACCCACAGGAGCTGTGGATGCTCCACATCTAGTGTTAGCCAAGTCTCTCACTTCACCTATGGACCATACAGTGTCAAACACAGCTCATTTAATTCTTGCCAGAGACTGCAAAGGCACCAGTTTAAGCACTCACCTAGGGCCAAATTCTCAAAATGGAGGTGTCCAAGACTGCAAACCACAAAAACGAGGTATGTTCAGAAGTGCACTCAGAATTGCATGCAGTATGTGTCTTTGCTATGCCCTTATTATCTTGTAGATATATAGTGTAATTTATGCTAATAGACTGACTCCCAAATTTACCCTTGCTGTGTTAGTTACTTTTCTAGAAAGTACAAATGACACATTGTTAGCAAAGAACCAGAAAAAAACTGGAAACAGAGGGCAGGGGAGCAGCCCCTGGTGATCCACCCTAGACTGCAGTGCACAGAAAAGTGCCTTATATTTTATTCTCTTCATATTTTCTAATGCTTTTTCAATTTAGTTTTAAATGCATAGGGCTTCATGTGATGGAGCTTCTCTGCTTCCCGTGAGAAATTGGTCCAGAGCTGTATTATATATTTTGCTCTCAGGAAGCTTTTCCTGATTCTTAACCTAAATTTTTCATTTGTTAACTTCATCGTATTAGTCCTACTTATATCTCTTTTGTCAGCCTAAGTAACTTTCCCCCTCTCATTTGATAGCTGTACCCTTCAAACATTTGTAGCATGCCATCTTATCCTCCTCTTACGTAGTCAAGCTACATATATTTGGGGACTTTAACTCTTTTTTTTTCAGTCATTCTTTCCATTCTCTTACTCATAGTTGTTGCTCTTCTCCACAGTTTGCTTTTGTGTTCAGACAAGAAAGCAAAGGATATTCTAAATGCATGCTTCTCTTGAAAAAAAATGCTATGCTTTTTTTGCTTGCCTCCTCCATCCACAAATTTTCCCCCTTGTAGGCTAAACATATAAAGGGGAGCACAAATGAAGGAGGCAGGATTTGCATAGGCATGTAGACTGCCTTGGAGTGACACAGAATGCTAATAAAACTGGTTTAAGGGGTTTTTCTATGTGTACTTTTTTTTTGTTTGACTTTAGGAGATCATCACTCAATGTTATTTCTTAAACTGAAGAATCTAAGGCGAATGCTTTGACTTGATTTTAAAGACATTGAATTTTTTCTGCTGGTATAAATAGTATGGACACAGTAAAAGTACTTGAGAGAGCCTAATGAACCATTTCTTACACCCCATTACCTTTAGTCTGATATGACTGAGAGTATGGGCACTAATTATCTTCTCTTTCACAGGCACCGACATAGATCTACAGTAGGTCTTAAAACACAATATTCTGTACAACCCTTAGCAGTACCTCATGTAATACATTTCTGTATTTTTTTCTAATCGAAATTTAAATTAGAGGCATGCCACTTTCCATCTACCTGCCACTTATATATGTTTTATGAACAATTCTTTTTGATTATTTCCTACCAAAAAAAAAGTGCAGGTAGCACACGGCCAGTCACAGAGTGAGTCCTAAAAATTAAAGGATTTTTCTTTGAAAGGAGTGAGGCAACCATACTGCTCTAATGACAGAGAAGCTCTGCACAGTGGAGACTAGCACAGGAAAGCTGCCAGTTGAGGGAATCAAGGGAGTGTGAGACGAGCACAAGATCAGAGCTCATTTCCCCTGGGTCTCTCGGAGAATGGAAAATTGCTTTTACTAGTTTAGCTCTGCTCTTCTGTACAAGAAAAGAACGGGGATCAAGGCTGATCTAGGGGCACAGGAAATCATGCATCCCTCTGCGCTGCTTTGCATTTCACAGATAGCCTTGCTGAGGTGATGCAGGTGCATCAGGCAAGATGTATGCCTATCGTTGTCAGTGGCCATGCTTTTGCAAATTATTTGTTGGACTTCCAAGGCTCAGGTCATGTGAGGAAGCTTGCCGGCATCCTCCAAATTCTAGCCTTTTTGATCCACCTGGAATGCAAAGTGCAAGGCTCTAACACCTCACTGCCTTGGGGCAAATGCTCCCACCTGGAGTGCTGATTTGCACGACTGTAACTGAGCTTGAACCTTTATCTCACGTCAGATGGAAGATGAAGTTTTCTGCTGGTTAACGAGGAAACACTTGGAAACATATGAGCTGCATATTGGGATGCAGATGGTTCTATAAGACAGTACATACATTTATAAAGGAGACATGTAAGGTCATTGGGAACCATCTGCTTTAAATATTTAAATGTCCTTACACTAAACGTATGAGTAGTTTTGCCCTGGACTTGTAATATTAGCCATCTACCAATTTTTTATAATAACAGTGAAACAAAAGAAAAATGGGAAGGCGGAAGACAAGGCATGGCAACCAATTTACAGCATCTGGGCCCTACATAGCCAGCTCAGCAGCAACATAACTTGTCCAGGAGGAGTTTCTCTTTTTGCAATGGTTCACCCTCAGGCAAGAATGCATCTTCTTGGGCTGTCATAAAGTCCTGTGCTGCTCTGACCTGGCAGAAGGGAAGTCACTAAACAATCTAACTAATTAACTATCAGGAAACCTCCATGATCCTGGTCCTCCTTGGACAGAGTGTTTCCATAAGGGGGTAGTTTTGGCGTGACTTGCCTTGTCCAATTAGCAATCAAAGATATTTTCCCTGAGCCAGCCCATACTCTAACTGAGAACTGGAGAGCTATGGCTCCAAAAACTCTTGTGTCTGCTGACTCTGCACTGGTTTTCCAAGAAGACAGGTTCCCACTTTCTTTCAGTTACACTGAGTAACAAACCAAAATAAACCTGCTGTGTCACCCTCTCTGCATTGTACTCCTTGCGTGGTTTGAGAGCCCTATCCTTGCAGGCAGTCACACTGACACTCAGAGCAAACACCACCCTTAACCACCCTAAGTCACACCTATGCAGACCCGTTCTTTTTCTGAAGACAAATGTAGTGTTCAGTCACTTTGGTCCTCCTTTACTTTACTGAAGTATTTTTCGCCAAACAGAATCACCCAGGTAGAGGGAGAGGAGCTGAAGAGCTTCCAGGAATGCAGTAATGCTCCAGCCCTGACTGTCAGCTGCTCCTCTGGAGCCCACAGCATTGCAGTGCTCCCCATAAGTCCCAAAGACGAGCAGTCCAAAAGGATTCACATACTCTGGGTTTATTTCCTCACTGCAGCTCCTGTAATCAACACAGGAAGGCAGAGAACACCAGCTTCTTTCCATCTCTGAGTTTGTCGTCTGGGTTTATCTAAGACAGGTGCCTTGGGCTGCCTGGGCCAGTGTGCCCATGGTGCTGGCTAACAGCATTAAAGAGCCCTGCTGGGGCTGGTACCCACAGCAGACAGAGCTGCTACTCATGCCTGTGCCACCAGCAGACTAGTTTCTTCATGTATTTTGTGTCTGTTTGTCTCCTCCATAATCTGAGGAACAGAATCCACGCAATCAAATTTTTAAATGGTAATCCAGTTTCACACCCTTTGCTGGGAGTATATACCATATTCATACGTATATATTATTCCTGGGGTCTAATTTTCCCTGAGGTCTGTCCCTGCACTACAGCTCTCCTGCTCTGTCTCTCTATCAAATATATGCAGGTGTAGGGATTAATGAATTTACCAGGACAGATGGACTACTTTTGATGGTAAAAATCTGTTACCAAAAGAAGGAAAGCTGTTCTGTTGCTCTCCTCTGGAAATAAATGAGGAATAGAACCACAGCCAAAACCGTTTGTGAATGTTTTTTAGTCTGAATCATTCTCTCTCAGACTGCCTTGAACTGTAAGAACAGTTCTGCCTGCAATTACCAGAGCCTAGGAGCATACCAGGATCACCTCCTTCCCCAGCCTGAAGCCTTCAATCGTACTATTGAAAATGACGGTTGTTGTTGCTATTGCATTTCACTGATGTTATGATTTAGAGCCTTGTCTTACACCTACTGAGGAGAAAAGACAAACTCCACCACCTTCTGGGAGCCCCCACGCTCTTCCAAGTTCTCTTTGAGATTGTTTGGTTTAGGTTTGTTGGTTTTTTTTCATTTTCCGTAGGAGACCTTAGTCTGTGTTATTACAGATTCACTACATCTAGCCTGTCTTCATTTCAGTATTTCTGTCCTTTCTAAAGATCCCTTTACAAATGCTACTTGCACCATCTTGATAGCAGCTTTCAATTCAGAGCAACAACGTGACTTCTTAATGAAATTTGCACACCTACATAACCTGGGATAATATTCACAGCAAGCCTCAAATGGCAACCCAGAGAAAGAGTGAAGAATCTGGAAAGAAGAGGGTAGACGAAAAGCAAAAGTGTGAGAAATAACTGCACTTGTCTGCTCACACAATTAAAAAGCATTTTGCAAGAAAACAGTTAAATCAGCTCACTGAGTGCATACAGGAGTTTTAAAGCTCTACTGTCAGCTCAATTAAAAACATAACCTAACAACAGTACACTGATTTATAAAGCAGATGACATTCTCCAACAGCCTGAGGTGGTCTCTGTGACACCACCATCAGCCACCTCCTCCTGCTTTCCTTGTCCTTTGGAGCTTTATAGACTGCCCAGGATGATTTCAGACTGTCAGGGCTCAAAAACAGCTGTTCCTTTTGTGGAAACCAAACAGCCCAGCCTTCCACTTTCTATGGCAACAACAGTGAGCCCTTCGCAATCTGACCTGCCGAGGAAAACCTGCTGTTAATTAAATGTTAATTGCCTTAATGCAGTAGGCATTATGTGGAAAAACGCAAGTTATTTTAATCTGTATTTTAAAGCACACATCTGAGGCTTAAAATGCCAGGCAGAGATACCTTATAAATTGACAGATATATATTGCTTTTTCCCCTTTGGTGTTAGAAGAGACTCCTGTGGATTTAATAGAGGTGTTGTTCCATTATTTTTCAGACTTTCAGGTCTCTTTCAGAAAATTTAATTTTATTTCTGTGAAAACCCAAATGCAGCATTAATAAGCAATTTTGAGTGATATTAACATGCATTTTTTAATTACATCAATTACTTATTTTTATTTTAAAATAAATCAGAGGCTGAGCCTTTCTAATTCCTGCAGACAGAGTGTGTGATTTGATTGAAGGATCTTTACTCCTGGGTAGATACGAATGCCTTTGTGTTGCCACCTCTGTGGTAGGCAGGCACTGATACAGCCATCCTCGGAGGCACCATGCCACACACCACTTCCAGCACCCTGAGGGAAATAGGATTGTCTGCTTCTCAATTTGAAGGGTTTCTCTTGAGCAACCTGTCTCCCTCCTGCAACCTTCTGCTCAAACACCCTGCCTTCCTTTAAACTACTTAGCACTTGGGCAAAAAGACCTCATTACTGCAGCAGTTTTTCTGCCAGCTTGGCCCAGGCCTGAAGAGACTTTCCACCCCCGACAGTGAAGTAATGGGGATGAGATGAACTAGAAAGCACAAACTCTTCTTTGGTATATAGGGGGACAACTTCTCCATAGTTGTTGTTTCTGGCCAAAATTCATTGTAATGGCTGTCATGGGCACAGGAGTACCCAAAGGTTCCTGTCCAGGGCTGGCTGGGTGTGTTACACAGCTTTTTCTCCAGGCAAGTTTATTATTGTGTTTTACCTTAGACAACTGCAAATGCTATGATGGTCTGTGTGGGGCATTGCAGGTGAGGCACTAGAAATGCCAACACAAAAAAAAACCCCATTCCATTAACTTTTGGCTGACTCAAGAAGCAGTGGGGATGAAACAAGTTATCCCACAATGAGTGCTTGTGTAAAACCACCGATCATGTACCTATGTTGCACAAACTGTCTTTTGGGAAGAATGAACTGTGCAGGAATATAAAAGACAGACCTGATAGCACCAACCATAAATACATCACTCTCCCTGCTTCCCTTTTTTAACTTATATGCAATTTGCAAAGGCAAAATATCAAAGTTAACAGTAGGGAAGGTATGCTGGTCAGCTTCTTTGCTGTGCGAACAGATAAGCTCAAGCTGATGAAGTTCCACTTGTTTACACTAGCACCGAATGCCACTTAAAATAAGCTGCATACGTGCTGCAGGGGTCTCGTGGGAATGTGGGAATACTGCTTCTGTGATTTGATACAAAACTATTTACAGCCTTGGAATTTAACCCCTTAGACGGGAAGCTGCCAGAAGGAAGATGTCAGTGGAGGCAGGTTCTGTTGGGGAAGTGATGGCACTGCCGGCACAGCCCAGGGGCCTGCCTAAACATGGAGTCAACATCCATTTCAGAGACCTGAGCCTCCCTCAACCACATCTGGATTTGATCTCCAATGTTTACAAATCTGGAGACTGTCTGAGTGTTTTTGGACTGCTACATGCATTATTTTTCTCATCTTAAAGCTGCCCATGTAGAGAAAAACACAAGACTTCAGTAACAGTTACCAGCATGATTTGCTTTTATTACCTTTCTGTTCAAGACCCTTGTTTCCCCTTGTAGCATGTCAAATTGCCCCCAAAACCATATTATACAGCAGAGAAATGTCGTTCACACTTCACTGGCTATTGATTTACTTTACTTATTGGCACAAAATCAGCCTGAGATAAACATTTTGTCCCCCATTTCCACTATTGTAAGCGATATAGTTCACTGCAAGATAGGCAAACCCCAATGTGCTGGGTCACAATTCGACATGGCTTTCTAATCAATGTGTGAAAAATTACCTAATGAATAATGGGTTGCACATTTCCACAAACAAATTAACCAGGGTGAGACTGAAACTAATGATTATATTTATCTAATGTAATTTCACATCTGTTACTAGAGCTAGTAATTTTTTTTCCTTTCCATGGCATCCTTAGAATTGCAGCCTAGATTTTGAGAGACAGACATTTTACATCCGTTCAAACACATAATGTTCAAGTTTCTTATACACATAATTTTAAAACCACAACATATTTGGGAAGTTTGTTATTATTTTACAACATTTCCAGGGGCTGAACTGCCTTTTGAAATGTGCTGTGCTTCTCACACCAGAGCCAGGATGCTCCAAATGAGACCACCTCCCACACAAGGAACAACAAAAGTGGTCTTTTCCCCAGTATACTGCCTAATAATTTTCACTGGAGTCAGGCCAATGTTATTTGCAGATGAAGAAGTGTCACAGTGGGAAGAAACCTCACAGGCATGTTCTTTTTCTTCTTCTTCTTCTTAAAACAGATTCGTGTTTTCCTGATGAAATTATCAGTTTTGTAAAGCAGATGTTCTTGGAATCTGACTGCCAACCTCACACATGTTCAGAAAGTAGCCAGGACCTGATATAGCAAGATCTTCTCAGAACAGGGAAAGCAATTGGCTCTGTGGAGTTTGCTTTCCAGCTGGGGCTTTTTATTCTCCAGGCATATTAAAATGTTTTACTTGGGGCAGCAAAAGTTGTTTAGGCACCCTCCCTGGCCTTCAAAATATGAGGCATTAACTTGTCTGTCCCTCTCCCAAGAGAAGTGTTTCAAAGAAGTGCTTGTAAGACAGGCCAACAGGAAAGGACTAAGAGAACAAATGCTGGGGTTTCCTCCCCTAAAGGTAACTCACCTCAATCCCTGTGGGGGATACAGAGCTCCCCTTGCAGCAACCACCTTCCTTCCTACTGCAGGGGGCTGTGTCTGCTCTGTAACATCCGCCAGCTTCCAGTTGTCTTTAAAGATGTTGCAAGAAAAGCAAGAGTCTCCAAATTATGTCACTGCTTGAGTCAACATTATTAAACAATTTCACAACCTGTCTCAGTCGTGGTGGCAGCTTTCATAAGGATTTATTATCCAGAAAGAGAAGAAGAGAGGGGGCTGGGAGTGCACAGAGGTTTGAAAGTCATTGTACCGAGAGCTTAATTATTGTATTTTTCACTGAAGTTGAAAGTATTGAGGAAAATCTAGCCAATTTCATATTACCTCATTTGATTAAAGAAGTTGTATGATTGTTCAGAATGTGTAATTGCCATTCAGTAGAGCTGAGCTGAAAAAAGCTTTCTGACTTCACATCCTTAGTACTTGGTGATATTTTGTGGCCTTATTGGACTAGCCAAACAAAACTGGGAAAATCGAACCAGCTTTATTCTGAAAACATTCTGATAATCATTTTGATTGAAATTATGGTAACTTAATGTGTATTTCTGTTTGGATTTGCGTGTATGTGCTGTTTTTTAGTAGTACATGTTTATCTCATCACCACTGGGAAGAGTTCTCTATACAACCATGTCATATATATAACTATATATATATAACTTCACATGTGGGTTTTCAAACCAGAGGAAATAAAGCTTGACACAATATCATGTTTATTACACGGAGTAAGACGTGCAGACATCCTGCAGTTCTGTGCCTTATAAGCCTTATAAGCCTAAACAATGTTTTGTTTTTCAAGTAGTGTTTTGTATTTGGCTTCTTTATTGAGAAGAGAGACTCTAAGCGTGTACTACTACAAATGCTTTTTTTTTTTTTTAACTCCAGATAACCCTCATTCCTTTCAATGTTGGTTTCAGAAACAGATGATCTTGTTCTATCCAGAAGCTTTAGGACAGCTGAGGAACATTCTGTCTGAGTCACTCTTGAACTGTTTGGTTACATAGGAGACCTCTGGATCTCTTGATTTGGAGACTCTTTGGTCCACCAGCTACAGAAGAGGTGTCTATGTACTACTAGCACACCACCTAATGAAAAACAGATTGCACATTTCTACAAACAATATAACCAGAACAGACACTGTCAAGTGTCAGCCAACCTGGCAATGGTTGAGCTGCATCCTTCTGTGGGAGTATCTTCTACACTAGCTTGTTAATCCCCACCTATGCAGCCGAGGACTCTGGTGTAACACCTGAAGAGGAGTGTTTCTGACGTCTGGAGTGTGAATGGACTGGGATAACACCAGTGCATCCATTCCAGCTGAAGTCTGCTCACGGACATCGCAATACGCGCTGCCACTGGGGGAAGCAGGAGGTGTGTGGGTGCCAGGCATGCCCCTCTGCACTGGGGCAGCTGAGCAGCTTGACAGTCACCACCTGGCTCACAGGTAACTTCAGTGGAGTTCTGGGACATGTGTGATGGCACCTGAAAAACAGCATGAAAATAGAGCACAACATACTAGAGACAAACTCGTGTGTAGCCACCCTGTCCCAAACGCTTGATTGCCCAAATGTGTCATTCTTCCTAAAGCGCCTTCTTTTCCGTACTGTGAGCAGGATGGCTGTAGCATGTCCTGGGCTGCCGCAGTCTGCAGCAGCCACACAGTGGGAGGGCTTTGACAAGGCAGGGAAAACCCTGAGATCTCTTTTTTCCTGAGGACCACAGTGACAGGTATAGCTAGAGTTGCTTGGGCACTGAGCTCAGGAAAACATTCTGTGCCTGCTGATAACAAGCATATTCACTCAGTTATTTTTGTTTCTCCTTTATCCAGCACATTTGCTTCAGTTAATGTCTCTTAGCCTAAGTCAGGCTCAGTCAGTCCTGAAGACAGAACTCAATACAAGTAATCCCTGTTTTAATAATAATTCACTGCTGCATAGGCATTTGTTGCTGGAGAAAGTATGAACTCTGTTGCCAAATAACACAAAGAATGTTGATGTAAACACACCGCAGAGCTGTCCAGAGGAGCTCAGAGCATTTATAGTGAAAACACACCAAAAATGAACTAAGCATCTGCTTTTCTAGCACAGGCAGTCTGAGTGTCTCAGCCTGAGTCCAGAAGGAGGTCACACAAGAGAGGCACAGCATGACGACAGCCCCCGTGCCTTTTCATGATAACCAGGCTGCACCGTTTGTGTTTCTCATTTTCCCTCTGGTACAAATTTCTCACTGAGGGTTTTGACAATTTTCAAATATTGTCATGGAGAGTGTGACAACATGAAATGAGAGTAGAGCACAATGATGCAGTAAATAGTTGCATTATTAGAAAGGCAGATGCTGGCATTGAAGCAGGGTTCTTTGCCTAAAAAAAAATAGATTAGGAGGGAGAAAATAGAAAAAAACCTGTGAGAGATCAGAAGCAGTTGATACCATAATAGCATTCATATGCAAGCAAGGGTTTTCTGTGGCAGTGTGAATCAGCTCACATGCTAATATGACCAGTAAATAAACCATAGTAGGATTCTGCAACTGATATTATTACTCGCCAAATACAACTCCAGGCTGGTGAATCATGTCAGGGATTGTATTTTGGACTCCAAACCCTGACATTTGTACCCAACAGGCAAGACAAAGTCCTGCAGCAATCCTTGAGCAACACCCAGCCATCTACGGAAAACCTGAATTCACCACAAACCTGGTGTTTTGTATTTCCTATTGGCTTATCCTTGCCATTCCTTAAAGTCCTCAGAGATACATCCTGAGTGAATGCAGGGATACTGGTGAAATTTAGGACTTTTGAATGTGCTGTGGTACGTAAACTGCAGTGAGCAAGGCCGATGCAGCCTGGTCCCCCACTTTGGCAATTGAGAGGAATGGGTTCTCCTCACCTTGCTGTGAAAGTTGTTGCCCACCTCTCGTGCCTATTGTCCTCTACCCAAAAGATTGTAAACTGCTAAAAAAGGCTAAATTCAACTCATAAGAATGAACTTAAGAGTATCTGAGGATTTTCTACATGCTTCCAGGATCCAGTGACTCATGTAACAATCTGATATTCTGATTCTCTGAGAATCTAATATTCAGAGAGCCTGGGCATCAACAACTCCAGCTTGAAGCGTTTCAGCAACCACTGCCTCAAAAAAATCAACCCCAACTGTATTGATGCAGGCACCCAAATAAACTGTGAATTTGTACAAAGGCAAATTCACCTTTAGCAAATGTAGAAGCGCTGCTATAATCCTCAGTAAAGCCATGGTGAGAGCCACTTGTTCTGTAGGATAATTCTGTAAAGCAGAGCAGTCAAAGCAGTATGTCAGCTGTCTGTGCTTAAATGCAGCATGTTGCATTACGGATATTCCTCCACAGGAAAGCAGAGAGAAAATTTCATGTGTTGCTTTCTTGCACATGGCAGGGCAGACTCAGAGGAAAGCAGGCATCCCATGGACATACTCCCTGACAATGTTAGTCTCCCAGAATCTGTGGGAGCAATGGCCTGGCCCCATGCACAGCTACCCTGGCCAGCACGTCTCAGCTAGAGTGCAGGTGGGACTCCAACTGCCTTTGCTGCTTCCCTGGGAGCCTCTAGAAAATGTGCTGAGGCAAACAAGTCCTCTTTGGGATTTTCCACTGCTGCATAGACTCTGATACAAGGCGGGGCCAATTAAAATCGCCCTGAGTAAGTAGAAGGAGGAAGGTGCTTGCCACTAAACAATTTGCTGATGAGTCGAATGCCAGATGGTTTGAATTTTTTCTGCCAATTTGGAAATGAGAAGACCTAGATGTAACCTAGATATATCAAAGTCATTTCACGGAGGTTCAGTGCCACCACCAGTTGAGTGGCACCCATGATGATAGCTGAAGGTGAGGGTAAAAGGCATAGCCAGGAATAGTGCTCCAAATTGCTTTTCACCTGGAGTGATTCACACAGGTAGTCACAAGAGTATGTGATGTGTCAAAATCCTAGAGGCAGCACTGAAAGCAGGAGCAGGCTGGTAGATAATCTTTCACAGAGAAGGTCATAAACTGCTTTGAGTCTGTACTGGGTCTGGCTGAGATAGAGTTCATCTTCCCATGGCAACTCCCACAGTGCTGTGTTTTGCACTAGTAGCTCATTCTGAAGGTAGAGGTAAAATATAATGATCAAAATTATATTTAAACATGAGATGGGACTTTGTGGTTCGGTAGAAGGAGCACCTCTGGAATGACAGGACAACTGCAACATTAAAGGTGGCCAGAATAAGAATAATGCAGTTAGTGGAAAGCAAAAATTTGTGTATTTGTATAGATTATCAATAGAGCAGGTAGGTAGGACATCATTTGATAAAGAAGAAAGTAATGAACTAGATGTGGAGTTTGATAAGAAGCTAGTGAAAGTAACAAGGGCATTAAAACTGATGAAGCTTGGCAGCCTACGTTACTTTGAAGAGGAGACTTGGGCACCCAAACACTTAGATGCTTTTCAAACAAATACCTGCACCACTGGATGCTTTCATTTAGTAGGTAATTGTGTAACCAGCTGCTGTCAGAGTTATAATGCTAAGGAGGATGTGTATGGAAGGCATCAACAAGCAAAAGGCTGGCTTAGTGGTTTGGGTGTAATTGATTGACTATAGAATCCATGAATGAAATCTATAGATTTACACCCTACTGAAGAGGCCAGGAGAGGAGGTGATAATGAATGAATGACTATTGGAGCAATTTATTGTAGACGGAACAAGAATCATCGTCAGCTGAAAGGAGAAAGGTCTGATTTAAGTGAGGATGCAAAGCACGTGATGAGTAGGTCAGAGGCAGCAGTTTCCTGTGTGAGATATGAAAACAGGCCAGAGCAATTAGCTAATAACACAGGGTCCTGCATCCTTTAGGAAACATCTCCATTGCAGCTGTCTCTGCCTAGACAGGGTCCCTCCAGAGCCCAGCAGCATTCCCCACGCTGGCAGAGATCTGTCCAGTCACAGTTTGAGCAAACACAAGCTTAAAATTGCAGAGCAATTTAAAGCAGAAAGAACAAAGTGACAATAATAAAAAATATAGTGGAATTATCTTCAAGTATTTCTTACAGTAATTAAAATTTAAGGAATAAAGTATGAGTCATTTATTTGCTACCAAGACCTGAAGAACACAAGCTGACAACAAATACAGTTGTGGGTGTTAATTACTGCTTAAAATAGACAAAAAGATTAGAGCCACCAACTGTACCAAGTATAATTCTTTATTTAGTAATTTAATATTCTTCCCTTTTCGTTTCAATGCATTTTTATATGTCTGACCTTCTGTAGACTTCTCATTTTGTTCTCCAGTTGAAAGAGCAAAGCTGGTTAATTTCTGGTGACATTTTGTAGCCATGTAGAGGCTGAAATACCGAAATACCTTTTTACTCTTGGTTTTGTTTATAAATCTGAATTCAGTGGATATCTCCCTAGCCGCACAAGCCTGTAAGCTGGGTGATGTTACTGAAATGAGAGCCTATTCCTTCCCAGGGACTCCCTGAGTGAAGTGCATCCTGTTCTGAAGGGCCCAGGAAAAGCACCCTATAATGGCTTTAGCCATGGCAGACAGCTTGACCACTCTGTCTTCTTCACATGTCTTCTACTCCCCCAGTGTATCACTGACTCACATGGACTGTGATTATGGCACCACCAAATCCTTCAGACTCAATGGCATGGGTAGTCTTGGTGCTACAGTCAAATCAAATTTTGCCTGGACTTTGGTATAAGGCAGGGAGCTCAAAATCACAGCCTTCCAGTACATAGGAATCTCATTATTAAGTAATGTTTATGCCTTGAAACGGGGACTGGTGCTCCCTCTTAATTACTAGACACCAAAAACAGCGGAGGATGATTGTAGCAATTCTGAACTGCTCTTTAAAAAGTTAGCAAAAAAAATAAACCTTAAAAGCTTGTAAAGGAGCCACAGGGAATCATAGCTGCCACTTAAATTATATTAAAGGGCAATAAATTGAAACCAGTAAAAAAGAAATGTGTCCTTACAGGGTGCATTGTCAGCTTATGAAATTCACTGTAGCAGGAGGTCAGTGAAAGAAAGTCCGTAGTTTGTTTTTTCCCCAAGTACTTTTTGGATCACTACCATGATGCTTCCAGTGCTGCGAGAAAAGGCTAATCAAACTTCATACTCCAAGGCACAAACTGTCTATGGGGGTCAGGAGAGAACGTCACCCTCAGAGACAGTGGATTAAGCATATTCTGCATTTTCCCTCTCGACCTTCGAAGGAGGGTAAGGATCTCTGCAGAATTGTTATATAACTTCCAAAGGCTCCTGGGGAGGGATTCTCCTCTGGCAGATTTCAACGCCTTTAAAAACATAATTTTGGCTCTGAAAAATGTATTTAAGCATTAGCATTGATGAATGATGCAACATAAAGGTGCAGCAGCACTCTTGAGCCTCAAAGACAGCCACGGGAGAAGCTGAAACAGACACAATTTATTGGCAAATAAGAGAGGCGACCTCCCACCCATACCATTGTACAACATCCCAGGGGGAAGACAAAGACAGACTCATCTGTGCATGAGCCTTAGCTATGAGAAGCTCGAGAAAGGAGACATCCTCTCCCAGTTTTTCTCTGAAAAGTAGAAGTAAATCTCACAGAAGGCCTTTACATGATTAATAATAAAGCCCCTCAAGCACAGCTTAAACACAAGGATGCTGGTTAATCAAATAGCATCCCCTACCACATCCCAGGCAAGGCCATCCCCTTTGACACTTGCTGCTGTTCATATCGCAATCAGGTGAAAAATTAAAACTATTGTACCTACTGTTCCCTTCCACCACCACTACCACCTCTGTTTTTCTCTCCCAGCTCCATCACTGCATGGGTAATGACTGGTCCACAATGTTTAAAAGCAGCCAGCGGGATCTGCATCTGCTTCTCAAAGACATGGCTGCCAGCTGTCCAATAAATTTTGGGTATATCACATGCATTCATGAAGTCAAACTGGCTCTCAGGCTGAGCTCTTACCTCATCAATGGCTGGATGAGCTGACGTGGCGTGAGCTGTGGTCAGACGCTTGAATGTGATTCGTGTGTGGTCCTCTCACCTCTTTCAGAAAAGGAAGTTTCTTATCTCTTTCAGAAAAGGAAGTTTTTCACTGTGAGAAAGCTGAGTGGCAGAGCAACTTTGATCACCAATCCTGCAAATGTTCACACATGCATCTGCTGAATTCACTGCCAGGTCAGTATGGGCTTTAAAGGCTGCAGGATCAGGGTCTTTGGTTTTTTATCTCTGCTGTCCAAGCTGTAACTCTATTTCAGCTACCAAACAGTTGAGACATATCTGTAACTTACAGGCTGCTAATTTCTGAGGATTTCTCTCCTATTCCCTTCTGTGGCATTTGGATTTTCCCTGTTTATAACACACATGAGGGAAAAACTAAAATTCTTTTGTTCTCCCTTTCGTCTCTATGCTGAAAGGCCATACTCCCCAGACCAACCACCCTGAGCTCAACCTTAACAGCAGGCAAGAGGTGATCATCTCCCTGTCAGAGCTTGCTTTAGAATGAAAGGAAACTTACTTCCAGCACTGGAAATTAAGAAGATTCTGTTATTAGCTCTCATGTTAATAATTTAGAAAATATTTGCCAAATCACTGTGTTCTCTCAGTTCTCTCTGAACACAGCAGCAAACTGCATTAGGTGTTAGAGGGAATGGATATATTTCAGATGAAATATTTGTATTGAATTATTAAAGTAGGCTGTATTACAAAATTACTAATAAACATTGCTTCTGGCTCAATTTAGCCTGAACTCAGTGAACCTAACCAGTGGTGAGAAATCGAAAATTCTGAAATACCCGATGAATGAATCTAACTAATCAAGAAGCCCTGCAGGAAGTAGATGCCAGGATTAATGAGCCAGTGGTTTCACCATGCCATGCTGTTATTTCTTCACATAAACGCCCTCAGATGAGATTACCTTTGTCATGAAAAGGAGAAAAGGAAGGTTACATACTTTCAACTGACAGGTTAACTGCCATACCTCCATTACTGCAAGATACATTTTCATGTGCAGAGATTTTTATTCTGAAAAATGAAAATTTAAATACCACAACACAAATTAAACCACATTTTCATTTCTAAGAGCAGGGATCATTACTGCTAGTAAAATAATATAATCCATGCTGCAGTGCTACCTGATCCCTTGCCTTGCACAAACTTTCTTCCCATATTAGTAATTGCTCAGTGATTGCAATCTCCAGCAGCGGGCAGGAGCAGATTCTGCCTTCCATGGGGATTTAAACAGAGGGAGAGAAGAGAGAGAGAGTGTCAAAGCATTTCATCAAGAGAGCAAATGAAAGGTTCAGTGACATTATCTTTATGTATATTCCTTAGACATTAGGGGTGATGTTGTGTTTAGAGGAAAGTAGAATTGCATGAATATGTGCCAACGTGGAAATGAATCTATACATAAGGACATAAATCTCAGTCTACTTACACACTGGGTGAAACAGCTTAAGGCTAAAATGCACCTTAACATAAGCAAATAAGCCCAGCTTGTAACAGCCCCAGTGCCTGGTGTTACCTACTTAGTCAGTAATAGGCTAATTGTTATTCAGCATAACTATTCCCTCTCAATTTATATGGAATTCACTCATTTATTTTGATCACTTTATGTGAATGAAGCAAAGCTGTTCATGTTGTTAGATAGAACTGGTTCGTGCTGTTTAATTTTTGTCTTTTAACATCAGCAAGACTGAGACTTTACAGTAAAATAATTCAGACAAAGCGTGTAGCATATGTGAGTGAAGCCTGTGGTCTCCTTCTTTTCACCCACGTTAAACACATAAGAGCATCAGCTTAGATGTTTTATGCTCCAAAGCTTTAGTGGGCGCTAAGGGTGCATATAGTTTCAAAAATCTCCAGGACTCAGAACACAAGGATCTATTGCTATGGAAACAAATCAAATTTGTATCAAAGTTGTGTAGGATCAAAAAGCTTTGCTCATAACCAGGACTATGGTTGCATTAAAATACAGAGGAAACTATGGATGTTTTAGGAGCAAGCATTAAGCTGAAGGACCTTTGTAAGGCCCCTTTCATAGAGCTGCAATGTTTAGTGTCAAGAGTTGGATCTTACAGGTTGTGTCTCAATCCCCTGCCCCCAGCCAGAGAGAGAATTTTTCTCCACCATTAAAAAGCACATATTTTTTTAAGATCTTCCACACCACACTTTACAACATTCCTACATCATAAAGCTGTCTTGCTTATAGCAATATAAAGCAGCTGTAAAAATTACGTGCTTGTAAACAACCTTCCACACATGTGGAAGAAGTCGAGTGAGATTTGCACTCTTCTGCATGTAAGTGGAGACTTTTTGCCCTCCTAGCAGGCCACAGTATGGGGAAGAGAACACTGTGGAACTGGGAAGACTAAGGGACATCCCAGCTGGGCTGCTACTCCCCATGGCCCATGCAGGGTGACCCGCTGGATAGGGAAGCTGGAGGTACTCTAACCAGCTCTGCTCCATAGGCACCCTGTGTGCCCACATCTTTGATGGCTGATCTAAACTGATCACAGACTTCGATATCAGAGCTAAGCCTGGGTGCAAAGGGGCAGCTGCTCTTCCCAAGGCTGGGCTGGGGGCTAGAGGGAGGACTGGAAGGAGAGACAGAACATGGCGACTTCTTTTCACAAGTGCTGCCATCGTATGGATTGTGGTATGGGGCCTCTCTTGCCTAGCCTAGACTACCTCAAGTTGAGCATCCTAGGTTGTTTCAGCACCTGCAGGAGCAGACTCCTGCAGAAGGGTGTAGGGCTGTTTCCTCAGCTGACTCCCAGAGGACTCACTCGTGGTCTGGATCACCTATAATTTATTCTGCTTTTATTTCTCTTTTAAATTAAATATGCATATGTAATATGCACTTTGGAGCGAGCAAGGACCCTTCTGCGGGTGCCTATGGAGTCGGGCACTCTCAGGTGTGTAATTAAGAGGTGTGTAATTGATGTACATGGAGAAGAGATCTCAGTGTATTGCATAAAAGGCAAGGGCGAGGCGAGAAGAAGGGAAAAAGAAGCCCAAACCTGGCTGTATGCTGCTTGGAAATGTACTGCACTTCTTTTTCCCACCATATCAAAGTTTGCACAGAAGTAAACCGAGAGTTCTCTCTTCCATGGGGTTCACTTTGCCAGCAGCCATGCCCTCATTTCAGATTCTGAAAAAATGAATCATCCCTCTACTGCCTACGTGCCCCGGCCTCCTGCTGACCCACTCTCCTTCCCCCCTTGCCCCTGCCCTGCTTCACCACAGAACTTCTTGTTACTCGCAGTTTAAAGGCCAACCACACAGAAAGATTAACAAAAGTTTATTAATCATGAAGTATTAAAATTGTGACAAGTGAAAGGCATCAATGCAAAGTTAAGCAAGCAAACTATCCCCAAACTTGTGACAAAGGACTCAGTGAATACCACAGAAGGAAGTCCTGTCTTTTTTTTTTTTTGCCTGCAGTTGAAGACACCTCTCGTATCTCACACGCCACATCAAAATCTATAATTCTTCATATCACATACTGAAAATGATTTTATTTATCCATTCACATTAACTTGATATAAACGTGTCCGGAAAAGTCAAGTAATATGTTTTATATTAGCTCAAACATTTATTAAGTAACCCAAAATTCAATAAATAAGCACAGACAATAAGTTAAAACATATCACGAATCGACCAGTATGTAACAAGAATGCTTTATCTACACAAAACATCCTATTTCACATCGTTTGTTCATTCCTCCAGCGGCCCTGCCCTGCGGCGGGGTGACCGGCACATGCAGGCGGGCGGGCCGCGGGGCCGAGCCGGGCCGGGCCGAGCCGGGCCAGG
>VYXC01009317.1:136957-156957 GCA_013397175.1 Platysteira castanea
AAGGAGGGTGTAGCCAGGTGGGGGTCAATCTCTTCTCCCAGGTGGCAGCTGACAGAATGAGAGGACACAGTCTTAAGCTATGCCAGGGGAAGTGTAGGTTAGACGTTAGGGAAAAATTCTTCACTGAAAGAGTGATTGGGCACTGGAATTGTCTGCCCAGGGAAGTGGTGGAGTCACCGACCCTGGACATTTTTAAAAAAAGACTGGACGTGACACTCAATGCCATGGTTTAGTTGATGAGGAGGTGTTAGGTCATAGGTTGGACTTCGATGATCTCAAAGGTCTTTTCCAGCCAAGTTCATTCTGTGATTCTGTGAGAAAATGCAGAACATGATGGTAGTAGTGGTATCTTTTAAGACTGTCCTTTTTTCAGTGAGTCCTGCAACTCCATCATAATTACTGCTCTTTTCATGCTCAGATGGGCAATGTAAGAGTGGTTTTCAAGTGTAAGTGTTCCTTTTTAGCATTGGAGGCAAGCATGGTGTTACTCATTTCCACTCTGAGGGTGAGGAGCTAGAGAGTCATGTGTTGGGGTGTCCAAACTGGGAAGGGACCAGAACCCATTGTGGGGCTTGGTTGTTGGTAATCAGCAAATCAAGTCTCCTTGTCCAATGCTGATCTCTCAGAATGTTAAAAAAGTTCTGTTTCCTTCTTAAGCCACATGACTTACAGCTAACGAAGCAGTGAGGGGGTGCAGGGGAGAGTCTATTGTAAGGGATGGTGACATGCTGTGGGAGGAAACTTCCTTGCAAATGGCCTTCCTTATTTTAGATGGCTCCCAGCTGTCACTGCTCTTCTCTCCTCTGAGAGACTCTGCTCTCCTCAGTATGCCTGCTTTTTGCTCTGCAGGGAGAAAATTAGAGAGGCAGAGCTAAAATAGCCTGATACAGTCAGGATGAGTGTGTTCCTTTTTGAATTCAATGTTTGAAAACAGTAGTGGGCTCCTTGGACTGCCTATTGAGATTCCTAGTAGAAATAAGAGCTCAAGGGAGGCTGGTTTCCATGTAAGCGTTGGTTAAATTCTCTTACCTAGTTGTAGCTCAAAAGGAAGCTGAAAGGGTGAATGTTTTGTCTTGGAACATCTTTATAAGGTTTTTATCCTGAATTGCAAAGCATGTTATCCTTTGTGATCATATTGCCATGGTTCTATTTTTAGCAGGGTGTATGTGGTTTTGAGCAGCTTTTGGGTTTCAGAAGGCACAGCCATGCTCTCTTTGGCTTGAGGTAGCATTTGGATTCATCTTCAGCCTGTAGTCCAAGTCTTGTGCATCCAGAGTTTAGCCTAACCACCTGGCAAAAGACTCTTCAGCTCATTCCTCTTCATCCTGCCCTCTCCTCTCCACCTGGACACTTAATCAGATTTACCACCATTGACAACCTGGGTTCTAGTGCAGATGACTTAAAAAACCAGCTAGAGATTTCAAGTACCTTTCATGTGTTAATCTTGAAATGTGTGTGATTTTTCTCTTGTAAGGGAGTAATTGCTTCTGTCTGGTTAACAGTATTAACTACCTGTATTATACTGCATAAACCTGGGATGATTAACTTCTGTGCTTAAAACTGTCAAAAAGTTCTGAACCTTGTGTGTAAACTTAAAGCACTTTTTGCTTCTTCAGTTCAGTGTAGTTTGTCACTTATACCAGAGGACAGAAGTACTAAAATGAAGTAATCATGACATCACCATGGGGAGAACAAACTTGAAACACTTAGGTTTGCATTGGGTTTTTGTGGGGGTTTTTTGTGTTGTTGGTTTTTGTTTTTTTTTTATTGGGGGGGGTGTTTGGATTTTGGGGATTTGGGGGTTTTTTTGTTTGGGTTTTTTGTTTAATTGGTTTGGTTTCGGTTTTGGTTGCTTGCTTTGGGGCTTTTTCTGTGGAAAAGTGAAGTAAGGGTTGGAGAGACTACTTGATTTTCTGAATAGCAACAAAATGAAACTGCAGTGCTGTTGGTAACCTGTCCTGGTAATAGTGTTCCACTGCTCTGCCTGGCAATCTAAGACAAGGTACAGTTTTTCATGCTAGTCAAGCATCTGGCCAGTGTGTGGGTTTTCCTTTTGCCCGCAGACATGCAGAGCATTCTCTACGTTCTGTTTGAGCTTCATGAAGGATATGTAAACTTGGAAGTGAATTGTCTGTTTCTGAAGGAACTCTGTCTGAAGAGTAGCATATCTCTTTGACATTAAGCCAGCTATGAAGTGCTTTTTATCACAGGCAGCTGATGATGTTGTAATTTTTGAGTTAAGTTAGGTATTTGGATGTCTAAATAGAGTATTGGTCTAGTTCCAACTGAGTTTTTTAATAAAAGTTAATTGGAGCCTTTCTGAAAGGTGCTGTTTGGTGCAGAAGGAACTGGAATCTTCTGTTTATGTGCACAATCTTCAGTGTTGAATAAACTTCACCATTCTTACCATGACTTCTCATATCTGTTATATGTTGTGAGGTTACTCTGGCAGCACTCCTTTTAATGGTTAAGTTTAATTAAAGG
Source organism: Platysteira castanea (assembly GCA_013397175.1). NCBI lineage: Eukaryota > Metazoa > Chordata > Aves > Passeriformes > Platysteira > Platysteira castanea. The sequence goes on from VYXC01009317.1 coordinate 139,442, forward strand.
AAAGTAGTTTCCATATCAGCTCAGATCTAGGCTCCTTTGAAGGGGCTAGTATTGAGGACATGAGTTCTGCCCTCTTGCCTTGGTACAGTGAAAACCAATGTGATGGCTTTTTAGGTCTGTCTTTGTAAAAGCTCAATGATATTCAGAAATGGACAAGGTTCACCAGCTCACTTTGTGTAGGCTGGTGAACAGCGTATAGGCAATGTTGATAATTACCAATTTAAAATTGGTTTGAGCAAGTAATCTGAGGTTTATTAGCTTTGGTGTGAAAATTGCTTTGTTTTCATTACTCCATTACTCCAAAAGCTTTTCTTTCCTCTCCACTGGCTCCATCTACTGTGCCTTAGGATACATGTGGAATTTCAGATGTCTTCAGAGTGGATTCTCATGACTTCATAGTAGCCAGAAACTGCCAGTTGACTCAATATTCCTTGAATCAGTGGGTAGCACTCCAAAATAGCAGAGACAAACAAAATGAGAGTTTACTACTGGCTGATTAAAAGAAATGGTTTCAAAAGTTCAGTATACAGTAGTTGTATATTTTTTACTACCACTGTTTAAAACTTTAGTTTCAGTTATAACCTTCTTAATTAAAAGAAGTATAAAACCTAAGTTTACAGCTGTTTAATTTCCTTAACAAAGAATGTTTAGTTTATTGCATTTTTTCCCCACACTGTTTAAAAGGCAGTTTCCTCCCTTGTGCTGATTAGAGTTTGTATTGCAATTTTGTTTGAATGTGACAAATAGTATTTGATGCATTCGTGGAGGTGAGGTCCATCAGTAGGCATTGGCTGTGATAAAGTCTTTGAGGAAGGAAGCTCACTGATTTCTCTGACAAAGCCTTCCCAGTTCCCATCAATGATTACTGTTATACTTGTTATACTTGTGTCCCTTGAGTTTTGGCTACTGGCTTTTGTGTTCCCTACATCTCCCCAGCTCAAGTGTGAGAACACAGCTCCCTGCTGCCACCACAAAATGCAGTGGAGTTTCCTTCACTTGGGAAAATGGCAGGAGTGTGAGGGTGTATGTTTACCCTCAGGAACACTGCAGTCCTGCTTGACATGTTTTCTCTTGACTTCTCCTGATGGCAGGATGACTGGGGAAAAGACCCCTTGGTCAGGTCTGGTATCAGGAGCTGTTCTGGCTTCTTACAAATCCTGTAGTGTTCTGGGTGTTAGTGCTCAAATCTTCCTTTTACAGGTTCAGCATTGGTTCCGTTTGGTGCCTAGGTATTGTGTAAGTGACCTGAGAAAATGAATAACACATTAGTCCTTTTATGGAGGCACTGATTTTTACACTTCATAAAACGTGAATACAAAATTGCTGCTTGCAAGTACTTTTCTTGCTTCTTTCCTATCCCATGAGAGACTTCTCTCTCTCACAAAAGATATCAGGAAAGTTTTGTAAACTATAGACACCTGTGAATTGTTTTTAGTAAAAGTAGAGAAAATATTTTGCATAGAGTTTGACCAATCACCCCAGAGGCGTGGTTAGGAAATTGACCAATTAAACCGTGAGAAAATTATCCTATAAAAGAGCTGTAAAATAATTAGATAAATTGATCTTGCTGCTGGAATACTGCCTGCTGCCTCTCTCCTTCTCCACTCCCCTCTGGGAAACGGTGATAAGTGACTACAATAAAATATGAAGTTTATCTTCTGTGTTGAAAACAGAGGACAAGCCAAATCTGATCAATTGGTTTTGAAAAATTCTCTATTAGTTTACAAATGAAAGGTTTTTTACTTATTTTTAACCTGCTCCTTTAGAAATGTGTAGAAGCTGTAAAAGAGCAGAAAGCCGAGTCACTAAAAGCATCCAGAGGAATTTCATTTTATTTTCATCAACTAATCTACCCACTCACATCTATCTGTGTAAACTAATTACTTTTTTAATTAGGTAGCCTTTTTGATTGCTTATGGAGAGCTGTGGTGAAATTTACTGCTAATTATGCAGGGGCAGGAGGAGGCCTCTGGATTGTTAGGAAAGATGAGAAAATTTTATTTCCTTTTGTTGAAATGGAGAGCAAGTAGTAATTGATACATAAATAATGTGCTTATTTTTCCAATTTCAACCTATTCAGCCTCTGTTAACCTTATTAATTGAGGCTCTTTCTGTGGGTTACTGAGTTTCCTTCCATCTAATGTAACATCTACAGTAGCTTCAGAATAGTAAGAAAACAAAACTGTTGTAGAAGTTTTTCTTCTTTCTGTTAATGTTTATGTTGAGTGGTTCTAGAGTGGAGATGTTTGCCCTGAAATGCTGCTAGTATTTCACACTAGCATACGCTAGGGACATGCTAGCAAGTATTCTGCCAAGTTCAAGAGCTGATTTTTTCACTATGGTTGAATTTGTATTCAGAAAACTGGCGAAGGTAGGAATTTCACATCCCTTTTGCCATCACCTTTGAAGTCCTAAGCCCATAATTTGGATTTATCGTGGGCCCTCTGTTACATGTGATAAGAGAGCATAGCGAAGATTGCACATGGAAGAGAACCCGAAGTGGTTCTCCTTTGTATTTTCTGTTCAGTGTCCTTAAAATTGGGTTCCCTGAGAAATCAGATGGGAGAAGGGTTGTTAAAACGCTTACACCATAGAAAGCAGATTTTCTTCTCCCTTCCTTCAGCTTGTAGTCCTGCTCTAAATCTGTAGGAATGGTGAAACATCGAATGGTTGAACAAAATTTGCTGCTTCCCTGGCAGTTTTTTCCAGCAGGCCCCACAGTTCACTTCTTGCCTTGCAAGTTCCATCCATCTGATTTCAGCTACATTTCATGGCTTCCTATCTTTGCCCCGCATGAGCTCATTTGTGCACCAATTAACACAGAAAATAAAATGACAAGTGGGAACTGAAAGTATTTTTGAAATTTTGTGTATTTGATGAGTGTTCAGAAACGTGAATAGGAAGTGGAAAGTCAGAGAAAACTATTTCATCTGGTCCTTTTGTTAAGGAAGACCACTTTCACTTTTGAGTCCCCTGTGTTGTAATGTGCAGTGCAAGATCTGAGAAGTCAGGTAGGTATCACTGAATCGACTCCTTTGAGGGGACTCTGGGGATCTCCTCTGTGCTGTATTCAAAGTAGTTAATTTCAGCTGCGTCACAAATCTTTTGTATTTTTGAGTGAGGCAGTAAGTGCTGCTAAGGAAGGATGAATGATCATGCACCTTTGGAGGCTTTTCCCTAACATGTAAATATTAGGCAGGATCAGCTGTCCCTGTGTCATGAGTGACTGAGCTGCCTGGTCAAGACAAGACCTCTAAGAAGGCATCTCCAACAGCCTCCATGGGCAGTCTGTTCCAGAGCTTCATTTGTCCTAGTTGTTCTCTAAGGAAGGAACCTGTCCAGTGTTTTTTCCCCGCTCATTGTAACTAAAGCTCATTGCATCTTACTCTGTCTGCCAAGAAAATTGTATTATTTTCTTCTGCAATTCTGGATATGCTTGAAGACTATTACCACTGCTACCCTCAGTATTTTCCAGGCTAAAATGTCTGGATTTGTTCCTTCTTTTGCACAGATCATTCTTCAGTCTTTTCAGTAGTTTTCACTGTTTTCCTCTGAATCCTTATTTGTTCATCTCTTTTGGTTGCAGCTTCTAGCTCTAATAATGCTTCTTAGATAAAGCCTTTCTAGTAAGAAGGGTTGTTGCCTATGTCTTATGAGCTAAGCTAATGTTTTGCATGTAATTCACTAAAATTCTTTTATATCTCTCAGAAATGGTGTCTAGCATTTACTTTTTTCTATGTTGGTCCAGTAGAAAATTGCTGCTGCCAGGTATAAGTTTGCTTTATTTTCTTATTTAAGTCTGTCCTTACTAAACTAAGTACTTGAAAATTTTTCCAGTTGGCCAGAAACCTTTTGATTTCTGATACTGTCCTTGAAGATACTGAACACCCTTGAATCACCCACATATTAAATGCACACACTTCCTATTCTACTTCTTTTGTCATACGGGTCTGTTGAAGAGAACTGAACATTCTGGGGTGATCAGACCATCCAATTTTAGTAGTAAATTCTTGGTGATTGCCCAGTCTTAAGGAGCTGTGCAGCCACCAGTCATACTAATGTGGCAATTCTGAGGACCCCAGTCTATTAGAAGTAAGTATGGCCCAGTTATTGAGCATCTCCCTTGATCTGAACCCCTTGAGTTAGATCAAGGACTTGAACTCCCTCCCCACCCCCACCCCCCACGTGTTAGGATGCAGATTGACTGCAGCTCCGTTGAAAGATTTCGCCAGAGATGGGGAAGGTGGGTTGCCAAAACAGTCCGTTACGGGGAAACAGAACAACTCCGTGTGGTTTAGGCTTTTTGTGGATTTAACCCAAAATACTTGTGTACAGTTAGCTCTTTCCTTCTCCTAAATGATGTTGGTAGTCTGCAAACATGCTACTGTCCCTTTGGAAGTTAGACAGCTCCAGAGGCATCTGGAGACAAAGTATTTTCAGGTGTGAACATACCTTGATTTTCATCAGTGAGGCCGGCTATTTCCTGTACTACAGAATATGCTCATTTTTAGAGAAGTCAGTGGTAGGGCAGAGTATCATCTTGGTTCACGATGCAGTAGGCAGCTAGAAAATGGCTTGGACAGAGACGTATTAGGCAAACATGAGAACCAGTCACCCTAGAAACTACTGCACCAAGAAACTTTTCCCTGGAGTTTATGTGGTAGTTAAAGGCTGTGTGACTTTCATTTTAAATGCCAACTTAAGCCATATGACAATCCTACTTGCCCTTAGCCACTACAGGTCCCACCTGTTTAGCTTTCATATACATTTCTTGTGGTACTCACCAACTGCACATCATTCTTCTGTGGGCTTGTTTTCCAGAAGTGTGTATTCTTTCTTCTGAAGAAGAGCAATTTTTATTTTAAACCCTGTTTTACCCAGCAGATTTGGCATCTCCCTACACCTCCTTTTCAGCATGCAGTGTTTATTCACCATGCTCCACTCAATGGCTGCAAGCAGACTCATGCTGCAATCTGTCAGCTGAGACACATTACCTGCTTTGTGCACTCCAGCCACCTTTCCCAGTGAAGGTCCATAGAAGAAACTGGGTAAAATGAGTTATCTATTTTTTTTTGCTGAGGTGTTTTACTCAGCAGCAGTTCATACGTACCATGAACCATGCAGTGTCCGCTTGGCAGTTCCATGCCTAGAACACAATGCTGGTAAGACGATACGCATGTTCTCGTATGAAACTGTACTGTCAAAGCAGGTTTCACCTCTTAGCCCTCTTTGGTAGTGGTCTGGGGTCACTTCAAAAGTAGATCATTCTGACTGATTCAATCAGCAGTCTTTTGGTGTTGATCTGTCAGAGCAGTGCTTAAGAGTGATGGAGAAGAATTACTCTAAATGTGCTTAAGGTACATAAATAAATAGTGAAACAGTAGTTTACTCAAACTCAGGCAAATTAACAAAGAATTTTATTGAGTATTCAATTTAGCACCACACAAAAGGTACACTGTGCTTTGTGTTGCCTTTAAGAAACATGCCAGAACACTTTCAAACTATAAAAACTAATGTAAAAAGCTTTCTTGTTTATCAACAGAACCTACTATTTGCTTTAGAGAAGCTACTCTGAAAAAAACACAGCTTTTATACATAATGTTTTAATGGTCTTCCAGGCAGACTAAGTATTGTTCCCTTACCCATTCTCTCTCATGTCCTGGGGTTTGAACTTTGTTCAGAAAAAAAAATCACTTAGGCCAAGGTGCTTTCAAGAAAAGCATTCAGTCTAGAACTCTTAAGAGCAGATGCAACTTGCAATGTACTAGTCACCTGCTAAATTCTTCTTCTTGAAAAGTATAAGAATTTTGATCAATGGAAATTGTATGAATTGGGCTCTACAAATCATGCTCACTGAGAAAGATCTGGAGTCAGCTTTTAATTTTGTCTTGGACAAACAAGGAGTACATACTTGATAAAACTACAGAAAAATTGCACCACAGAAAAAAGGTGGGTGACTGGGAAGGGTAATTTAGTCTACCTTCTCTCTCAGTACAGATTTTTATGCTGTAATGGCTTGAAATTATTTCAAATATAAGGTACTTCTAAAGCCCATGGCAGAGGGTTGGGACTAGAATGGTTTCCAACCCAAACCATTCTATGATGCTATTTCATTCTGTAGTATTTACTGGTCCATCACATAGCCAAACTTTGTTTCTTAGCCTGAACTGTTCAGATTTAAGTTCTCTATATTAACTATTACACTAACTTTAAATGGGCTTTAGTTTTCTTTTTTTAATTGAGGTGAACTGGAAATATATCTATTTTGCCTGAATATGGAACACACAAATGTTTCAGAATATTCTTTGATGCACCTTGCAGTTAGAGAAAGCCCAGTTTGCATAAAGGGAACTTCAGCAAGTCAACAATAGTAGTAGAGCCATAGTCAAATGAAACTGTGGAATGGACCCCGTGCTAATGCATATAAAGAGAGAACTGGAAAACAGCTAGGCTTCCAGCTTCACTGACTCCAGTATGGAACGTGCTTCTTTATACTCTTCAGCGTCTTCCAATTCTTTTTCATTTTCCTGTAATCAGAAACAACATTTTTGAGTACTCTGAAAATAACTGTTGTGGGAATAAATTTAAGAAGGTAAAAAAACTGCTAAAAATAAGGAGAAGGCTGAAGTACTCAACAATGTTTTCGTCTTACTGGCAGCTTCTTCTCACACCTTTCAAGTGGATAGACTACAAAACAGGGGCTGGGAGAGCAAAGTCCCTCCTACTGTAAGTAAAGATTAGGTTCTTTATCTAATCAGGATGACAACCTGAGGAACGTAAATGTACCTAAATCTATGGGACTTGACAAAATGCTTCCCAGAGGCCTGAGGAAATTGCTTGACATAGTTGCCAAGCTCCTCTTCATGACATTTGAAAAGTCATGGCAGTCAGGTGAAGTCCTTAAAGAATGCAAAAAGGGAATTGTCATTGTGGATTACATGGTCCCCCACAACATCCTTCTCTCTAAACTGGGGAGAGGTGGATTTGATGGGTGGACTTTTCACTGGATAAGGAATTGGCTGGATGGTCACAGCTAGAGAACTGGTCAATGACTCAGTGTTGGGATGGAGATCAGTGACAAGTCATGTCCTTCAGCTGTCTGTATGGCGACCAGTGTTATTTAGTATCTTCATTAATGACATAGAAATCATAGAGATCAGTAAACGTGCAGATAAACCAAGTGGTGCAGCTGACAGACCTGAGGGATGGGATGCCATCCAGAGGGACCTGGACAAGTTTGAGAAGTGGGCCCACGGAAATCTCATGAAATTTAACAAGGCCATGTGCAAGGTGCTGCACCGGGGTCAGAGCAACCCTGGTACCAGTACAGGCTGGGGGATGGACAGATCAGAGCAGCCCTGCCCAGAAGGACTTGGGGGTGCTGGTGGGTGAGAGGCTGGACATGACCCAGCCATGGGCACTCACAGCCCAGAGAGCCAAACGTGTCCTGGGCTGCATCCAAAGCAGCGCGGCCAGCAGGGCAGGGAGGGGATTCTGCCCCTCTGCTCTGCTCTGGTGAGAGCCCACCTGCAGTGCTGCATCCAGCTCTGGGCTCCCAGCACAGGAAGGACATGGAACTGCTGGAGAGAGTCCAGAGGAGGCCAACAAGAGGATCAGAGGGCTGGAGCATGTCCCCTTTTAGGACAAGCTGAGAGTTGGGTTTGTTCAGCCTGGAGAAGAGGCTGCTCTGAGCAGCCCTCAAAGCAGCCTTTCAGAACTTAATGGGGGCCTACAAGAAAGGTGAGGACAGACTTTTTAGTAAGGCCTGTTGTGACAGGACAAGGGGTGATGGCTTTAAACTAGAAGAGAATAGATTCGGACTAGATATAAAGAAGAAGTTCTTTACAGTGAGGGTGGTGAAACTCTGAGACAGGTTGCCCAGAGAGGTGGTAGGTGCCACATCCATGTAAATATTCGATGTCAGGCTGGATGGGGCTCTAAGCAACCTGATGTAGTTGAAGATGTTCCTGCTCTTTGCAAGGGAGTTGGAACAGATGATCTTTAAAGGTTCATTCTAACCCAAACCATTCTATGAAATGAGGGATATATGACTTTTGAAAACACACGTTCTATGTTACTCAAAGCACAGGTAAATTCTTTTGTCCTGCTTAAGGTCCCAGATAATGGCTGTCATGTCCAAGTACATTTGACCTATGCGTACCTTTATTTTATTGTGTTAAATATTTAAAAGCAAGGAACCAGTAAGAACAAACTTCAGACTAAGAGTACACTTAGAAAAATACGTAAGTAGACTGACAATTGAAAAACATACTAAGATACAGTAAATTTTAATAAAAGCATTGAAGGTGAGCTAAGCACAGAAAGCAAAGCATGAAGACTTCCAAATTCTTAACAACAATAGTAACTGCCCCCATTCCTTGTTTTAAGTTTGCATGCTATGAATCAATAGCACCATTTTTGCATGCCACTGAAATCTAGACTGACTAACTGTCAAGTAACTAGCTGAATGACAAAAGACCCTAAATCCTGCCAGGTACTGAGCATTTATTCTGGCAAACAGTAGAGGCAAACTACCTGAGACTAGGACACCTTGACTTTTTCATTAAAAAAGTATTTGCATTTTAGCCATCACTTTATCTGGGACATAATTTAGGCTGTGTATTTTTAGTCTCACAATACCATTTGTTGTGTGCCAACATGTGTAGCTGAATTCTTGACAGCAGCTTTTAAAATAAGCATGATCATCTCCAAACGTAGTATAGGTTCAGTGAATCTATTTGTACAACTTACTCTTTATTCCTGCAAGTATTTGTATCTTAAAAAACATGGCAATACTGCTCACTTCACTAATAAAGCATAAAGCAATACACAGCAAGGACTCATCTGACTTGTCCATAGCAGAATAAAAGTAGTGACCAAGGTATTGTGATAATTTCAGTTCCCTACAAGCATATTACATACATTTATACTATCTATAAAACCTAAAGTGTGTGAACTGATTTCCCTGATGATGGAACTAGCACAGGAGTTCTGAGTCCATTTTCGCAGTCTGATATAAGTGTATGTCGAGAGTACATTCCATTAAAGACAGCTTCTAACACACACAGTCTTCACAGATGGAAGACCAAGTCTGCAAAGACAGTTATCTACAGCAAAATACTGGTATCTCATAGGATGCTGGTCTTTGGACCTAGGGAAACAAATTCTTTAATCCAGTTTTAATTTGCTGCAGTTGTTTATCCCAGTGCACCTAGGAACTGCAGCACTTCTTGATCAGTGGGGTGTGGTGCAATACTCACTAGTAGCTGAGTAAGCTCTGCATGTGCAACTTCTAGTCTGCGCTGGCAGTCCGGAATCATCATTCGTGACTCTTGCAAGATCTCGATCTGTGAAAATTGGAAGCCAATGAAATAAAACTATATTCCAGATAGAAACATTATCTTTTCGGATAAGGTTTTATCTGAAAAATCAGCAATCTAGTCATTATCTAGGAACTTCAGAACAGTTGCACCTATCTTCTGAATAGGCTTCTTTACTCAAAAGATACTCACTTAGCCTAACTGCTCAAAACTCTGTTAATTTACAGGACATTTCCGTTTACTCTGTGCTTAATTGAATATCAAGTATTAAGTGTAAGAGTGTATGTAGAAAAATCTTTCTCTTAGGAAAAAAGTACAGCTTAGTAAGGTTTTCAGCATTTGTTAAAAAGTCTATTTAAAACAAACTTTCTCCTGCTGTCACAAAGCAGCTTCATCCAAAATGGCATCAGCTGGTTATATAAATATCTCCTGCATCTTTTGGGTAATAAAGAAAAAGAATGTTCAGATAATACCCCATAGAGATAATTACTGCATGAAAAAAGTTATTGAGTTATTGATCACATTGTGTGCAGACTGCAGGAGGCTCTGACTGAAAGACAAAGGTAAAGAAAAATGAAAAGCAAAGACCAGCAGGCTCATATTTTTGATGCTTATCATGCATAAAAAGTTATTACATATCCTTGTGCTTCATTTTAGGATAAAGATTATTCTCACCATGCACTTTGAACAAAATTACTAAACTGGCACCCCACTGAATCTGAAAATCCTGCCACCTCCTAAAGAAAACAACGTCAGTTTTAAGAAAGGGAACATTTATTTCATGGAGCATTCCTGTATCTGAACACCAAACAATGAGAAGAAAAGATGTGCAGAGTTGTTCAGTAATGTTAAATCTGTTTAGAAATGAAAATCTGTTAGATATTTAAATTTGAAACACCTACATTCAGGATAACCTGCAACAGAAAACCTTCCCTTTAAAAGGCTTATTTCTTTCTGTCATTCCTATGTTATATTGTCCTGCTAGTATTAGCACTGGTCTACCAAAAGGTCATTGTAAAAGGAACGTTAAGCTATAACTAAGAATGTATTTATGTATTCAGGAAGGCTTTATGTAAACAAGACATTATCATCATGTTTTTAAGTGTCACTTAGTCCATTTGGTTTTCAGAGAAAAAACTTTAGTATCTAATTTTACACTTTCATGACTCAATGTAGCATCCATAGTATGAGATGTGCCATAAACTGCGTGACATGATGCCTTTTGCTTTATGTAGTAGAATACCTAAAGGAGTGTGAATATCCAATAATTACTTCCTTGCACCAGCATTGCTAAATATTTGTGTGTTGTAAAGCTGGCAGATGATATGAAATTAGTAACTTATTTGATATGTGCCACTAGATAAGCGACCTGGGAAGGCATATAAATCTAGAATCTGTAAGCTGTAGTCCTGCCTGCTCTAAGAAATTAACAAATCTACCCAAATCATTCTATTTGAAACAACATTTGACTGATTTCCAAAGGGTTACCTAAGCTTTACTTATATTTGCCTATGGCTATGCACTGATGAATAAAAATCAGAAGGATGATAAATCCTAGACTTATATTCAGTAGGTGCAAACAGCTGGAGACTACAACAAGAATTTTGTGGAACCATTATCACTTAATTTCTGCATAAACCACTTTTTTTTCAAGTAATGCTGATAGTCCCAGATAGGCTACTTACTTTTACAAATATATATAATAAAGCAAAGTCAAAAGCTCTAATAATTATATAAGCTTTAGGACTTTTAAAAGTGTTCATTCTCCAAATTCTATCAAAATTCTATCTGACTTTTGGACAGAACTGTAAGGGTAACAAGCACGATAGCCACTCAAACTCCAGTGCCAGGCACTGCAGCCATTTCCATCCCTGTGATATGCACTGCAGCTACTTGAATTCCACTGATGAGACCAGGGCAATTCCAGCTCCAGCTAAGGACTGTTGTTAAACCCCAGCCAGCAACTAAGTACCAGGCAGCAGCTCACTTGCTCCTGCCCCCAGCCCGATGGGGAGAAGATAACAGGAAGAAAAGGTAAACCATGTGGATTGAGATAAGACTTAATAACTTTAAAAAATGTGGTAATAATATGAGGGAGGGAGAGATACCAGTTTGATCAGCTTCAAAAAGACAGAAGCAGAGTATATTGATTTGGGCTTTTTCCCAGCTGACCCACATCTAACCAAGAGATTTAGAGATACGCAGATCCACAAATAATTTGAAAGCAACAAAAAATAAAACAAAAAACCCCCCCAAACCAACCCAATTCAATCCAACCCAACCCAACCCAACCCAACCCAGAAAAACCAAAAATAAAACAAAAAAACCCTTCACCAAACCTCCACAGGGATCTCCTTGCTCTTAGGACAGCCTGATATACTATTGGGTCACAGGGTATAATGGCAGTATGTTTCATGTGACAAGAGTGGTGTTCTAAACAGAAGAGGTAGGCTAAGAATGTAAATGACAAATGTAAATGAGTCACATATGTACCAATTATATAGACATATATGAATATATAGTCTAGCTTTTAAACACTGTCACATAATCACATGCCCATTACCTGTTGCACAGATCATCCTAACAGTATGGATCTACTCAAAGATGAGAGAGTTAAGAAAAAACATGAAGATAATTGTTTGCTAAAACGAGCGCTACTGGTTTGAACTACTTTTCCTCAAAAAGTCTGTAAAATGCTTGGAATCCACTGACTAATTACAGCCATATCTGTATGTATCTGAAGGACAGGGACCTAAAAGAAAAAAGCAATCTCAAAGTATCACAAACACTAAAGGTTCCAAAATTTAGTAACCCCACAAAGTAAGAGATTGTAGCACACAAAGAATAATCACGGTAAGGCTACTGGTTGGCTAATCCATATTTGTAACTTAAATCCATACCACTGTAGTACTTCTCACCTCAGCAGTAAACAAGGAGTTATCAAGGCATTGGGTCTTGGTAGTATCAGTGTGCCTGGCCAGGATGGTGGTGTGGGGATTAGGGAGTAGTACAGCACAGATGATGTAGGAAGAAGCTGGACATAGGGAAGGCAGGAACTCAAAGGAGATACAGCATTCAGGTGAATTTGGACAGGAAAAACCCCCACAAATGCACACAAGAATTGTAGGAAACTCAGCTTGATGAGCTCTACTTCCTTTCAGGCCCAAAAGAAGCTTGAGCTATCCACAAATACAGGATACAACAGCACACTTGCTGTAGGCAAGTTGTCAAATACATTGATCAAAAGACTCCTGAAGGACCTTGAAGGAAAGCCTCAATAAATAACTGGAGAACACTGTTTTGTTTCTACAGTGCTTGAGTGCTTCAAGAAATGGCCATGTGTCAACAACAAACCACCTACCACTTCTAGCATGAAAGCTGAAGGAGGAGGAGAAAACCCTCTAGATGTAATACCTTGGTATTTCAAATGAGTTTTCTTTGCAGCCCCTCTGAGGTAAGGGCTAATCCGGATTCTTCTAAAGCAGATCACTTTAGGACATTAAAGACATAAAAGTCTGGAATCCAAAAGGTACTTATATCTACCTAGATAAGAAGGAAAGCACTCTTCGGAAAACAGAGGGGGAAAAGGATAACAGTAATGCTTTTTCATAATTTGGATTCTTTCAGAAAGTTTGAATTAGTCTTTAATACCAGGTCTGTGTTAGGAATACTATTCTGTACTTAGTCCAGAGAATTCCAAGTTGCTGGCTTTTCAGGAAACAAACTGTGCTTGTTAAGGATACTGTCCAAATACATAAGGAGAAGCATTAGATCTTCACTTGCTTTCTTCTGCCTTTTTACCAAGCATCTAGAGCTAGAATGCATATAATTAAACAAAGATCATCTATTCTTAAAAGGCAGAAAAACAAATTATGCAAATAACAACAGTGATGTGAAACTGTGCATTTAATCTGATTTTAATTGATCTGTGAGAAGAATAAAACTTTGAACCAACCAGGTGGGGGGGTTGGAAAGAGCTAAAAAAGTAAAAAGCAAACTGAACTAATCAGAATATTTCTTTGACGCTAAACAGACATTTAAAATTTAAAATGTTCTAGAACATTACAACCTTCCTTTCAGAAGTCCTCCAGTAACAAGATTAGCAGCAAATTACCATCTTCCACATTATTTTCCAAAATAGTAAATAGTTTCCAAATGCATGGTTTTTTTGCTGTTTCAGAAGGCATGCTTTCACTCAACAAAGCAAGAGAAATATTGCAGTTTTCACAAATACTTGAAAAAACCTGTGTATTAGCAAGATGTACTTTATATACTCTTATGTACTTTTTGAGACATAGAGATTAAATTCTAAATCCACTGGATTTTTAATTAATCTAGAAATGACATTACTCAAGAAGCAACTTGGAACTGTTGAATTACGTTTAAAAAAATGAAAATTTCACTTATCAGTAAAAATGTTGCCAGTTGGCAAAACCACCAGAGTGTATCTACAATCCCAGAGAGAAAAAAATATGGAGTAGATACCTTGCTTTCCCCCTTGCTCACAAGTCTCAAGATAAAAGCATGAGCTGCAAAAGGATGTTTATTTATATATGAACATCAACAACCACAGAAATACAGAAGGCTACAGGTTTCTATCATTAGTCTACACTCAAATCATACTGTGTGAAAATTTTCTATTAAAGTAGTATTATGAAGTTCTGTGGAAAGTCTTCATATATTGAGAATTGTTACAGCTGTATAGAAACTAAGACTTCATTATGACAAAATCCACAGAGAGGTAGAACTACACTACTTCCTGCTACTCAGAGAAACTATAAGCAGCATTTGCATCTGGTAGGATAAATCAAAAGTATTTTAATATTTCTTATCATAACAAAGTCTTCTTGCACGCTAAAATGGAATCTTCAAATTATAATTTTGGTCAGCATCTACCAGCAAGGAAACTGTCCTTTTTCTGGTATTGAACCTGCTTCTCATTAAGCAAGTCTTTCTGGACAGTTCAGATGAGGGCTAGCATCTAACAATTGCCAACCACCTCAGTTGGTCACTGCCTCAGGCTAGAGAGCACTTGAGTCCACTGGAACCATGAGTTGCCCCACTGCATAAGGAGTTAGGAGAAAAATACTGAGTCGCACCCTATTTTTCTACAAGGGGGCTGATCCCTCATTACAGACCAGACACACTCTAAAGACTACATACGCTGTAGAAAGGGCATGATTCACTTTAAAGTGAAACTTTCCATATTCACTTTTGTATGTAAAGCTGTATGTTTTGAGTTGTAACTGGAAAGCTAAATGTAAACAGTAGTACATCAAGAGAAAGTATTGCTTTTAAGCTTTGTAAGAATCCCTCCCTGAACTCTGGATTGATTTGTGTGTGTATATAAATACATAAATATACACACACACACATATATATATGATCTAGCTAATACTTCAGCTAAACTAATAATTAAAACTGTTCTCCTAGTCTCAAGTGACTGAATTTGTTCCCATCCCCCAAATGTTACTTTTCATTACCAAAATAAAGACTACAACTGTATTTTAATCTATTCTATTCTATTCACCCTAGAATAGAAATTAGAGATAATATATTAACTCTCAGAGGTGATTCCTAAAATGTGTAACTTACAGATATTTTTTCTGAAAAACATCTCAGTATCTTATCTGTATCCAAAATGTTGTTCTGAGCAAACTCTCCTGGCACTATATAACTTTTTTTTAAGTCTCCAAATTTTTAGTAACCTAAAATATTAACAACTTCCAGAATGCAAAGTGCACTAAATGAACAAGAAGTGAAGATGTCACTGGAGGAACTGATTGCTTTCAAAGTGGATCAGGCAACTTCTGAATGAATCAAGACTGTTTTCTGTGAGGGCTTTCATCATTGGTCTCTGAAAATACCTTCAAGTAGTATGTAACATTTAATTTCACAGCCATTGCTGGTTTTGACTTTCATGATATCTTGCAGGTCACAGTGGAAATACTATGATGCAGTCAAATAATCCGATGAATGGGCAACACTAAAACCAGGAATTGAATTCATTAGTTGTTGTTAGCACCAGATCTTCAGAAAGGCTACTGTTTTGCAGGATCTTCAAGTCTCAGTCTGGTGAGGTAGAAGACTGCTCCACTCTACAAATACAGATCTTTATTTTTATACAAATTCTTTATTGTATTTCATTTCCACGGCATAATGAAAGCAAGGCAGAACATAGACGTATAAACTATGAATTTACTAAAAAAAGTTGGTTAAGCTTGTTCTAAAAGCGCTTTCTCCTATCTTCTGTTAATTTTATATTTGAATTCTGTTTAACCTATTCTTCCATTGTTTAAAAGTAAAGACAGGACACCAGAAGGTTATGTTTATGACTATTAAGTGAAAATAATTTCAGTTTACAGTTTTGTTTTGTGTGAAGATTTGAGAGAAAGCATCTGGGAAATACTTGCGGAAAAAAAGTAATCAAAAGGTAACACAGTTGAAAGAATATAAAGACCACAGTGAAATACAGACATTTCATACTTCTGTAGAGAATAAACACCAATCTCCCAAACCCAAGCCTTCTCCCCATGAGCAGGAAATGTGACACTTCTTCTTCCAAAAGGGTAGGTAGCAACTGTCTGCAACCACTATGCTTGTGGGGAACCTTATAAGAAAAAATGTGATCATACTGTAACAGTGACACTAAACTACTCTTGAGCAGACAGAAGTACAGCATGCTACTTCCTAATCTATGACTTCACTACAAACTCCAGCAGTTCTCCATCTGCATACCCACTGCTCCCTTTCTCTGACGTCTGTGATTTTACCAAAAGAATACTGCTGTACTCAAGAGCTGAAATGTTTCCCCTTCATATTAACTATAAGGCATTCTCACTTTGCTGTAACATTTGCACTTAGCAGCAGGCACTTCACTTACTTATATCCATCCAGACCATGTATTTACTACAGGTTCTTAGCATTTCTGAGAAAGAGTTCAGTGATGGCCTCACACACAGTTACTCAGTAACAGCCATCCTGACACAAAGTGCTAAGTAATCCATATCTGTATATATATACATACACACACACATATATATATAAAAACTATAATCCTTATAGTTTAACACCTTACAGAAATTTCTACCGCTGCTTTTCATGACTTCTGTAATTGATAGGACTTTAGTCTAGCATTTACATAACAAGAGTCTGGAAAAAAGTAGAGGAGTTTCCTCTATCTAAAGATGACTATGATTAAATGAAAACAAATAAGGATTTTATAAAACAAGTTCTAGGGTAGTTTACCTGCTTCTTAATTCCATAATCATCACATGCTTCAGCTTTCATTTTTTCAATCTTTTCTTCTTGCTGTTTTGCTTCTTTTTCATACATAACTTTTTCTTTTGCCAGCCTGCAATTCATAATCAATTGATTGTGTTAATCTGGTTCTATTTCAGTAAAAAGTTACATCAGTGTTAAGAGCCCCCCACCCAAAAGTTACAGGCCTGGAAGGTAATAAGCAGTTTTATAAAAAAAGGCTTTTAACCACTGTGAAAAAAAACTGTATCTAGGAAATGCAGAATTTAGCTGTAATATATAATGAGTATTTTCTCCATTTATCTTGATATATAGTGAGTACTTTCTCCACTTACCTTGGTGCTGGTTTGGGGGTCATAGACAAAAGTAACAGTTCCATAATTTATACTACAACAATTTTCTTTATTTCCTCTCTTTTCAAGGAAAAGGAATCCATGTTTTGATCTTAATAATGGACCCATACTTGGGAACAGGATGTTTTTTGCTAACAAGCATAGAGTCAAGAGTAATGTAAGTAAGTTTAGAAGTCAGAGAAATATTAAGCTAGTCTAATATGACATTCTACAGTAATTACTACACTGCAACTCCATTATCAAACTTTAGTATTTGTTGTTACTGCAGTTTTGCTGCTGCATCTCCCACTTTATTACATTTGTTCATTAGGTATATGTTAGATTACACAATACTAGATATGAACCAAAACATCCTTCAAGATATGAAAAATACTGGAACAATTTCTCTCTTCAGCTAGTTCAAGAGCAGAACAAACACTGAGATGCTACTGCAGATTGAGATCATGCTGAAGAAAATCCCTCCCCAAACAAGGGTAAGAAAAAGATCAGCCTATATAAGATTGTTTGAAACATCCAAAAGAACATAATCAGATCCAAGAAGCAAAGAATATATTATACAATGAAAAGAGAATAAATAAAGGTC
>VYXC01009317.1:161957-180697 GCA_013397175.1 Platysteira castanea
ACCAGAAAAAATAGGTCTTACTCACTCTGACCTAAGTCATCGGAGCAGGCAGCAGGAAGGCAGCAAATTAAAGACTCCCACTACTTCCATCACTATCACTTTTCAGTAAAAAAAAACAAACAAAAAACCCCCTCAAACCAACCAACCAACCAACCCCAAATCAACCCACCAAAAAAACCATTCTACTGAATATTGAAAATGTATGTACACCAGCACAAGAGGTGTCTAATTTGAGTCCATTCTATTTTGAACTCTGTGTTGAAAGGGGCATTGGATTTCTCAAATTCCAAAAAAAATGCTTTGGGTATTTATTCGAACTCCATGTTTAGTAATTAAAAGAAGGAGATCTATTAATCCAAATCTTGAGAGATGGTCTGAGCCAGTTCAAGTGTAATACGGTCCTCATGTGCTGATAGTTTATACTGGGGCCATTCTTCAGGAATTAAGTTTGCCAGGCAAGCGCACCTCCCATTCACTCCAGGGAGTTACGCCAGTGTGTTTCCTAAGGCTCTCCCTCCTTCCTGACATACAGAGTTAACAGCTTCCAGAATTCACAGACATCCACAGGACTGATGCAAACACCTGTTGTGGTTTATCACTGGCCAAATGCCAGGCAGACACAAAAGCCATTCACTCACCCTCCCCTGCCACACCTGGACAGGGGACAGAAGGGTTCATGAGTCAAGATAAGGACTGGGAGAAAACACTCAAAGGGCAAAACAGGCTCATCTTAGAGATACAAAGTGACTTTATTACTAACAAAACCAGAGGACAATAATTAGAAGTAAAAACAAGCCCTTGAAGAACACCTCTTTTCCTCAACCTCTCCCTCCTTTTGACCAACAGCACAAGGCAACAGGGTGGCGTTTTGGTCAGTTTGTCACCCAAGGTTTTCTTCTGCTGCTCAGGAAGAGGAGTCCTGCCCCTGCTACGCCATGGGGTCCCTCCCACGGGAGACAGTTCTCCGTGAACCTCTCCGACATGGTTCCAATCTCACAAGCAGCAGTCCTGCCAAAACTGCTGCAACGTGAGTCCCTCCCACGGGTGAACAGTCCTCCCAAAACTGCTGTGGCATGGGTCACTCTTCCATGGGGTGCAGTCTTCTACAGACAGGCTTCTTCAGCCTGGAAGCAAGCAGACTCCACCGGGTCTCCCACTGGATCACAGCTTCCTCCAGGCATCCACCCACTCTGGTGTGGGCACCTCCCCCATGGGCTGCAGGTGGATCCCCGTGCAGCGGGGGCACAGCTGCTTCACCATGGTCTTCACCACAGCCTGCAGAAGAACCTCAGCTCATGCACCTGGAGCTCCTCCTCCCCCCCCTTCTCCACTGACCTTGGTGTCACTATGTTGTTTCCCCTCACACGTTCTCAACTCCTCCTCTTCTCTGGCTGGAATTAAAACTGCACCACTACTTTTGTTTTGATTTCTTCTTAAATATGTTAGCACAGAGGCACTACCACCTGTCATGGGTTACAGTGTATTCTATTACCATCTTCATGAGCTGTTGAAACCAGGCGTAGCAATGTTCCCAGCCTCCTCCCTCCGGACTATCTCCTGTTAAAGGGCCCATCAAGGCCTTGCCTCGTGACTCACCATCCCATTCTGAGATGCTCTGCCCAGGGCGAAGGAGCCAAGCATTCCCACCTGGATATAGCCTGGGGTTTGGAACAGCACAGGCAGCCTTCTCCACTGGATTCCCAGAGGAAGACCAGACCCTCCTACACCACCACTGGACCTTCAGAGGAAGATCAGACCCTTCTACAGAACCACTGCTTCAACAGAACCATCACTCCAGGAGGACCGCAGCCACCATTTAACTGGACAGCTACCAACCCCCTGACCATCAGGGGGTCAGGTTGTACTCTGACTCTGTCAGTGGGTTGTTTTTCTTTTGTACTACTGCATTTATTTTATTTTTCCTATTAAATTGTATTTCTGACTTGGAGTCTGTCACTAGTTTGCTTTCCAACTAGTACACCACCATCTCTAATTGGCCTAGCCTTGGCCAGCAGCACATCCATCTTCAGAGCCATCAGGGATTGGCTCTGCTGGACATGGTAGAAGCTTCCAGCAGCTTCTCAAAGAAGCCACCTCTGTGGCCCCACCTGCTACCAAAACCCAGATAAACCGTATAAACTCAACACAATACCTGTGTGACATTATGATGCTGTGCACTTTCTTGAGCCAAAAATGTTGTACAAAAATACAGCTTGGAAGGCTAAAAGACATTCTCATGTTCAAACCGAGATATCACAGCCCAATTAAAAAAAGGCTTCATTTGGTACTGTATACCTAACATCCACAAATTCCTAAGAGTCATCATTTTCTGAATGATATTTGCAAATCACTTACTATAATTTTATAAAATACAGTGTACCTGTAAGGTTGATCTGTTCTAAAATGCAGAAAAGTCTTAGAGAAGCAGATAGAGAAACCTGCACAAGTCCAGTTTTATCCAACATGTCTACAAAATACCTAAACATTCAACATGGATTTGTTCTTTTTATTGTCTGCACAAATTCAGTTTTCCCTTTGGACATTAAAGTGTTTTTTAAACTTCAGTCTTCTTCTTTTATCCTGGAGTTTCAAGATAAGGCTTCAAATTTTAAGACAGTAATGATTTTTTTAAAAAATTAACTGTTTCTGTGAAGAGTAAGTTATCTAAATACCAGAATGAAGAGTCACGACGTAAAATAATGGTATGAAATACTTAGCGGTTGGGTCAGATGTTAAAAAAATGCAACATCTGTAAAGAAGTTTCATTTATTATACTTTGTTGCAGTCTCCACATACCATACTGCTTTCTAGCAAGTGTTGGCAGTTCCACAAACTATCCCTAAGTATATGAGAGCTTTTGATTTTTGAGGTACCTCGCAAATAATTATAGTACCAACTAGTGACTGAATTTTTGTTCCCCTCCCTTAAAAATATATCTGTGAAACAAAAATTCTCAAGTCCTTCCTTTCCTAACACCAAATGTTAAAGAAGTAAAAACTGACGAACAACTGCATACAATACGTATTAGCTTATTCTCATACTTCAAGTCTCCATTTATATTAGCTCTTTTCAGCTATACATAAATGTTCAGCTAAAGTGAAAGCTCCCACATACCTGATTTAAATCTACTGCTAACAAGCTTACTTTCCTTAGTTATTTTCCATGGACACTGGAGAAGAGGTCTACACCACGAGAAACAAGGAGTGAACCCAAACAGAATGAAAGTATTTTACTAAAATCTCCCAGTCTTTCACGATGAAAAAGTAGAAATATAAGATCCAGTTATTCTACACCTTGCCTCTACTGCCAGTCAGTAGTAAACTACTAGGGAAGGAGTATAAAGAAACAAATAAAGTGGCATTTCTGGTGGTATCTCTGCCTCTAGAAATCAAGTTAAGGACTTTTTATCACTGAAGAACAAAAACTAAACCATAAATCTTTTAATAGATAAGACGTCAGCTCCTAGCTATGGCTGCTGCCCTTTTAAAATTCTTTACACATTTGACTTTCACATCACTTAACAAATAATTTCACAATTTCTCTTTTCTCTGTAAGAAACAGTTTTATTGTTTTAAAGCTGGAGACTAAACCCAGAAGAGCCCAAAGGGTTTGACAGAATCTTAATGTAGAAGGAGAAAAAAACATCTTTTCCATGCCATTATGATTTACTTCCTTATCCATTTTCTGTTACTCACTTTCTCTCCCCTACTTCAGCCCCCCAGCCTGAAGAACAAAGTAACACAAGTTGGTTCAAGATAGTAAAAAAGCTGACCACTGGTGAACAGCCCTCCCTGGTTCTAGCATACACCTCTGCCAGCACTAATGCTCAAATGATCTCTCCATACCAAAACTGCAGGAAATTAATACAATGAACAAAAAAAAAAACCCCAACAAACAAAACAACAGCAATAACCTCCATAAAAACACAACAAAACCAAAACAAACAAACAACCCCCCCCCCCAACAAACCAAAACCGAAACAAACAAGAACAACATGATAGTTTTTCTCCTGTGTTAAGCAAATTGAGTGAGTTCAGCAAAAGGTTTGACTAGCATCAGAAACCAGAGAAGGGGAGAGGGAAATGAGATCTCTGTATTTAGGATCACTTTGATTTCTCAAGGGACACTCCCAGTCTGCTTAGGGTGCAGAGTTGTAAGTGCTGTTCTAACTTCTGGTTGCTGCAGAAAGAACTCCAAATCACTCTTGTTTCTCACTTCACAAAGGTATCTACATTCCTACCCCAGTCCATAAACATCAACATTGTCATCTGCTGTAGTTGCATCATTAGCAGTAGCAAGCAGATCTACCTCTCTCATTGTAAGAAGGGCAGTTTATCTGAAGTTTGATAGATGAAAAAATTATGCACAATGGGGGTTTTCTGCATGCATAACGAAATTAGGATCCTCTGTAGGATCTTAATAAACAAAAATTCTACCTTTTTCCAGTCACAGACAGGAACTACTAATGCACGCCTAGAATAAAAGTGGTAAAATGGTACTAGGACAGAGCAAGGACATGCTACTACTCCCCCAACATCTAGCAGTTGTTGACAACTTAGGTTCTACATAAACTAGAAAGGCACCTGTATGCTTAAGCCACCAAATATTCTCACCAAAGATTTCTCTCCAGCAGCAGAAAAATCAACACAAGAAACACTTTCCTGGCTGGACTGAGCAAGCAAAGCTCTGAAGACGGCCTGGGGGAATTGCTCAGTTTTGCTCCTGAGCAAATTCATTACTGAAAGGACATGCGTCTCTTCAGAACTATTGTTACCATTAACTATTATACATGCTAATATGCCATGGATCCAGGCTAAGAGCACAGAAAGCCCGCAGTGACAATATTTATTGACTAAATTATGAGATATCTATGTTAACTTAGTTCAAACTTAAAATCTGTAGTAGTGTAGCTGTACAAGATACAGCTTTTTTTCCTTATAGTATAGTAAATTTCTAGGGTAAATATTAGTATTAATATTAATAATATAATAATAATTTTTCTTAGAGTAGAATGTATTAACACTATGCATAATTATAGGACAAGTAATTCAGCAAATGCAGTTACACTGGCAATATGCTAATCACTACCTGCAGAGCTTAAAATACCAGATCCCTAATCACAAATTTTACTTAGGCACACTCTTGGGTTCGCTAAGGCTACCTAAGAATACGAACTTTACAGATTCAAGGACCCAAGAGAAAAAGCCAGTGAAGAAATGAAGAAATACAGTACTTTACCCAGGTATACAAACTGCCGTATTTTCTTAGCCATGAGTGCCTACTTTCTGATTTAGACAGGATATCAAGTTTATGTGCTCATTTTCTTCTTCTAAGGACAAAACTACCATCAAAGATAAATTTTCTCTTTAAAGAGTCAAGATGCAACAATGCACAAGTACGGGCATAATTTTTAGCCCCTTCTGCATTTAACAGCTTACAGAACTGAGATACCGTGACATTTCAGGGTAACTTTGCAAGCTTGGGTTTTTTCAAGGATTACTACTGTAAAAAAGATGAAAATCAGATACACGATTTTTTAAGTCAGAAAATTATTTCAAGTTAAAAATTACTTGGTTTTAACATTTTTATATCGTCTATGTGACTAGAGATCCTTCTGAATCTTCAGGGCTTCACTTTTTCTTGTCTTTACAGAAAGTTGTAAATGCTAAGGAGTCCAGGAACTTCAGTTTTAGAGAAGAACAAGAAATGGAGCCGCTGATGTGGAAACAATTCAGATTGCCAAAGATCTTCACTTCATTTTCCCTTCTATAACCCAGGCATCATCTTCAGCCAAGATCTTTGTTTTGGAGAAAAAAACAGATTCTACCTTCCCCCCTCTAGGCCCCTCCCAGCTGGGGATAACCAACTGTAAGTGCTACAATAATGAGAAAAATTAAATAGAATTACAGTCATATTATGTGTGTAGGCAATTCACAATGCATCAGAAAGACTTACTACAGTTAAAAGAAAAAACGATGGACTCATGGTCTTGAATGAGATTTCCACCTATATGATATATACAATTTAATAATACTTAAAGTCAAGACAGGATGGATTATGGTTGTTAGCACAGCTGTAATTCATCTGCTGTATATAAAGCATTACCATAAATTTAAGACCATTTCTCTAGATTTCCCATGGATCCACATTCTAATTCAACAGAAAGTAACTATTTATAACTGTTTAATCCACATACGTGAGTATGTGGCTCTACACCATGAAGAAAGATAAAGACAAAAGCACTACACATATGCATAAAGCCACCAAACTGCTCCTACCAAACAACTGGAACTATGGTACCTCCAAACTTTTGAAAGACTGTTTAAACAACTGAAGGTTAAAAGCCACAGTTTTGCACATACTCTCACCCAAATGAAATACTTTCAAAAAGGGAAAAAATGTTTTCCTCCTTAATATTGTATCATTAACAACACTTATGGTCATAAACCTGCTGGGCATGTTTCAATTTGCCAATTAAAATGATGACATTAATAGATTAATATGGTCAGCATGGACATGCAGAAGACAGATTTGCCTCACGGGGCAGAAGATAATGGTAAACACAAAAAAACCTGAGATGCCAGATTTTTTTAAAGAGGTAATGGGATGGAAGAAGGAATGTGAGAGAAAATCGTTTACAGATCTGATCATTACTAATTTAAATTTGTGAAATACTTCAAAAAAGGAATTACCTAGGTCTGCTCTATAGGTGTAACAAGTGGAATCAAACCCATTAAAAACAAACAAACAAACAAACAAACAAAAAAACAAACAAACACACACACTATGCAATTTCCACAGCAACAACTCTGCTCTTGTCACAGCTTTTTAAGATATATGTGGGTGCTGTTTGTTATTGTGAAGTTAAAAGAAAACTTGTATTGAAAAGAATAAGAGAAACAGGAAACCCCTCCTAAGAAAAGGTTTGTTTCTAGAACTTCCAACTAATTATCCAGGTTGGTAATGGATGTCATACATGCTACCTCAGACAACATGTAAATGCAGACGCACTCTTTTCTCAGACAGTCCACATGAAGTAGGGTTTTTTATGTGGGAAAGAGACTGTTAATAAGTCAAAGACTTAAGCAGTCTTCAAAACACTTGAGAGCCAACTCAAGACTTTTTGTATCTGATCCTGATGCCAGGAGCACTACAAAATATACTTCAGACATATCTAAGTAGCTGTGGACCACAAGTACCACACTAGGCTAGCACTGAACTGAAGTTTAACACTCCAGGACCGAGCTGGTGACAACCACAGGCAACAAATGTGTAATCTGCACTTTGGAAATGGTTATTTAATTTAGATAGAGTCAGCTTGTATCCAACAGAGCATTCTGTATATTCACACTCTTGAATCCCTGAGCTCTCGGATGTGTAGTATAAACACATTAAATCACTTTATCATGCTGACTCCATACAGCTGAGCAGCTCTGCAGATCACTTCTCAATATCCAAATATGAGATACCCTAGTCCTTCCCATTAATTGAGGTAACAGACAGTTGTTGTACACAATCTTCTAATTATAACAAGAATAAAGAAAAGAGATGTGAGTTTCTTATCAAGACATTGGTGCTACGAGTCATAGCGAGGGTCTATGGCTAATGGGCAAAATGCAAGAAAGCAACCATAGTTCATATGGTGTACAGAAGATGGAGAAAATTTCTGACTTACACCAGAAATAGCAAATTTCTTGAGCAACCAAGAACATAACTAGTTTTGTGCTTGAATTAGCAATACAGGAAACAAGCAAAAGGAGTCTTTGCATTCCTCGTATTTCTCTTGCACAAAATATATTCTGAACTTAACAGTAAAATAATTCACTTTAAGAGAACTGTTAACATTTATATTTAAAATCAGACCAACAGTTTTGTGCACCTTGCAGAACTTCCTATGCTTGGAGTGAAGGAGAGAATCAGTGTAAATTGCTTTCCAGTATGATGCTATTTCACTAAGAGAAAAAATAGTATCAACACCAGTGCAGCAGGCAAAAGAATAATCTTGAGAAGATGCCACAGTTTTAGAATGGCAAATTTATTACGGAAAAAAAAAAAAAAAAAAGGAATTGCTTCACAAAAAATCAATACACTTTCCCCATAGGTTCATGATGTAAAATTCTATAATCAAGGCTTGTAGATTTGTAATTATGGTATGTCAGCCACATTTAAACAAGCATGTTAAAAGATTGTTAAAGTTAAACTAACACAATTGCAATGTGAATTGTCTTAGTCTCATTCTAATCTACTTGTGTCACTTCCACTTAATCAGATGGAAACCATGGGCAAATGTCAGTGCTATTTTCATGCAACCCAACTTACTTTGTTTGCAGCAGTTTTTAAAATCATTTCCAATCTGAAATGCAAATAAGATATTTTAGAAGGGTTTTTTCCCCTCTAATCAATTCACTATCCAGCGGATTGCTATTGTTTGGATTTACTGAGAGTAAAACTATTTTGAAGCGATTAAACCAGAAGCATTGCTTGCTAGGACATAAGGCACAAATACAGAAAACATTACTACTCATGCTCATCAAATCTACTTGTTTTGAATTACGAACTATTGAAAGTATAAAATCACCAAGAGCCTGGCTATCAGATTTGTCAAAAAAGCAAAAAATCTCCCTATTTCTAGCTTACATTTCTTTCGCTGATATACAGCCATGTAAGAAATGTGCAGGCAAGTAAACTACCTACAACCTAATACAGTCTCTTGAGAGGAGTACACAAAGAATTTATGACTTACAGCTAAAAAAAATATACCAAAGCAGAACAGCTGCTTCATTCTTAGTGTGGGAAAAAAGTGATGAGTTAGGTAACTAATAAGAAAAAAAAATGCTATAACAGATGATTAACACATATCAAATGAAAGGTCTAAAAAGCTCTCTATATCCTAATGGTTCTTGAACCCTACCTTTTTCTGATATATTCTTAAAGCTTGAGCACTGACCAAGATTGGAAATCAGTATTACATGCTACATTCAATGTGGTTTTCTGAACTGAAAACACAGGAAAAAACCTAATGAAAATTAACTGAAGTGCTAGTTAGTCACTTTACAGAATGCTTAATAAGCCTCTAAAAAAGTCTTCTCACACACCAAGAAAAAAATACCTATAGAGTTGTTCTAGTTCAAAATAAGAGGACAATGTTAATGCTCCTAAGTTGACACAAGTCACATGTATGCCCACTGTAGCAGAATGCCTAACTAGGCTTCTGGTCAGAGAAGGAAGGGTGGAGTGGGACAGAGCTCTCTTGTATCTGTGCGCAGCTGTCACAGAACTGGGAGCTGCCACTGTACCATGCCCCCACAGGGACTTAAGATAACATCCCTTTTCTCCCTTTTTTTTTTTAAAGTTATCTTCACTTAGAGAATGCCAGCTGCTGCAGAGTAACTGTATGTATGCCTGTTGCTACTGTACACACACTCAAGCTAAGTTTACTTGCTTTTCACATGGACATTCTCCAAAAGCAAATCTGAATCCTGTTGACTGCATTTGTATCGTTTACCCAAATGTTTTCATCCTGTCCTTGTACTAGCTCTGAAATACACACAGTTGTGTGGTTTTCTCCTGTATCAGGGACTAAAAATTCTGAAGTGCCTTTCTTTAACTAACACCAGTAGGGACAACTCTTCTAGTCTTCAAGCGCAACCTTTCAAAGTGAATCAAGTATAAGAAAATGTGCATATTTTATTGACAGGAATTTGCTAACTCATCATATAAAGCTGATTGTATGAAACTGTACTGTTTAACATCCTCATCCAGCACATACACTACTTCTTGTCTCTGCCTGAGTCAGCACAGTCTTTGTAGCCTTAATAAACCCCACCGTGACCAAACAGTGTTTACAGCTATAGTAAGAGTGATCCTGACATAGATACATTTTTCTTAAAAACTATGACTGTTAAAACCAGGGAAGGTCAAGGCTCGGGTATTGAATCTGCCAGGACTGCCCAGGGAGGTGGTGGAGTGCCCATCCCTCGAGGTGTTTTAGGAAAAACAGGACGTGGTACTTAGTGCTATAGTCTAGTTGACAAGGTAATGGTGTTTGGCCATAGATTGGAATCGATGACCTCAGAGGTCTTTTCCAACTTAATTGCTTCTATGATACCACTGGTTCTTCAATTTCTGAACCAGAAATATTCAACAGCAACTTTGGTAAAAAAAACCCCAACATTTGAGGCCTCATGCCTCGGCAAGGTGTGAGGCGAAACTGACCTTCACACCGAGGCGGCTGGGTGACTACCCTCGACTCCCAAACCCACTAACGAAAGGGAACTAAACTCGCATTTAACCAGTGTCCCGGAAAAGCACGNGGCACAGTGCCGTCCCGGTTTGTTCGCACACAGGGTAAAAGTGCTCGGTGGCGCGGCCTGAGCTGTTCTGACCGTACCGTGATGGTGTTGGGGTGAGGAGTGGCCGGGACCGCCCGCATCCGACCCCTGGTAGTGTGGTCCGCAAGATTAACGCCATTTCACAGGGCAAGCAGCCATTCTCTGGTGCCATGTTTGTGCGCTTNCCAACGAGACAAACCAAACAGATTTCTTTTTCCCATTCCACTGGCCTCAAGGTTCCTCGGCAGCAGGTCGATCACTCCCCTCCTTTCCCGCCTGCCAACACCCAGCCAGGCCAGTGCTGTAGATGACCCCATCGGAACACCGCCTGCCTGCAGCCCCCAGGGCAGTGTCTGCCTGCAGCCCCCAAAGCAGTGCCTGCCTGCAGCCTCCAGGGCAGTGTCTCTAAATCCCACCTTTGAAGGGTCCTAAGGAGGAATTCGGACCAGAGCTGTTGCTGGACAGCGAGCTGGGACATCCCAATGGCCAGGAACACCTCTGCCTTCATCTGCACCCTCTGAGGATTGAAGGAGTGGCCTATGTTCTTTTATATGATTTTCAAGTCTAGATTATGATTGTTATATTGATACAGCAAACCACATGCTGTGATCCGACGCAGTCTGCAGAGGGTCCATGTAAGCAGAAATCATAAATTAAATTGTATTATAAATTGTATATTTTACTACTTAGAGATTGCACTACACTAATTTGACAAGAGACAACTGGGAGGACACCCCATAAGTATCTGAAGGGAGGGTGTCAAGAGGATAGACCAGGCTCTTCTCAGTGGTGCTGAACAAGAGGCAATAGGACAGAAATTGATGCACAGGAAGTTCCACCTGAACATGAGGAAGAACTATATTGTGCAGGTGGCTGAGCACTGGAACAGATTGCCCAGAGAGGTTGTGGAGTCTCCTTCACTGGAGATGTTCAAGAACTGCCTGGACACAGTCCTGTGCCGTATGCTCTAGGATGACCCTCTTGAGCAGGGAGATTGGACCAGATGACCGACTGTGGTCCCTTCCAATCTGACCCATCCTCTGTGTAATTTTGTTTGTAGAAGTCCTGTGTTATTTTAATATGTTCTGTGCTATACTAATAATGAAATACTGCTAAGGAAAATAAAGCTTTAATTGTTAAGCTATTGTTTGATGGTTAAAATAAGTGTTAAGCACTACAACTTAGTGTTGTCATAATTCTAGCAAGGATCTCTAAAATAACCTATCTGTCCCCTTAGTGTCAGGTGGTTGGTAAAAGCAATGAAGGGGCAAGATTAGCACTGTCAGCTCAGTCCTAGAGTTAAAATCGACTGATGGTTCAAGGGCTGTTTACCTTTATGGTTATACTTAGTAGAGGCTAACCACTTAAGGGGATAAATTCCTAGGGAAAAAAGCCCGAAACCCTAGGGTGTGTGTTTGAAAGAACTTCCCCTGAATGAGTATTTAAATCAACAAGAAAGGAAAAAAAAATAGGTTCAGTGAACAAATAAAGGCAAATACATTTTCAGTGAAGTGCAGTTCAGGAAGGTCTGCTGAGAATTTTTTTCACCACATCCTTTTGTCCTGTGTTAGTGGCTTGCCCTGACTCTTGGCATTGCCAGTGACCAATATCTCTTGAGAAAAGCTGGCTGCAAGGAAGGAAGTCATGTTGCTTCTGGTGACATGACAGTTGCAGGTCATTAGCCAGCAGCTGTGGCAAAATGGATGGCACCACCAGGCCCCATTCAGACATGGTACAACCAAGGCCAAGACTGCTCAAGTCCACAGAGTTGTGTGTTACCTGCAGAGGAGCACGAACATGACCCCTCTTAGAAAGCCCAGCAAGCCTTCCCAGGAGACCTGCAGCACACAGCCCTCTCTTGGCAGGTTGTTGCTGAAGAGAGATGTGGGTCTCAAAAGCAACACTAGCTTAATGCCATGAATAACTGTGACCTGGAGACAAGTTCACAGATGTATTACGTATTTACACAAATCTGCCATCAACCATGCAGGAGAAGGAGGAAGGAGAGCAGCATTCTGGCAGAGACAAAGGAAAATGCAGTCCCTTACTTTGCCAGAAACTCAAATCTTACTAGTCTGTCTTTTGTCAAGTCATGCTGGGGCTGAAGCTGTTCTCTAAAAAATTCCAAGGCAACCCTTGGAATTGGTATATAGTTATGCTACATACTCTTTGAAAATACAGAAGTCTGCAAGTAATGCTGAATTACCACCATACACCTGCGCATCACTTTTTTTTTTCAACAATAGTCTTCAGTGTCATTTCTAGATTTGATAAAGTTGTTCAATAAGTGAGAAGGCCAATAACAAATAGCAGTACAAAAATAAAAATTGCCTAGAAGCAGCAATATTAAGAAAAGTAACTCATGTTTCCAAGTGCTAAAAATGTTTTATTTCTAGCCCTGAGGTGTTAACTCACATTACTTACAGTGCTTAGGCTCACCTACTGAATTTTAGAAGTAGAACGCAATTTTTTCCTTCCAGCTAATTCACTTAACTAAATAGATGATAATATACCAAATCTGTGTTCATATTTAAGCATATATGATGATAATGTGAAAAAAGTGTTACTGGTGGATCATGAAGTATATTGTAAAATGTGTCTGAAAGTACAAGATGTACTTTATTATTAATACATGTTTGCATTAACAATTGAAAATTATTAACTGACATTTAGAACCCGAGTAATTTTATTTCTAAAGATATGAATATCTGGATATTTGGGGAAGTATGTATAGTGCTTTCCAGAACAGACACTCCTTTTTAATAAAGATGTGCGTGGGGAGTATATTTTCCAGAACTCCTTTGAAACAATTTCTGGCCTAGTCAATCATAGATACATTTCCGTGTGAATTAGTGATATTACAACAGAGTTGAATACAACCCTTTATGAAGACTGTGAATCCTATTGTACCTTTTGGATGGTACAGAAACTGTCAATTCTTCAATGATTTTTGGCAGCATTCTGCTTGTTTTGCATCTGGTTGAAGGTTTTTCATAAAATCTGTTAGCCCTAGTCATTATGGGAGCACTGTTGCATAGAGGCAGGTGCCTAAACATAATTTGCTGATGCTCTAGCTATGCTGACATACAGAGAAAGTCATTCCGTGGGACCCTTAAACATATCCTCATGTATTCTCCTGTATTGCTCCTTCCCAGAAGCTCACATGTAAAGCTGTATTTGCTGTGAATATGACTTCCTCTTCTCTGACCGGTGTCACCTGGTCATTCCAGCTTTCATCTGGCTCCACATAAGCAATATTTTCAAGGCAGTTTGTTACATGTTTTGTTCAAATTTACTTTAGTGGGAGTAATTTTCACTGCCAATTCACTGTGCCTTTTATCTTAAAAAGTCCATCTAGATTTTATTTATTTCTTGTGGATAAGAGCACATATAATAATTACTGCTCATTCCCATTTCATGGAAGCAGCTAGTCAGCCTGATGAGCTCAAATGTCTGCACACATAAACAATTATGCAGTATATGTTTAATCTGAAATGTGCACAGTGCATCTAATACACCTGCAAGCAAGCGCACCAGGTTGCAAAGCACTGCCTATGACTCATAACTTCTCTATGAAAGACCAGTTTAAGAAGTTAATGCCATACATATGCTTCATCACAAGAAAAGAGCAGACACACTCAAAAGCATTGCAGAATGCCACAAGTCCCTTTTATAGTAACAGTTCCCAATTAATATGTCTCTCAATTAAACACTACTTGTAAGAAACACTCAACTTGTAAGATGGGCAAATACTGAATCTTACTAATCCTACATTCTGATCTTACCCCTACCTCCCTTTTAAATTTATATCCTTGGCTCTAATAAGGGACTTTCTGCAGTGAAGCTATTTTGTGCTATACCAGTTGTTCCCTTCAACTTTAGAGCCAATGTGTTTGTCAGCTGATATAGTTCAAATTTGAGACATTATGCCACCTACGCTGCTGAGGTCAGAGCAAACGTTGCAGAGGGAACTAGGTTTTAGTCCACTAAGCCCCAGTGGCAGTTTCCATCACCTTGTCCATCCACTGGCAGTTGGTTTCAACAGCTTGAAAAACCCATGACCAAATGCATGTGTGCTTCAGCTGAGCACTGGGACCATTATTTTAATAAGTAAATACTCAGTGAGCTTTCATGTTGTTTTGTTTACCCATCAAAATCATGTGTGCATTCTGACTATAATTTCATTTTCATTTATGATGAGACAAAATGTGGAAATAATTTAGCCTTCAGATTTTATCTTTTTTGTAGGAAAAGAAAATTTCATTCAGCCTCCCCAAAGGATACTACAAAATAAGATCAGATTTTGAATGAAAGTTATATGTGTGGACTTAATTTTTTATATATGTTCAGTAGATAAAATTAGCCTCTGTACAGCTGTCAACACACAGCTAGGCACCATCTAAGTGCACAAGAATTAATTTCCCTGCCTGTCAGCATATGAGATAGTATCAGTATTGCATGTAGTGCAAACCTCTTGATCCACTTTCTTATCAGGTGATTATTGCTGGTCAAAATTGTCTTCCACAAATACCCCCCAGAACACTTAGAGAGCTGTTCAACACCACGGATACAGGCAAGTAGCACAGATGTAGCACTGGACAAGGATAAAATGGATTGCTGCTGCACAGTTTGTAAGATACCTACTAAGTGTGGTGATTCAACTGGGAGCTGTTACAGGAGAGGCTCTGTTACATAGGGAAGCTAAGTAAAGGAGAAAGAAGATACCAGGCAGAAGCTGAGAAGAGTCAGGGGCGAAGTCTTTTCTCATTTCTGCCTTTGTACCTTCTCCAAATACCACTGGGATGTATTCTGGTTTCAACTATGTTTCTGTGAAAAGGAAGTAGCCCACTGGGAAGTGGCGGTATAAAATCAGATGGGAACCTACTCATTTTTAGCAAAGTTATAGTGACAGTACAATTTACGCTAGGTAGAGAAGGCAGGAATGGTGATTCCTCAAATATGACACTACCAGAGAGCGTGGATTACAAAACAGCCCTCTCCTACAGTTTTCAGGGTTAAACTGTGCCTATAGTAAATTCTTAGCTGCAACTCAAACCTTTTCTAGCTAACTTGAGGCTTTTTTAAAAGCAGTTTTTCTTAGCTCAGACCAACCATTAGGTGAAGAACTGGAAGTAGTGAGAGAAAAAGGGATTTATGTGTGTGCATCAAAAGGAGAATATATCCTTTTGCGAATTATTTCCATGGGTTCCCTACGTACAAATGAAGAGATATGTGATATAACAATTCATTGTTCTGACACACATTGCAATCCTGATGTGCAGTTTTTAATGCATCGTGTTACATTAAGCTTAGCCCATGGTTTAACACCATGTAACATAAATTTCTGTGAAGGGAGTAACATAACATGGTACTGTCTTTTAAAAGACACACACGATTTTTTCAGATCACCTACTTTTTATCCATGAGTGCCCAATCCAAAAATCAAGGTGGCAGACAAAAGTGGATTGAATGAGTATCCACAAACCAGAGTATTTATCTTGTGTAGTTTTGCTCACTGCTACCTGTAGTCAATGACTCCAGTCAATTTTTATGTTGTAATGCATGAGCAAAGTTGATGGACATATTTTTTTGACACCCCTAGTTAGATTTTATTCAGGGTCGATCAAGGGAGACCTGACAGCCGTTAAGACTATAAAACACACTGAGAATCTTCACAAGTGTTTATTTCTCAATAAAGACAGGAGCTTTGATTATGAACCTGTCACTAACCTTATCTCTTTTTGTCCTACATTGGTGGCAGATTTTCTGTTTTAATTGATAGTTTACTTTAAAATAGACATATCAGTATGAATGATTCTCATTGGAATGAAATAAAAAATGAACTATTGATTTGACAATAACTGGATATAATAAAATCTCCAGTGAAAGATCAAACTCATATCTGAAGTTTAAAGAGCTCACAAAATAAAGCTGCATGTGATGAATCTCTTCAGAAAAAAAGAAAAATAATTACGTGTTATATATTTATGTATACTCATAATTTGTTTATTTATCTCCCCCTGAATCATTAGAGTCAGGATTTTTTACAACTTTTCATACACATTTCTTGAAACCTGTCTTCAATGCTTTCTGTATTCCTGCGTTATTAATGGTATTTTTAATTTAATCCTTTTTGTGGTACAATACAAAACAAAACAGTGACATCAACTGACATCTATGTGGTGTGGATTTGACTGATCACATGGTTCAAGGCAAAAGTACCAGCCAAGAAGATTCCTCTGGTTTTTGGACATACTGGAAGCTGCAGTTTTTATCACTCAAGATGATGTTCTCCAATGAAGAAGCAATCTTTGCCAGTGCTTATCAGGCAGGAACATCTAGGTAGCACATAAAGTTGGAGGACTGCAAAGTGGCTAGCACCAGATAGGCAGATAATAATAATATCCTGTACGGTGCTGCATGTAATGTTCTGAAAACTTCTCACAAGTCAGTAAAAAAGACAAATAGTAACTGTGAAGTGTAACATCAAGAGGAAGCAGTATTTAGAAAGTCTAAGAGAGATTAAAAAATGTTTGCTTTTAATAAGACACCAGTCCTTATTGACAGAGATAAACACCCTGTCATGGTATAACTTGATGCTGTAAAGCAACTGGTAAAAAAATTACACTACATTGTGATTTAAGTTTAGCACACTCCAGTATCACTTTAACACATTTTAAGTAGTTTGTAACTTGATGACTTGTTGTTGCTTAATTATCAAAATATAGAGGTTTCTGGTGAGTTCTTGTACTAATCTGTTCATCTGGCCTAAGTCATTCAATAGATCTATTAATCATTGGAAAGGAAGTGTTGAAATAATTGCTAATAAAATCTGCTGCAGGCACAAATACTGTTGACACTGTAAGTAATAAGAACAGATTAGTTCTGTAAAGGAAATTGGATTGCTGGGTAAAATAAACTTATTAAAAATAAATAATGTCGATGCTGGAAAAGTCAGGGTCATACATGTAGAAGTACAGAACATGAGTTAGACGTACAGAGTGAAAAGCTGTGACTTGGGGACCCATAAGCCCAGAGAAGGACTGTGGGGTTGTGATGGCTAACCAACTAGGCACCAACTGAACATGAGCCCAGCTATAGTATTGTGGCTGACAGAAAGCAGTAGCACCCATTAAATATACGGTCATGTTGTGTTGGAGTCTTAAATATCTAGAGATGATGAAACGGTGAGCCTTTGGCTGAAGTCACATACCCAGTTTTACACTTTTAAAAGAGAAGAAGAGCTTGTAAGGCTCAGAACAAATCTATGGGAGTAATACAGTACCTGAAAAATACACCGCATGCAGCAAGCCACAAGACATGTTGAAGCTAGTGGTGAAAAGAAGATAGTCTGTTTGTAATCCAAACAGGGAAGGAATTTCTGGTAGCAGAAGATTCACAGCCCAGGAGAAAGAATAAACAGTAGAATACAACAGCAAGCTCAAACTAGACAAAATCAGGATTGAATTAAGGAGGAAAATTTTAAGTACTGGGCAATTAACTACTGGTAAAAC
Source organism: Platysteira castanea (assembly GCA_013397175.1). Lineage (NCBI taxonomy): Eukaryota > Metazoa > Chordata > Aves > Passeriformes > Platysteira > Platysteira castanea. The sequence goes on from VYXC01009317.1 coordinate 179,803, forward strand.
TATCAATGAGAGATGGAGGTGTTTAAGATTAGATGTTTTTCTGTAAAAAAAAAGCTTTACCTTTAATAGGAGAAATGGGTGTGTATGTCTTTACAAATAGCTGAATAACCTGAAAGAACCAATCAGATTCTGGAAAAATAGGTACAGAGGTCTTTACGAACATCAAGCTCCGCAAGTTTGTTGCAGAGCTGAGCACAATCTGAACTTTTGAACTTTAAGGGAAAATGAGCAGGCTTAATAGACGTGTGAGTATTGACTTCTCTGCCCAGGGTGGGCTTAAAGCTAAATTTAGGGCTCTTACAATGCATGATGCAGGGCGAATAGATGTTGAAGGGAGAATATGTGGTAGGATGTTTGGGAAGTCTATACCTTCTTAGTATCTCAGCCAATGGGGAAAGGAAGAAGCCAGCACTTGGTCAGGAGTTTAGGATGAAGAAGAGACTGCATCCTCCAAAAACTGGAGAGAGGGTATGGCCCCATGGACTCTCTCCCTTCATTTGATGAAGTTGATTTTTTTTCCTCTGTGTCCTGAGTGGACACTGGCCTTCATCAGTGTGATTTTCTGCCAGGTTAACTGCAAGTTAAGTCAGTGTAGAAATTAGTAGGTGAAATCCCTACAAGGGTTTATGTTGTAGAATCATACAATGATTTGCATTTGAAAGGACTTTAAAGACCATCTAATCCCAGTCCTCCCCACCATGGACATGGATACCTTGACTAGACCAGATTGCCCAGAGCTCCATCCAACCCGGCTTTGAACACTTCTAGGTATGGGCCATCCACAACTTCTCTGGGCAGCCTGTTACTGTGTCTCACCACCCTTACAGTAAAGAATTTCATTCTTATATCTAATCTAAACCTGTCCTCTTTCAGTTTGAAGACATTCCCCCTTATC
>VYXC01009317.1:182884-197138 GCA_013397175.1 Platysteira castanea
TATATATATGTATATATAAATAAAAACCTTTCAAAATACATATTGGAACAATTTCTAATCCAGCAGAAAAGATGAACAAACATGAGGAAACTAGGCCCTTGAAATATCATCTACACCAGAGTTATACTTTAGTAGCAAATCTCATCTTGCTTAAATGAAGCTGAGTCATGATGTTCAGTTCATGCCATGTGAGTTGGGTATATAAAGCAGTTTGGATGATTCATCACCTACAAATGACAGAAGCTAGCTGTGATGAATCCAGACCGAATGCCTAAACTGAAAAGGTGACATGCCCCCCAACTCAACTCTTCTGTAATCCTGGGTATGTTTAAAGTTTGCAGGCACTATATTTCCAACATTGACTTAGGGGAAAATTCCTCTAAGCACGCAGAGAAAGACCTCAGCAGTGGTCATATATAGCATGCCACACCTGTGACTACTTTAGAAATTCTAGCAAGGTTTTCTGTCCCCTCCTTATCCTAGGAGTGATTATTTGCTCTTGGTTTAACTCCACAGCTTAACCCAAATTGCCCTAGATTTAAAAGGACATGGGTCAATGCACAGTTTTTGCTGCCAGGAAAACATCCACAGTGAGAGCACAGAAAATATTAAGTATGGAAAAAACTTCTTTTAGCCTGTACATGATGCTTCATGTTTGCTACAATAATTCAATGTGATTGAAGCCAAGACAGAAAGAAGACTAACAGTGCAGCCAAGTGGTTAGGTCACATCCTTGTCAGAAAATATTCATAGGCAAAATGGTAAAATCTCAGTAGGTGGTTAGGGAGGGCTCCCACCATGGAAAGTTCCTGCTTGCCTGGTCATATGGGTGCTGTCTTAGGAGACCTTCCTTGGCAGAAAAGGGAATTCAAGGAAGGTAAAAGCTCATACCACTGACCTAGTGGTTAAAACAGCAGCACCAGTGCATTTAGGCTTTTAAGATAAAAGATGTAGCTGTCTAAATCCATTAGAGAGTTCAGACAGGGCATCCTGAGTATGAGGAAGCACCTGAAAGCACATCAGCAAAGACACTGAAAGGCTGAATTTGATATGGTTTTCACACTGGTACTTTCTTAAGTGCTCTGCTCAGTTTGTAGTTGGAGAGATGTCATGCCCCAGTGACTGTACTAGCAGCCCAGGTAGCCAGTGTGCTTTTGGGAATTTCTAGAGGTTCTGAGAAGTTAGAATTAAAATAGATATTTCTATTTAATTTAAAAATATATGTAAAATTAATGGCATTAACAATAAAATTGAATTCAGATGTAAAATATTTTAACCTCTAATAAAGGTTAGATTTTCTCAGCATTATTCCAGTATTCTAGAAATATTCTCCTCCTCAGTGGCTGAAAGAGAGCTACTTGGCAATTAGAAGAAAAACATTAAATTTTTAAGGTCAACATGAACTTTATTAAAATAATTCCTGTCTTCAAATTCAGTAATGTACCACCTTTTCTTCCTTTCCCATGATGCTGATACTGGTTAATGCTCTCTTTTCAGATATAATTCAGAAATTCCTCTGTTTTCTTTCTTTTAGCTGAACTGGCAGCTACAGCACTTTTGTCATTTAATTATCATTGCTCATGGAAAATTCAGAAATGGCTTGAAGGCTGGAAATGTGGCACTGTTTTGTGTTCTAATCTATGAATAAAAAAAAAGTAGAGAAGATAATATGGACAAAACCCTAATAGTGAGAGGTCAGATTTCCAAAGGTATTTTGGTGCCTAGAGACGGAGACAGATGACCAGTGGGAGTTTCAAAATCCCTCCTACCGATTAAATGTCTAACTCCTATTGACTTCAGGGTAAATGAGGCAGTAGCCCCTATAGGCACCTCCGATAATTTCACTAGCCATTTATCTGCATGTTAGACATCGAAGTATTAGCTCCTGGAGACAAGAAGTAATCCCTCAGTTCACTAAATGTATCCCCTTCTTTCATTTAGTAATCTGGTTAGTTTTAAATAAACTTCCTTCTTATAGGGGAATAGAGGGATGCCATATGTTTAAGACAGTTAAATACAAATAATTAAACCAGTTTTATGCATTTAAATTGATTTTTAATTTCTACCCCAATGCATTTTGATACCAACCCCAAATAAAATGATCATTTAGGAAAGAGAAGTATTTTGTAATTTTTCTGAGATAATATGTATGTAAAATGTAAAAGTCTGAACAAATTAGAATAACTCTCAGACTCTCATTGTGTATATTTATATGACAAAATAAAAATTACATTGAAATATATCAAATATACCTTGCGCATATGGTTGCAAATCAGCTTGTGTTAATTATTATGCCAGTCAGAGAGAACGAAGTTAATTCCCAGGTACAAATGCAAAGAAAATCAAAAATCAGCTATTTCATTCAGTGTTTCCTTATCATTATTTTTAATCCTGATTATAATTTGAAGATTATGAGCAGAGAAAGACTAACAAGCATCTGTAGGATAGATAGTCCTGTGAAATTGTCATAATCTCTTAAATCTGTTTTTTCCAGAATAGCAAGAAATGTTGCACCTTCTCCTCATGTTTATTGACCCAGATCTATGAAGAGTGCCGTAGTCAATGCAAACATAACACAATGTAACTGACCTATTTTCTGAGTTTATGATTACCCTTAACTTTGTTCCATCTTATCACAGGTAATGTGCACTGGTAATAACCCGTAATATTCAGAGCTTTTTAATTTCTGAGTAACACATCACAAGTAATAGCTGGGGCCTCTGAATACTTGAGCTTAAGTCCTCGATTTTCAGAACCCTCAACACGCTGGTCCTCTGTGTATATCTGGCAAATTAAATAGAGGAAAAACAGCTCTGCTTAAGGAAAGGGAAGAACATAGCCTGAATCTCATACCATCAAGTTGAAAAGGACATATACATGATGAAGCTTGTGTGTATTATCACTATGCTCTGCAAAAGCTTTTCTTAAAATTGCAGGGAATGAAGTAGATCAAATCATAATGTAAAACAGGAGATGAAAAATAACATTCTCTTCTTTTCACGGACACTCAGGCCAAAACATGTTATCTCTTGGTTTTCTAAATCCTTTTGCAGCTTGCTGAGAAAACTGGTAAGAGCAAGTTTTGGGCAGGGAGCTATGTTTTCTTAGTGAGTGCATGAATAATAATAATATTATTGTTATAATAATAACAATAACAATCTGTGTGCATAACTTTTCTGCACCACTTGGAAAATTGCCTCCTACTGCATTGTCCTTGAGGCTTGAAGAATAACCTTTTTTATCTCTAAGGGTTATATAAGGCCTAAACTAATATTTAATGGTATGGAAACAATAATGTGACATCCTTCCAGTAAATACAACTTCGTGGTGTTCAGCATGTTTTACAGTAATGGTGTTACTTAGTCATTTATTGGTGTTGTGAGCAGCTGGAAAGAAAGGAAAAAAAACCCGAACAAAAGTAAACAGATGCATTTAGAGGAACTGCCTTGTCTGAGAATTGAGAAATATGATCAGTTTTACTATACAAACTTCTAGCTGAATATAACAGGGTTTGCTTGGCTTGATCTCCTCCATGCCAGCTATGGTTTCATGTATAAATGCATGAGTGTTTATTTACCCTAAACCATTTCATTAGAACTGGTGGTTGACTCCAACATTTACTAATTTGCTTTATTTAATTATTAAGTCCTTGCTTAGCCCCATTTGTCCTCCAGCAAACCTTATTCCTTCTGTACAAGGGAGTGTGTGGGCCACAAAAGGCCCTTTTGTTTTTCTCTGTGCTAGCAGAAGAGCAAGAGAGACCTTAAAGCTGTCCTCATTGGCCAAGGTATCCATAGCCAGCAAACAGCTACTAGAATTTTGGCACCTTCTACTATTCTCATTTTCATTTGGTGTTGCATCAACCTAAAAGTGGAGGCAGGAGAACTCAAGGAAGCCTGGCCAAATTCCCAAGAGTTTGAAACATCTGAAGGAAGAAAGGGAGGACTCAATTCTTTCCTGCACATATACATAGAACAGAGTAAATCTTAACCTGGAAGTCCTCTTTTCTGCTCAACAGCCTGGTGAATACAAGGTCCTCTTCTCCTAAGCTTAGCGGTTCACATGTAGGCCACCTTTCCCAAGGTTTCTTGCAAGCTGGCTTCCATACCTGTGACCTGCCACTGTGCTGGGGTGGGGGTTAGTCCACATCACCGTAGCAGTCATGGGATGTGAGATGAGCTATCTCAGGGAATCTGATGAACCTTCACCTCCTGGGGGTTTCCCTGAGCCTCTTGGGGGGTTCTGCTTCAAGAACTAGTGTTACTGTTGATGTGCCAGTGCTGTATGTACTGAGGGACGCTCTTCCCTCTCTCAGCTCACAGGCACCATCTGTGAGATGTGGCACAAATGGAACAGAATGGTTTCTCACCCATTTTAAAATAAGAGACCTACAAGTCAAATTTTCTCTCTCATGTCTCACTGAAGAGCTTATATGTTAAAAGCACTTGTATAAAGTTGCTGGAATACGAAGTATGTATTATTTTTTATTTTCATTCTTGCAACAGTTTGACAGAAGACAAGAAGAGATGACATCTGAAGGGAACATAGAAAAGAAAAGAGGTACATTAAAAGATCATGAGGAACACTTTGTCAGCTTATTCCTGCTTGTATACTGACTTGATTAGATGAAATACATGTGTACATTTATTTTGTACCAGAAATGTACCATAAATCTTTTACAAGTACAACTTGGAAATAAAATAACTACTCAGAGATGAAAATGGGAGCAATCGTATAAACCGTGTACCTTAGTGTCATCTGTTTTGTGCTTTCCATTTGTGTTTCATGGAAAATGGCTACTGAAATGTTTTGAAAATGTTTTGACAGCATTCGGTGTGGAATTTTTTGCTCCTTCTCCTGCCCAGTACAAGATGTTAATAAGTGCAAGTTCGGACTAAAGTGGAGTCAGGTAAGTGTCTTATCTGGCTCATAGAAGCTTCCTACCACAGAATAAATGTCTTAAGGCTTCTTATGTCTAATATTATTAACTAATATTATGCTCCTCTGGAAAGAGTTTCAAAGAGGGGAAACACCTGCTGCATTTTACTAAGATAACTTCTTTGAAAATTGTGGCATTCTTCATCTGTTCCATTTTGGCAATCCCTGAGCAGCTAGGTTTCTTTGGGTGAGGGGTCCTTGCAAAAGGAGAGAAAAAAGAAATCAATTCAGTAAAGCTTGCAAGCTGGAGAGGTTACAATAGGCAGGTTCCTGGGCACAGATCCTTCTTTGGAGTAAATTGCCTCAGCTCTTCCAGATTTACAACAGTTTAGACCAGAAAGAGGCTCCCCTTTGAGCACTATGCTGTTCCCTTTGGGAATAAGAATAGACCATTTCAACACAGATATTGGAGGAGATGTACAATCTTTGCTTCTATTTATGAAGTGTAAAAAGAGGCAATCTCTTCAAAATGTGGAAGTTTATCTTGAAGTTTATGATATTCTTTCATAAATTGCTGTTGTAGCAAGAAATTGAAGCCATTTATCAGCAGGTATTGGAGATGTTACAATGATGCATTATGATACATTTAGCTACCAATATTTAGCTATCAATATGATACATTTATCATCAATATCTAGCCAATACTACCAATGATTTAGCAGGAGAGGTTAGATGAAAATACTCTGATGTATCATTAGGGAGACAGAGTGTCTGGAATGAAACACTCAAGTATCATTTATATTTCTTTTGCTACTGTGTTCCAAAATTGCATCACTGCAGACCAGGGGGAATTTTTAGAGTGTGTCTTCACTTTACATGTGGGAAGTTTTGCCTCCTTACACAGAAGTCTGCACAGTTCTGCTTCCTGAAATTGCCAACATCCAGGTGAAAGTTATGACCTAACTTAAAAGAATGTGATTTGAGCATACACAGCCTATTTTATTACTTATGTTATTAATTATAGTCAGACAAAGGGAGCTAAATATTGCAGGTTTACATTTTGAATATTTTTTGTCCCAACAATTTTCAGAAGTGTCAATGGCCATAAAAGCAAGTTAATTAAGAAAGTAACACTCCAAATCTTGAGCATAGCGCACTCAAAAAGAGGTGCTCAAACAAATGTCTGAATCTGTTTGATAAAATGGACTTGTGTAGGCTGCCTGTCATATGAGCAGTCATTTCTCTCACAAGAGAATCTTAGAATTATAGAATCTTAGAATCACAGAATGATTTGGGTTGGAAGGGACCTTTAAAGGTCATTTAGTCGAGTCAGCAATGAGCAGGGACATCTTCATCTGGATCAGCTTGATCGGACCCCTGTCCAGTCTGACCTTGAAGGCCCCCAAGGATGAACCATCTTCCCTTTCATATCCTCTTTCACATTTTCCTCAGCATTTTAGCTCACGGGTGAGTAGTAAGTTATTGAGGACGGCTAGCTATCCTTGAGTGTATTATTTTCTAATTGAGTATTGGATAGCAAAAAGTAGGCAGCGATGGGTAGAAGTTGCAAATAGCACTGCTGTTCTCTGGAAATGAACAGTTCAGTTTAGTGAGGACAGAGACTGGACAAAATGATTATTGGCTCAAAGCAATTTGTGTATGTGTGTGTGTGCCTGTCTGCAGAGGGGAGTGGGAGGTAGGGCAAGTTCTGTGAAGGTGAAATGGTGCTCTGCTCCACACCCCACACCTCTGGAGCCTCCAGTCCAGCCCAGAATGGCTGTCAGTCANTTTGGTTGAATGTTTGCTTTAAATTTTGCTATGTTCTGGATCTTCTAAAGTTTGCCAGTAAAGTTTGTTTTTTAACCTCCTGGGAACTTTTGTTGAATTGTTGTTTGTGCCACCTCAGAGAAAAGTAGTACCTTATGCCCCTTTTAAATAAAGCCCTAAGTGAGGGCTGGGGCTTTAAACCCCTCACTACAACGAAGACATTTTAATAAAGGTACTAGAGCACGTCCAGGGAAAAGCAAGAAAGCTGGTGAAGGGTCTAGACAGTAAGTTATATGAGAAGCAGCTGAAAGAGCTGTGTTTCTTTAGCCTGGAGAACAGGAGGCTCAGCAGAGACCTTATCACTCTCTACAACTGCCTGGAAGGAAGGTGTAGCCAGGTGGGGGTCAGCTTCTCCTCCCAGGTAACAAGCAACAGAGCCAGAGGAAATTGGCTTCAAGTTGAGCCAGAGGAAATTGGCTTCAAATTGCACCAGGGGAGGTTNGAGCCCAAATCTGCGGCTGGGGAGTGGCCAGACCAGATAAAAACCATTGCACAGAAATGCACACAGCTGCCTCGCTATTGTCCCTGGATTTTATGGCAGCTGAGACCATGCTAGATCCAAGGTGGTAGCTACATCTTTCTTTTCTCTCTCTTTTTTGCCTTTCTTCCTTTCTTCTCCTAATTTCCTCTTCTTGAAATCTAGGTAATTTAAGGTTGGATGCGTTAGAGTTTGCTAAGTCAATGTTTTGTGAAATACTTNTGTGTTTCTTTAGCCTGGAGAACAGGAGGCTCAGCAGAGACCTTATCACTCTCTACAACTGCCTGGAAGGAAGGTGTAGCCAGGTGGGGGTCAGCTTCTCCTCCCAGGTAACAAGCAACAGAGCCAGAGGAAATTGGCTTCAAGTTGAGCCAGAGGAAATTGGCTTCAAATTGCACCAGGGGAGGTTTAGATACCAGATATCAGGAAAAATTTCTTCACTGAAAAGGTTGTCAAGCATTGTTACAGACTGCCCAGGAAGTGTTCAAAAATCATGTAGGTGTGTTTAGGGACATGGTTTAGTGGTGGACTTGGTAGTGTTGGGTTAATGATTGGACTCAATGATCTTAAAGGTCTTTCCCAACCTTAATAATTCAATGACTCTCTGATTCTACATCTCAGTTATGTGTACACACATTAAGACTGCAGCAGGTTATGTGACAGTTCAACAGAGTCTCACAGTAGACAGGAAAAACATTCTTGTTCACGTTAATGCTTGTCCCCAGTATCATTTGACATCCCTAACAGCCATTCAACATCACACATCACCATGATTCCCAGAACAGCAACTCTGAAACAGGTTTTCCTCTAATGTATTTTCAATTAATCACGCTGAAGAGAAGAGAAAGTGTTTTCAGTAAGTTTATTCAGAGTCCTCCAAAATCTCTGTTTAGTTTCAAAGTCTCTGAGCACCTCACTTTGACTACATGCAGCTTTATTAATTAACAATGTATGGACAGTAACTTTCTGTAGAGATAAAAGCAATTCAGACATTCAAGCCTCCAAAAGACTATGAGATTCTCAGAATGGCCTGACAGCCGAATAAGCAATATGAAAGTTGATAAAACAAATCATGAAAGTATAAGAAGAAAGTATGTATCTCAGGGAAGTTCTAAACTCAAAAATGGCTGTGCTTAACAAAAGAAGGCGAGGTATTTGCATGTGTCTGAAGCTAGACAATAATAAAGCAGAAAATAAAATGCCATCATATTTTTTGGCTTGATAAATACTTTGCCTGCTCTGGAATGCTGTCTTCAGTTATGCTTGCTGAATCTGAAAGACACATTTGCAGGGTTAGGGTAGGTCTTGTACTGCACCAGGAAAAAAGAGCAGAAGACAGCCCAGACCAGGGACCGCAGCAGCTGATTTTTCTCCCAGCCTCACATAATACCACTGTGCCTGCATGTGTCCAGGCTGAGCTTTTCACAGCACTCAAGGCAGAATGGGCTGCAGCAGAATCCTACCATGTTCTATTATCACAGTCCAATCTTACTTCCAAACAATAGAAAGGCGAAGTAGATCAGACTCAAGCTCAAGGTTGGACATGGGATCAATGTGGCAGTGTTGGGATGGCCCCAGAAGACCTGGAGAATTAAAATCATTAGAACAAAATGCAAATAGTTGTAGGCACGGAAAAAACTCACACGCAGATGAAGGATCAAGGGATCCTTTATTTGCATGCAATGTGGTGATGCCAAAGAGCTTTGGAGGAGACGTAAATTTTGAGCTTTGAGGATTAAGCTAGTCTCCAGATACCAGCAGTTAATTCACAAATTATTTTCACAAGGGTACATGAGCCCACATGTTCCTCCTCTTATTACTACCTTCTGAAGCAGGTGCCACTGTGGAGAGGGCACCCTAGCCTAGACTGGTGGTCATGATCATAATAGTTGCATTGATTGTCTCCTAGTTTAAATTGTTTTTAAACATTGGGAAGGAATCCTAGTGTAGTGTTAACTTTAAAACAAAAGCCAAATTGTGGTAGCTGAACATTGTCAGTCTTGAAGAAAAGTGACTAGAGGTATTTTTAATCACGATTTATTACATGTACTTGCTAAGTACCAGTACTTAGAGTGACACCGGTTCACTGTAGAAACTAGATGTCCAACCCTTTAAAACTTTATTCGAGAAAAGAAACTCTTTGTGCTACCAGAGGCTGATCCCACAGATGAAAATTATTGAATCAGGCTGAAAAATCTCACACATTTTATGTTGACCTGACACTTGGTAGAGGAATATTTTGATGAAATGGCAAAGATCAGTCTTCTCAGGCTGATTAAAAATTTTTGGAAACAAGACCTAAGCAAGAGAGCTGCAGCAGATGCAAGGAAGTATATTCTAGGAGCGTGATGTGGCTTCCTTGCACTTACATTCTGGGCTCTCATTAAAAGAAGGCACAGAGAAAGCAGTGACATGATTTTGTCATACAGTCAGGGTGCGAACCTATATGGTGTCCTTGGGTCTCCCTGCTTATACAGAGCCATTATCTTTCCACCAATGGACAAACCCCATATTTAAATGGGTGCTTTCTGTTGCCTTTCCCTGGGCTTAGAATTAAAAGCCAAACATGGTTAGAGGGGAAAAAAGGGTTTTACCTTGGTATTTATTTAAGGATCCTCAGATGCACCACATCCAGGTAGAATGCACCCCTGAATACACACTGAAAATGAACACCGAAAGTGACCCCCTGGAAAATGCACACTCCAGAATGCACACCCCGAAAATGCACACACACGATGATTCGTGTATACAGTTATAGATCTTGCAAATTAGCATATCTATCACAGATTCCCCAATGAGAGGCTCAAGAGAAGCCCCCGCCCTGAGGAATGCTCCTCCTGCATGGCCTATCTTGGTTTATAGAATGTGTTCTGGAGAGGACCTTGGTGTCTGGGGCTTCCAAGATGTTCAGTCTCTTGGCTTAACAGAACTGTGGGTCTAAGCCAGTTATCAGACTTGGGGAATTACAAGTATGTGGGCTAAAAGCACTAAGGATACATAAAAGCTGTATAAAAGGGTGTATGGAAGGGTATATAAGAGGGGTATATGAGAAAGCGAAAAATCATCATGGCATCATTTCAACCATGGGCAAGGCTGTGAGCCAGGGTCACCATCCATGTGGCATTGACAGAGCAAAATTAATTCAGTTTGACTTTCTCTTATGATAGCTTTGGTTTTGAGTTAGATAAGGATTGACATTATTTTAAGAGAACTTCTGATCAGATTAAGTTTTTTTTAGTGTAATTGAAAAAGCACTAATGAAAAAGAGGAGGCAAAAAAGAGCAACAGATTCTCGGAGAGCTGCATGCTAGCATTTAGTTAGAAGAATTTAAATCAGTAATGCACAATTCAGGTTTGCTGCATACATTTCTAAAAGGTATATTAAAACATCACACTTTCCAGTCTGAATTTTTTTTTTTTGTTACAAGGCAAATTAAAATTACGTCTGCATTCTGTTTTTTAAAGGAAAATTAATTCAGAGACTTAAAGAAACGTATTACTTGGGATTGTTCTAATAGGTAATTTTGTACCATTTTCTCTAATCCTAAAATACAAAAAATACTTGGGTAGATTCTGTCACTGAAAGTAGGTGTACTGTCCTAAAGCACAGCTATATAATTATGTTCTCCTTTTCTTGTAGAGTAGGATAACCCTTTGTGTGAACTGTGCTCTCTGACCTAACTAAATACCATTGATACAAATGGAGTTCAGGCAACTTTAAATATGTGTTGTGCAAAATTCACAACTTTCTATTTTTAAGATTTTGTTCCCCTTTTTGTAAGACCAGAAGAGAATACACGTGCGATTTTAGTAAAATAATCTTTTGGCACATCTACAGGGACCATTTCTGATATAGAATTAAATTGTGGTGCAGGCAGAATCTTTTATTACATTTACATGACCCCATAAAGATAACTTTAATAGTTCCCCATAGAGCAAAACCCTCCTTAATTTTGTTAATTATTTTCCCCCGGTTATGCTTAGCTATGTCTTCTAATTCAGTATTGATCTTGATACTGAGATCTGTCAAATACTTAGCAATCTACTTAAATCCCCATCTGGGAAAAAGGTTTAAGGGACAGATCCTAGACAGAGCTGATGCTTTAGAGTTGCACCAATAATTTTAACCAGAAATCCTTATATTCTGCGGGTCTTTATTTTCTTTTTTTTTTTTTTTTTTTTTTTTAGTATGCCGGTAAATGGGTGCATATTACAATACAGAAATAAAGAAGTATTGAGCATGATTTCTGTCTAGAGATTCTAAAATTGCTTGTCACTAATTGACTTCTGAGTCTACAACTGGCAATAAAGAAGAAAGACTTCACATGGGGACAAAAGAGATAGTCACAAGGGAAGAGCCCATCCCACTCCATCTGGTTTGGCTGGCCCTCAGTGAACAGTGAATGCAGATCCCTAGCAAAACAGAAATCAAACATTTCTATAGCCATTGAACTGATAGTCTCATCTCATGCCTGGAATTCCTAGTGCCTAAGGCAGTTTCTTTAATTGCATCAGGAGTGCACTTTCAAAGCAAGTTTTCTGATCCTTGCCTTGCTTCACATTTTAGGGTGGTGATGGAGTGCACAGACTGGGATTCCCTTGGGATTAATAAGCAACAGAAGATGCATGCCAAATTCTAATGAGCATTCTGTCCATGTGAGCCTGGGATGTCTTCATCCGTAAAACTTGTTCAATTTGGAAGCAGGTTCTTCAACACTGTTTCATACTGAGTATCTGTTCTCACTTTGCTGCTTGTACATGGAAGTTTATCTTTAGAGATGGATTCTGCCATTCTGGTGCTTGTTTGATAATTAGAGTAAGTAGCTCTAACATCTAATCTCTACATTTATGTCAAAATCCAAGGGCATTCTGCCATCTACTCTCCTATCCCACCATCTATTCTATCCATGGTATCTCATTATACATAGCAGCAAATATCCCAGAGAGGTAGAAACTTATTCAAATAATTTAGTTTGAGCTTTTGAAATTCTGATGTGATTATAAGAACATAATGCTGTGACAAAAAAAAACCCTCAAAACCAAAAACCAACAAAACAAAAAAAAGTAAGTTGCTTGGCCATACTTTATCAGGTAAATCAGAGGCATGAACAGATGTACATCCTTGGGGGTTTATTTCATACTGAGTGAGTTGGTGTAGAAGAATTTCAGAGCCCTCTATGCTCCCAAGAGCAGTGTAAATTCTACCCACTAACACTGCCACTACCAGACGGTGCCATGCCAACCCTTAGCTTACCTATGCAATGCTTTTGGTATTCTCTTCCTCCTGAGTATGGTTTAAAGGATCCATTAGTTTAAAGGCCTCTCAGACAGTCCTCCAGCTTGTGCCCAAAGAGGTGTTTTCCCCATCAGTACAGGTGGATCCTGTCAGGCCTCATTCCTGTCATGTCATACCATTCTAGCATGGTTTTTGCATGTCTTTAATCTAATGAGGCATTCACACTCAGGTACCCACATATTTTTTAATCCTGTAACACCAGAAATACAGAGACTGTATTCATATGATTCTTACCTACTTCAGACCAGTCCTACTTCACACATGAGACAACATATCAGCTTGGTAGTGCATATAAAAAATTATCTGTCCTGTGTTCATCTATCCACCTTTTTGCACAAGCTGTTCAAACAGAAATGTCCTCACACACTTAAAGCTGGAATGCTGGTGATTTTCAAAGTATGGATATGTTGTACTGGAAGAAAAAATTCATCTATCAGCTGGCAACACTGCAGAATTAAATATAAGATTGGTACTTCCTACACAGATTCAATTTTGCTGTTTGTTTTTCCTCTGCCCTTGAATAAGTACCTTTAATATCAAAAGGAAAAAAATGGAGCAATGTTCTTGAAGCAGTAGTTTAGGCTACTCTATCTGTTTCTTAACTCACTTGGAGCAAGTATTTGGAAGAAACAGATATCATAGTCTGTAAATTACTAAGGAGAAGGAATTAAAGGATCTTAAGAGAAGGAGGCAAGATTAATTTATATTTTGTATTACAAAACATGGTATGGAAAGCTATGGGTACCACTAATTGCTTTCTGTAACATGAATACCATTGTTTTTGAAAAAGGAAAATGAAAAAGCTATTATAAACTCTTCTAAGTGACACAAATGTGATAGGTTTCATAACGAAATTACTGAGGGCACGGTTTCATATTGGAAGGAGGTATCCAGGTACTTGTGTGATGCAAATAAAACTGGTGGGACAGCCTTCATGTGACATCAGTTGCAGAGCACAGATTGCAAGGTGAATTTTCATAAAGGTCTTGTAATGAAGAACAAGTCTGAAGCAAAAATGCTGTAACTGAAATACTCCCTGTAGGCATTTATAAAATTCTGCATCTTGTGTTTATAACTTATGGAAAAATTCCTGCTTAAATCAAATATACTCTTGATTATACTGAGACACTTGTAAATATTACTTCGCACCAGAAACTCCTCCTTCTTTCTCTCTGTTCAGAAAAATGAAAATTCTACACTTGAGAACTACAGAACAAGTCACTTAGTATGGTAAAATTATACATTTATTGTGTTTCTCTAAGTAGGGAGAAGCTGAACACATAACAGTGTAGAAAATATTCCCAAGAGAAATCTAAACCTCTCTTTTTACATGAAATAAAGGATTTTAACTATTTTTATTTGCTGTAAATCAGTGTCCATGCACACACACATCTTGCCCTTGCATTCTGAACTACTCAGGGAGAATTTTTTATCTATAATTTCACACCAACGCAGCACTTCTGCCCTTACTTGAATTATGTAAGTAAACAGCTTCTTACAGTGCTTTTCTCCTCTTCATTCAAGACAACAGTTAATGAAATCAAGAAAAATAACAGCAGCTGACAGTTTCAATTTAGCAAACAAGTAATTTTTAAAATGAAAAATTAGCTTCCCATGCTTGAACTCTACCACAGGTTCAACCATAGTCCACTTGAGTGTGTATAGCTACAGAAATGAAAGTGATTTCATACTCATGTGAGTGGACTTATGCATGTACCTAAACAGGATTGGAACATCCTTAAAATGTGTTTTTGTAGATGTTATGGGGTGACTTT
>VYXC01009320.1:0-84140 GCA_013397175.1 Platysteira castanea
TCCTTTCCTTTCCTCTTTTCTGTATCTTATTGTTTTCTGAACTTCCCAGTTATTTAGCTGGCTTATTTTGCCACTTCTCCATATCACCAGTAGTGACCGTGGGTGTCATTGTGATGAATAGTGCAATTTTACACAGTACAATCCATTTGTGAATGACTTTTTACCGACTTTAAGATTTGTACTGAGTCCTTCAAGCGCACACCAACAGAGGACTCTTGACAGAAAAATGGCAGCTCCTGACCCTTCTTTTGAAAAGCCGACAGCATACATATGTAGCAAATAGGGAAAGAACATGGCAAAACATTAAGTTCAACTTTAAGAGTGAAGGAAAAGTTGTGAGCAAAACCAGTTAGCTCAGTGAGCTAAGGTAAAATCAGTAAAAGATAGAATCTATCAGCAAAGAGGTCAAAGAAGAAACTGTTGAATTTGGATGAAGGTTTTCACAAAATCCAAGGGAGGACTAGAACTCCAGTTTATGATGTAGTGGGATGCATCACTTTTATTACTTGGGCTTATAACTATCCTCAGAGATCATGTTCCTGAAATCTGATGGATTAAAGACTAAAAACTACGGATAGGTATCTGGATTTTTCAGATAATGTGCTGTTAGTATGATCCATAACAGCAGGGTTTCAGCTAACTTGCGCCTGGAGAGAGGCATGGAGAGCCATTCCATTTCAAATCAGCTAATCGAAATCTTTGGAAATCAACTTTTTTTTTCTTTTTTCTTTTCTTCAAGCAGGCTCTTCCTAGAAGACAAAGTCTCTTACAGGTTGGCACAGTTGTGTTTTCCTGTTCTTCCTCATCCTTATGTCCATATACCAGGGGATTACTGATGCACTGTATTCCCAGACTGGGTAAAGGATCAGCTTTTATATACGGGATAAATATAAGGAGAAAGGCAGAAGTAAGGAGAAAAGATTATGCAAAGAAACCTTTGACTGGTCACCAAGTCATCAGAAGGATTCTGTAAAGAAACCATAAAATGCTTTTAATCAAAGTCAGTATTAAGTATTCACTGAATATATATATATATATGTGTGTGTGTGTGTGTGTGAATATAAATATGTATATACACACACATACATTGATAGTCAAGAGGTAGAGGAGATCTTTATACAAGTGATAAGAAGATCCTTTGTATCTCTTCATGCAAGAGATATGGTTGCTTTATCTGGAGGTTGACAGAGCTCTCAAGGGTTGAATTTTCAAGGACTAATACTGTGGATGCAGAAGTGGGCTAACACAGCAGCTGAAGGCTCTGTCTGACTTGAAGCCACTGAAATCACTTGACTGAAGATAGTTATGACAACGGGGCTACTCTGGAAAGTAAAAAAGTACAGTCATGTCTGCAGCCTGGGTTTGATTTAGGCAGGGCTATGAAATGCAGAATGAGGTACCAAGTTCATGTTTTGTGACCTTGCACACTGGAATAAGGTTGATTAATAGGATATTTCCTTTTTTCCAACATGCTGAAATCATTATACCACAGGGATACGACCTCTTGCTCAGATACTTTTACACATTCATATCCAGGCCTGTCTGGAAGGAACTCAAGGGTGGATTTTATTCATCTAACATAGTAGTTAAAGCATGAACTTCGCTCCAGGCACCAGAATAAGCTCCACCTTTGGCTTCTCTTTCATACTGAGTAGTTCAACTAAATATTAATTTAAAACTGTTCTCTACCATCTTCTGTTCTCAGACAGAAGATGGATCTCACCAACTTCAGTGCTGAGAGAGACACTCACCCACCCAAAACCTGGTTCACCAACCCTAGCAAACACAGTCTGTTCAGATAGAAAGACACTAAAATTACTTGAGATGCTTTGCATTCCCATTTGGGTGCTGTTTGCAGAAGCAGGTAAGAGCAGCACTGCCCAGCAGTGCTTGAGGTCATCCAGGACCTTGCATCCTCTGTCTTGACATACAGAAGAGCTTCCAGACTCTCCTTCTTCTGACTACAAAGGAATCAATCAGTAGGCTGCCAAACAAATCTTAATAGGTAGATGCAGGGATGTAATTTGATAGGATATGGGGAGATGCAGTTCAGTTGCAGGAGAACATTAAAAGGACTTCCAAGTCACTAACTGGATATTGCAATGAGGATAACACACAGTCTGTGCTGCCCCAAGTAAGAACTGAGAAAACTTCTCACTGCAAGCATCCTCAGTGATAGACCACACTCTCTTGCTTAAGGGAGAGTCTACTTTGCTTATTTGTTTCCTTTTTGGCTCTTTGTATCTTTTTTAATTAGGGGTTTTTTTAATTAAGATTATGTTCTAGTATCAGATTACCTAAGAAACTGGGATCACTGCCATTCATCCTGTCAGACAGTGAGTGAACCCAGCTCCAAAGGTATCAGTTCACACCTATAGGCTTGGGTTTTTCTACATTTATCTGATGTACTTCACTTCTTTTGCCCTAAATCCAATTCCAAGGATATTTTAGCTTGCTGCAATCCATAAGGATGATGTAGGGAAACAATATAATTTTATTCATGTAGGCAGTTTGTCTGCAAAGAATAAAATGTTTCACTGATTAGCTGAACAGAGTTTGCTCCAGAAATGGCCAAATGGTGATTAATTCCCCTGAAAGGGAATATCCTGAAAGGCTGGTCTTGTTTTACTTCTCTTCTCATACAGATCTTTTCTGGACCTTTCTCAAAATGAGTTTCAAACCTGGGGTGATAAGAAAACCTCAACAAAAACTTTACCCTACCTGGAACTGTACTGAACACTGGCCTGAGAGAGGACGAGGGATCCTCCTGGGAGCAGAGATAAAGCAAGAGAAGAGAAAGGTCCTTTTTTGTTCTTGAGGTCTGCAGTGCTTATCTCCAGGCTGTGTATGAGCTGGAAGTGGCAGGAATTTGCTAGGAATTAGAAGAGCAGATGATGGTGGAGACCCACCATCACAAGGCATGGGTCCTGACAGAGGTATCAGGGATTCATCTGATGTGCAAAGCACTATTCCTCTGACCTCATTCTTTACATGGAGGAGATCTGGGCAGAACTGCAGCTTGCATGATGAAAATATTCTCATCCCCTCCAGAGTGAAGAGCTAAACTAACAACACTTAGTCTGGCTTATGTTTTTTCCAATGCAGTCAGCATCTCTGACCTTTTCCTGACGTGCTGTTATCCAGGAAAGAGGTAGTGACTGCTCAACTAACTGGCAGTCTGAGGTGCAAACAAAGGCTCATAGCCTGAGCTGCACCCCAGGGCTCATCGTGGAGGAGTGCATGGAACAGGAG
The DNA here is from genome assembly GCA_013397175.1 of Platysteira castanea. Lineage (NCBI taxonomy): Eukaryota > Metazoa > Chordata > Aves > Passeriformes > Platysteira > Platysteira castanea. Next base: position 3,253 of record VYXC01009320.1, read on the forward strand.
ACATGGTCCTTTCCTCACTCCTGGGGCTTCACTGACCTCACTGAGATTCATTCTCTGCTGCCTACAAGGATATTGGCGGTGACAAACACTTCGAAACTAGAAACAAATATAAGAATGCAAATATCATTTAAAATGATTACTGCATATATTGACTGCATAATTTCTTAAATCAAACTGATTTTTTTCTTCTTTTTTTAACAAAGAAGCAGAAAACAAACAAGTGCATGACAGAAAAAGTGCAGCATTCTCATGCTGCCCATGAAATGCAATTTATTAAAACTGCCCTACCTACTGAAACCGTGGATGGGAACTAAATGAAATAAAGTCAGCTCACCCATAAGCAGAACTCCTCTTATTAAGCCTCATGGGACAACTCTTCCAACACAGAGCAGATGAGAGGAATCTTGTTAGCAGCATCTAGGGAGTGCTGCTTCCTCCTCCCTTCCCTTGTCTTGAATGACCAGAGGGTGAATTCCAAAAGAGATGATCTGGTGCTCCAGTGTGTCCAATCCCAGAACAAGTACTCTATAGAAGAGGCCAGCTGCCTGCGCTGGCCTCTGTGGATCTGCACATCCATCTCAGAGACAGGTACTACATTCATCCACATTTTCTTGAATGTATGTTTTGTATTACCATACAGGGACAATTAAAGTTTAACACCAATGACAAGAAGTTAAAAGTGCTCTAAAAATGTGATAATCTCACTAGAACCAGTCAAGACAGTTATGCTTCCAGCATATGTAGGACTCCAAATTGCTTTCCTATGATTTCAATAATCAGAGAAAACATTGGATAACGATGAAATATATTTTGACCTCAATAGAGAAAAAACTAATCTTCTCAGTGAGAGGAACAAGTGTTTCCTGGATACACAGCTGAGCACAGATGAACGCTATCTGATTTGTAACAGACCAGTAGTTTTTATCTCTTGAGAAGCAAAATAATGAAGGGATGAAGGGATCATCTAAACACTTGATTTCATTTAAAAATCCCAGCATACAATTTGGTCTGATCAACAATTAAGAAGGCCAAGGGAAGATCCAACAAAACTGATTTATTTTTACGGAAATTAGTAATCAATTTATGCAATTTCAGATAAAAGCACCTTATTAGTTTATCTTAATGAGACACCATCAATAGTGTATCAGACAGCAGCACTGTGGTTCACCCACCTACTCGAAATCAGTTACTCAGGTCAGTTTATCTGCTCTGTAGAAAAGGAACCTCCACATAGTGGCTGAAAACATTACTCATTTTCATTGGTCAAATAAGCTATAAAAGGGTCAGAAAATGCTATGATACTTATTCATTGGTCAGCAGGCATTATTAAGTTCTGTCATTATTTTACCATAATGTGAAAGAATTCATAATCTTTGAAGATATGATATGCCAATACAGCCAAGCAATGAAATGTTACTCATGCTGTTGGAAACAAGAATGTGAGAATATGAACAAGTGTGAAGGGGACTTTATACTATTTTATAATAACCACTTTTCTTCCTTTGACCAAGGTAAGAATTAGCATGTCAGTAAATTCTTTGTGCTTTGAAAGAACAAGACTTTAGAGCCCTTAAAATCAGATTGTAGGAAATGAAGCTGCAGGTCATTACGCAAAATCCATGTGTCAGCAAACCCAGGAATTAAAGGAGAATTTGAAAGACTCCTCTGGAGAACCAAAACAGGTTTGGCAGTTTGTCAAAATTTGAGACGGCAAAGCTGAATTTGTCTAACTATATAATTTATTTCTACAAAAATAAAATGCAAAAACTTACAGACATTTTGTATTTGCTTAAAAAACAGGAATTACATGTCCAAGTCTGAACAGGGCAAAGATAATCTAACGCATTTGTACTCAACAAGCATTAATGTGCTGTTAGTGTCAGTTTTGCTCCGTGATGTACAAGCGGCTGCTCTTCACCAGTAATTTGGTATTTTCAAGGTAGTTCTCACACTGACTTTCCCTGAGGCCCAGAACTAAAAGTCTTCATGTCAAAACAATACTGATGTTTGTTACACCTGAATCAAAAGATTTCCTTCTTTTGCCAGTAGTCTATTTGAGGCAGATTTTGACATTATAGTTTTGAAGGAAGTACAGTCACAGAAAATACTGTCTTTAACGTCTGAACAAAGATGAATCAAATGTTTTTAAAATGCACTGAAAGATCTGAAAGAAGATTTAGTAATTCTTACTCATCCCAATTTCCAGTTTTAGAATTCAATAAATCTCCGCAAGTATCTTCCTTCAACGCTATGTGAAGCCTTGATAATTTCAAATCTGGATCATGTCCAAGAGATATTACAGGCCAATATGCTAGGATCCTGAACTAAAAAGAGCATAGGATGCATCTCTTACATTTTCTGCAGTAAAACCTTCAAAATACCCCCAACACTCACTGTTCTGTTTTTTACTAGAGCACATAATCAAAGCTTAAACACCTGCAGAATGCACACGCCTGTCTAGGCTCCCACACCAACCTGGAGTGTTCAGTTCTGTGTAGTCTACACGCCACCTTCCTCCCAGGAAGTGTCTTTCTTTCTGCCACCTCTAAGACACTGGGTGTAGTCCCCGCTGCAGGCAGATCTCCCCAGGCATCACCCAGTCTGTGCCAGTGCTTGTTTTTCCTCTTGTTCACTGACACTCCTGAGACACCAGGACTTTATACAAACCAAGCAGAGGCAGCTTCTCTCAGGGGAATACTAAACTTCCCCTCCCCACGTCCATTCAGGGCTAGAGAGAAGCAACCAGGATAAAAGCCTTCTTTTCTGCAAGACCTAACAAAAACCCCTAAATTCTTCTGCTCTTTCTCAGCTAGTCAATTTTCTCTCCTTAGTTAGGGGCGCTTAAATTTAAGTGACAATGTTCTTCTCTAAGATGGTACAGGTTAGGCCCTCAATACACAACAATGTACAACCCCAAAGCTTTCCCCTTACATACAGAAAAGTCTTTTTAAAGACTTTGTTTATTTCTCAGTGGACCTTGACTAAAGGTAACCACTGTACTTCTTACAATAAGACTTTTGACAATAAGAATTCAACACAGTTAAAAAATGAAAGACACCCACTGCTAAAGAAATCACAAATCTTTTCAATCATCTAAAAAACAAAGATAAACATTAAATAAATTTTACAGAATTACTGCAATCTTAGGCTTTTTCTTCCCTTCCAAAATAATTTTATAATTTTAAAAATATTTCCTATTAAAGCGAGATTTAAAACATTTTTCATTATCCCACACTTTCATCTTGGTCCACTTTGCACCCAGGCTGACACTTCTGGGTTAGTTTGAAATACTAGATGCAGTTATACAACTGGTTAGTTTCCATAGTTAATTCTGATTTACTTTGATTCCCCATTTTATCTCTCACTCTTCTATAAGGTTTTTCTCCCCCTTTGCTTAATATTTTCTTTGTCTATATACTTTTGTCATCTTTTCCAGTGTTTCTGCTCTCTTCCTTATATTTTCCAACACTCAAAGTCCATCCTTGGGAATACCCATTTCTCTATCCTCTCCTTCCTTTTTCTCGTACCCCGTTTTCTTCCTACTCTGACTTCTCTTCCTACTTTTTCAGATGTACCTGCTGATTTGTCCAATGCCTCTTGCTCTCCAACTAGGCCAGCCTACACTCCCTCCACCAGCATTCATCAATCACCGCCTACATTCACAGAGATAACTTAAACCCCTCATACAACTGCCTTAGTATGTCCTGTATCCACACAGGAAAGTCTAAACTCACTTCAGACCAGACTTCCAGCACATAAGCTGTGGAAACTCAGAGAAAAGGCTCAAGATCAGTGCCCTAGCATGTTGTGGCAGCTGAACCAGCAGCTGTTATGGCCAAGGGGCCAAAGATCTCAGGTACAGGAGACGCCCGCTGGTGGACGAGCTCCGAAGTCTGAGATCACCCCTTGACTCAGGGTGAGAAAAGCCGCTTCCATCAGGCCTGGTGGATCTATNGAGACACTAGCACAAAACATACTGTGCCATGGGACTGGTAGAGAACATGTCATGCAGTAGGGCATTTCCCCAGCTGCACTCCAAAGCACTGCTAGTGTCAGCAAGCAGAGGGAATGGTGGGGACGTGTCCACCTGCACATACACACCAGTCTATGCAGCACGAGACGAGCAAGCTGGCAAGCTCTTGTTGAACAGCCAGACTGAGGATGTGACATCTGTGGGTGGGAGCATTGTATCTCCAGAAGATATGGCACGTTTGCCAGGGGCTTATGACAAGATGTGATTTTGGCAGCCAGCCTCACAAGCTATGATGGCTAACATTCTCCTGTGCAATGGTGACTCATTTCTTTTTTCAGGGTAACAGTGTTACTGTATCAGAGTGGTAGAGTATCATTTGGCATTTCATTTAAGAGCTAAGAACTATGGTAAGTGTGTGTTTTCTCTTCAGTGCCCTTTATTGACACATAGGCTGTTAATGGCTTCATCATCTGAATCTATGAATCTGCAGCTTGGACAACTTGTGCAAATCTCATAGTAATTCTAGAGGTGACAGCATAATCCCTAATAAAGCAAAAAAAGGCACAGAATGTCCCTTCAAAAGCAACAAAGGCAGGAAATCTGGCACAGGAGGATCTAAACTATTCAGGAGAACCAGCTCTTCAGAATATACATTTTGGTTGTACTTATATGTACAGTCATAAGCAAACAAGCCACAGAAGGAAACTGTCTGGTTGGGTATTACCCATCCCTGATACAGGCATCAGGAAGAGAAAATTCTTGTTCAGGGAATGTCTGAACAGGCAAATTTCCTCTCACCTTCCATAAGCCCAGAGCCCAGAATTGTATACTGTGCAGCAATGACGTTGCCTGTCAACAAATGGCAACAAACAAGAACTAAGATGACTTCTACCTTTCTCATGCTGCTCATGAATCATCTGGAACTAAGGGGTGAAAGTATGACTAACTCAGCCTCTATTCACTGTACTTCAATTTTTCCTGCTCAGTGTAAAAACAGTGGTAAAAACAGCATGAGGAAAAATCAACACAGCTATCCGAAATCTGCCAGACATTCCAGTATTTTTTGTTTTATACTCTGAGATTTCTCCCCTCAGTCATACACCATACTACTTTGATTCATTAGTGGGCATGCAGTGTTACCGCGTTTGCTTTCAGTGCCAAGAGTAAACACTGAAGTCAGAGACATTGTTGATTATTTCAAATTTTAAAAAAAACCACCAAACTAAAACAGAACAAAGATAATGAAATGAAGTTTGCCTAGCCCCCAAAAACACCAAGTACTTTTTAAATTCTGAATTTATTCTGACAAATCTGCAAGAAGCATTATCAATTGTGTGAACAATATTTTAAAAGGATAGAGATTTTATTAGCTGTGTATTTTCTAACAACTTTTACATATATGTCTACAAAAAAGGAGTTTTTTCCTGGTCTCTCACTAGCATGCAAATTTCTACAAGAATCAAGTAACACACATAATAGTATGAAAAAAGTATTTCTGAAGCAGGGTAGCATTCTTTCTTGGGGGTGGAGAGGGGTGCAGTGGTGTTCCCTCACTGCAAGCAAAGAAGGCATTTTTCACAACTGCTTAGCAAATAAGAGAAAGTCCATTAGAATATTCAGACCCTTGACAAAGACTCTTGGCTAATGGTACTGGTCTAAAAAGCAGATAAGCCATATAATTTTACAAGAAGCAACCTGCTGAATCCTTCAGCAAACACAGCTTGGCAATCTATCTTCGATTCAAAATAACAAGGTGGCAGGAGCGTGATGGAGAAATAAGTCTTCAAAAACATCACGTAAGGGAATCCAGCTGTGCTTGTATAGTTTCCAGCTATTTAAAGGAACAAAAAGAGAGAAAAAAACTTCCACTCATAAAACGTTGTTTAGAAACATGCAAACAGAAATATCCAACATCTTCAACTATGCATACCAAATGTATTTGCATACCAATATAAAAATCCTGTACTCATGAATATTTGTTTTTACATGAAGCTATTAGAATTCATTGCTGCAGTTTATATATTCAAATTTTAAAGAAATGGTTGTCTAAGTACTACCTCTTTAGCATGCACAGATGTTTTCCTGTGAATTTCCAATGCATAATAACAAGGAAAAAAAATAATAGAGTTCATTTTGACTGGATTACGAGCCTAGCATCTTGACTGAAGATGTAACACAAAGATTCTCTTTCCAGAGAGATCTCCACTGTCAACCATCAGCTATTCCTCCTGATCTAACTGCCAGCTATGCTTACAACGACCCAAGCCCTGCCTATTACAAAGTTGAATGCACAGGCTCTTCTTGAAAATGCTTCATGTGATCGAAGAAATCCAACAGACTTCATTTAAGTTGGATCATTTTTTTTGAGTTTTATTAGATTAAATTCATATAGGTAACACTTCTGCTGAGTAGCATAAGGTGTTTACAAAGAACAATTTATAATATTGTAAAGTCTACAGACCTTGTTGTAGAACTCAAACAGCTCCTGATGGCTAAATTCTACGAACACCTTCTTCAGGTTCTGTAAAGAAGAAAAAGAAAACCAGATTTAAAAAAGTGAAGGAATAAGCATACTCTTTTCTTTTTTCTTCTCTTTTCTTTTGTTTTCTTTTCTTCTCTTCTCTTCTCTCTTCTTTTCTTTTCTTTTTCCCTTTTTTCTTTTTTCTTTTCTCTTCTTTTCTTTTTGCTTTTTTTCTTTTCTTTTTTCTTTTTTTATCATTAACTCCAGTAAATCAGAATATGAGGTTAAGTGACATGAAAGAAAATGGCTAGTTTCCTTCCATTCACTACAATGTTCCTCATACATGTATATTTCATTTAAGTAAAGAATACAAATCTACCAGTATATCTATTCTCCTCCTGTGAAGAACAGTAATAAAATAATCTATGTAAAGGATTTAGTTACCTTATTTTTATGTTAGACAGAAATGAAAGATTACATTCATCATTCTCAGCAGTCCATCTGGTAAATACCACTTCACAGTGACAAAGTCAGTAGTGTATTGGATTGAACTGGCACAGCTATTAATGTACTGCACAGGCACAGAGCTGATACCTCCATTCATTAATCCAACAGTTCCAATCTTAGCATGCTGGCACTGCTATAGGCTTTCATACAGATTCAGCCCAAGTTAACAATTAACACAACAGCTTCAAGCAGTGCTTAAACACTAAAAAAACCCCACAAAATAACACAACTGATGAAAACTACTGTAGATAAAACAGATGGTGGTAATAATCCTCCGCATGCATGTGCTGATGTCTCTGGAGATGGGGGTTAAATTAAAACTTCTGTCCTGCTTAACTTGCTTGCAGCCTGCTACCTTCAATCACAGTGCAGATCTATCCATACAGTTCCTAGCCTTATTCCTTCTAATTCACTTAATAACTTTATTTATTTAAAAGTAAATTTCTATTTCTGCACATTCTCTTTGTTTTTCTTAGACTTTTCAAGGCTTGGAGGCATTCCTGAGGATAAAAGCTGCACTTCCATGAACACTAACGAGGCTCTGTAAAAGCTGAATCTGTGGACACATCTACTCACAAAACATTATCAGCTGAAATAATGTACACACACCACCTTTCTTTAACTGGTACCAACTTCATGTACCACTTGGGTCAATAGAAAAACACTTGTTATCCACTCAGCTTAAATGAGCAAGGACACTTCTGCATACAGACAAGGCTGTGGGCCAGATTCTGTCTACTCATAGCAATGCAAGTCTCAAGTTATGCCAAATAATGTCACTGAATTTGGCGTACCAAGTGCACAAGACCAGCAGAAGCCCTGGGAACACAGTATAGGTACTGCCTGGTGCCTGCTCCTCAAAAGGAGCTGTAAGAGACACAGGAAAGAGATAAAATAACTGGGGCCAGCCTGTCTGGTGCAATTCCTCCTTCTCGCTCTGCAGAAAGAATGATCCCTTCCAACAATTTCAGGACGGCTACAAAAGCCTAGAAAAGGACCAGTGATTTGCATGAGAGACCAATCTTCCCCCTCTGGGAAGGAACAATGCAATACTGTGAATCGTATGGTGAATACAAAATAAAACTACCAGGACAGCAGTTCTCTTTGCCATGACTCCAGCTGATCCTCCCTCCAAAGAGCATAATGCCGTGACAGGGAAGTAAAAGCATTTTTAAAGGCTTTCTAACAGCTAAGAAACTAAAAAGAAAGCAAACAACAGTTTTTTTCAGAAGAGAAAGGGGTAGAGGAAAGAAGAAAGATACACTAATGGCAAAGGGATCTACCATTTCAGCTGGGATGTTTGCTTGGCATTTGCCTTTCTAGAAGGATTTTGGCAATTGAATGGAAGGAATCAGAACTGCAAAGAGGAGGTTCAGAACGAAAGAAAGTTTCATACAGATATAATATATCTTAAAAGTTTATCACTCACAATTAATAGTTAGGGTCATTTCTTGAATGATTTCTGGAAGGGGAGTCTGCTGGATTTTGATATGACAGTTTTGCAATGCCTCCAGAGAGGGGCAGAGAAAGACATCTGACCATCAGATCTCATTTCTCCAATCTCAATGTCTCATTCAAGATGGGCATCCTGTGGTACTACTTCAGATCAGCAAGCACAATCAATTCTCTCTCTCTCTCTGCATGTCTTTCATACTCTCTAACTCCATTAATTATTGTTAGTTGAAAGATAATGTATGCAATTGAAAAAAGTGCAGACTTTTAATTCAGATTCTCTTTACACTTAAAAAAACGCACTATGCTTATGAACAGGATGAGATCTCTCTTCCCATTATTATTTAATAATCACACTCTGATAACTAGGACAAAATTTATGTTGGATTATGGCAGGCAAATGTCTGTGGAGATCTAAAAGAAAGTGTGCCATGCTAGGCTATGCTTCTGATCTGGGGTGGGAGTAAGCATGTTCAGGAGGAAAGAGGTGTAACAATCTTGTATGAAATATGTTGTTTATGTGCACTTAATCGTCTGCTAAAACACATTTGTTTATATGTGTAAAAACCTGGCACATCTACTACACCACTTCAATGGAGAGTAGCGTCACAAAAAACCCTATGCAGAAGTACGGCACCAGTTAAAAATGTTTTCTTTACTATATCAAATTTCTCACTAGCATGAGTCCCTTAAGAAAGGTGACAAATAATCATTATTATGTGGTCAGGAGTTCCTATATAAACTACAAAAACATTGTATCATAACTGGATCCCTACAAAAAAACCCCTACTTCTCAGGTGGCTGATGGGCCCCCATTTTTGGCTGAGATATCCATTATTCACTTACTTGCTTTATTCTGTGTGAACATTAAAAAGTGCAAGTAAAACTGTGTGCCACAGGACTAGGCTGTCATCCAGTTTTTCAATTACTCAGTAAAATTGTCTTAAAAATGACTGTATAGCTGGAATATTGCTAAAGACCCCAGAGCCGGCTAATTCCTAATATACTTAATGGAATTTTACTCAGATAAGCATACAAAATTACAAACCTCAATAATATTTCAACCGTAACTAAAACACAGGATGAAAAGAATCACTTTCAGCTTACTTACTTATTTAAATGTCACTGTGTGCAGACAGAACCTCAACCTGTTTATGAGAAGTACAGCTAAGCTGACTTCTTTTATCTGCAAATACAGGTTTTCAGATGTTGCCTCTGATCTGGTATGTGTTTCCCAGACATAAATAAGAAAACAGCAATTTGCTGGATGTCTAACTTCTTTCTTCTTTTTATCAAGTGTACCATTCTTTTTCCCTCTTTCCTTTATAAATTTCTTCCCATTCCTCACCTTCACACTACTCTTTCCCTCATTTCTGGCATCTCATTTTCTCTTTGCTGTTATCATCTTCAGGTGAAAGAAAACTAAACTGAATTTATTCCCACTGTGACACTTTGTCACTCCAATAATTCTTGTAATTACATTCCAAATTTTGTTGCTGTGCCAGAGTTAAGTCCTACCTCCTACTTTTAAGAGTTTTAGCCTTGAGGGTGTCAGTTTCATAGCATCAGAGAAACATAGCCGAGCATGCTATTCTTATGAAGACAAAGAAATCTCTAAAGTACCAAATGTTCAGTCTTTGGGCTGCTTTGAAAAAACGGAGACAGGCTTTTTGTCTGATACAATACCCATGAAGGGTGGCAGGGGCTGCACTGGAGCAATATGCTCGTTGAGCACAGCTGAAGAGTATGGGCAGCACATTAGCTAAATAAAGTTGCAGTTAAATTCAATGTGTTCATCTACTGTAAAACATGACAAAGCATTGCATTTACTACTGGAAAGGTCTGTGTGAATTGCAGGTGTCACCAAGAAAAATCTTTATATTCTCTGAATTCTCTGCAAGGAATATGGTAATAAGCTTCCTGAAATGTGTGGTTTAACATGTTTGGCCACGTATCACTAGTGAATGTATTTTAAGTGTTAAAATTAGATTCTAGTGCCATTTTGCCTTCATACATCTAGATGAAATCTGATTTTATTCCACCTCTTCTATCACCCCAGGGTTGTATCAATTTACAACTTACAGCCTCCTGAGAACTGTGAAATTCTAATAAGTTTAACTGATTAGAGTTGTTTTCTCCCCTTAAGTATCTTCTCACTTACTGTCTGGTATTATTTTAAAAAACATAACATCTTCATCAGCCTATAAAACCAAATTTCCTTTGGGGGTAGAAGGGGGCAGGGAAGAGGAGAGAGAAAGGAGAGGAAAATGAAGATAAAACCTTTGTATTCCCAGACAATATTAATACACTATCCTGTACAAAACAGCCATTCTGAATGTCTGGCTAATTCTACAAAATAGCCACAGTCATCCAGTATACACTTAGCTTACAATCACCACCAATCAACCAGGCAAATTTTTAGCTGAACATGATCATCAGCATAAAATTATGAAGATACCAGTACACAAGATGTGTAAGAGTCTTCAATTTCCCATTATCTTGGCTAACTATTTCAAACATGAATACCTTCCTGGTGCAAAACGGTTCTGTGGAAACCAAGCAAAAAATGTCTTCTTAAAATACTTCAGAAAGCAGAGGCAAATTTCTGGTTATAACCAAAGGATTGGGTTTTGCTTTTAGGGGTTTGTTTAGTTGGTTGGCTGCTTGGTTGGTTTGGTCTGTTTTACAGGGGGGATGTTTATCTGTCTCTAGTATTTGGTTGGGTTTTTTATTCCTATTTTAATGTACTACTGCAAAAAGCCTTATTACTAATGACAGTAATTACATACTACAACCTTACATACTACACAGCTATTCCATACATTTAAGTCCTCAATCCCATGTGTAAGCACAGTGTAATGCACTAGAATTTATAAATAAAAGCCAAACTTCTGGCTTTAAAGCTAACTTGAATACCCAAAACTGATATTGCTGCTCTCAACAGCAAAGCTGTAACTACTTCAGTGATGTTGAAAAATAAATGCCAAGTATTTTGAAGCAAACGGAAGGATAGGCTGGTTTATATACCTAAATGTCTACTGATAATGATAATTTTCTGAGACTGAGCACATGTAAAAAAATACGGTATATCCAGCAAAATTTGTTATTAGTGTTTAAAATTTGTTAAGTGAAGCAACATATATCCCAGTCTTCATATTCTAATATATATATACCTTTTCATAGATACCTGTAATACTTTCTTGAGCCACATTTCCATTAGGTTTGAGAGAAGAACACTTTCACATTTGCTATGCATTCTCCAATTTATTCCTCTTAGATATCCTTAAAATCTCAGATGTAAGAGAATGTGGATAACGAAGATGTAAGAGAACATGGATAACAAAGATAATCAGTTTATGGACAAATGAAGATTCATTCCTCAACAGATCCCAGTTGATTCCTAGTAGCCTACATTTCCCTCTGGACCTATCCATTTCTGTGCTACATTAATTCAGACTTCCCTTAAACTTGCTTGGACCCTGGAGAACTATGCATTCACCTAGGCACTTACAACTTACAGCCCTTTTTCTGTTTGTATCTCACAGAATTTATCAAAAAGTTTGAGCTGCTTGGTCAGGAAGATGAATTTTAAGAAGAGCATATGCATTAAAACAGACCAGCATCTCTTAAAAGCACACCTGTTTCTTAACTCTCTGCACATAAGAGACAGTAATTAAAACTTCTTCATATTCTTACAGCTGTAGATGGATGTAATTCAGCTCAGGGACTCAGCAAAACACAGGGAGTTAAATACAGGCTAATATATTCCTAATTAAACTTCTTTCACATCACCAAAAAAATGTGACCTTCAAACTTCATTCTTTTTCCAAGCTTATTTCCATTTGCAAGACCAAATTATTATTTTTGTAGAGAAAAAAAATCATGGTTTATGACTGAATTACATGCATTTCAAGTTTCAGGGTGCAACTGTTACAAAATACAAGATACTAATCCACTATTTTCCTGACCAACATATTAACATCTGGTTTGCAAATGTACCGGGTTTTAACTTTCAAAGTTACTTTTTTTTTTTCATATAAGCTTAAGAAATTCAAATTCCCTGTGGATTCAGGGAGATCAAGATCTGCGTCATACTAAAGATGTCTTTCCCTCTCTTTGCAATCTATATGTGAGTCCCCTAGCCAAAGCTCTGTGTTGATTCCTGAGATCTAACCGACATGTTACTGGAACTGATGGAGATACATACAGATAAACCTTTAATCTCTCTCCAGCAGATTCAGGATCATTTAAGTATGTTTTCAAGGAAAGTGGCAAGAATAAATTTATTGCCTGGTCTAGTAATAAGGCAACAGATTCTGCAGGCTTTTGGAGACCTACAGAAGACCTGACATACTCCTAATAAGAACTGTCAGTCATTACCATTTTCATTCCTCCTGTTTCCCTCCATCTCCACAAAAATATCCATTATTGGGTGGCTGAACTGATGCAAAACTATAGACAGGAAATGGGAGACAACTACTAAAAAGACCGCATAGGCTGGGAAGATGACAGAGCATTAGAGGCAGACTGGCCCCTTTCTTCACAGTAGGTAAGAAAAACACTTTTAAAACTGACAGAATTGTCTGGGGAAAAAACTCAGAACTACAGTTTTCACCTCAGTACACCTTGTCAGAGTAAATACCATCTTGCTAAAGAACAGAGTGATAGAAAAGCATTTTTTTTCCAATAGCTGTATCCAGGAAAAGGGTTCCTAGGAATTTACATTCCTATAAATACCATCATTATATTGGTCGGCCTTTTAATGATACTTTTGCATGGAAAACCTCTCAAAACCAGAAATCCAGAGATGAGGGTTGACACTTCTGTGCCGATTATGTTAAATATACTTTTAGAAAAACATCACAGTGAACAAACATGCTTTTTGGAGAAATGGGTGGTAGATGTGCATCAGTGCACGCCTATCACTTAAAAGCATGTCTTTTATATAGATATTTCCCTGTATGTTGCGCATACAGAAGATGGCTCATAGAAGATCTACTGAAAAGCTGACTTGCTTTATGTCAGTTCTGTATTTTGTATTTACCCTCACATGCCCTTTCCTTCTTTGAAGACAACTATACACACTGCACAAGCTCCTGACTGATTCCTCGCTAACTCCACATGGATTCAATCACTAACAGCAACAAGCATCCATCCACATGAATATCATTGTATTCTCAGGATTCAATAGCAAAATATGCATGATTTCCAACAACAGTATATCCAACAAAACACGTGTTTAAAAATTGTTTAATACCCTGAAAGACTGCCACAATTACTAAGAATATCACAGATTAATCTGAGAAACACAGGTCCTAATAATAGTTATTTTCCTGTTTCATCTCTCATCTAATTTTGCAAATTCTACTGTAGTCCAAATACTGCAGAAAGCTCTCTGAAGAAGCAATCTTACTAAAAATTTTTAAAAAACCAAATCACTCTTTCTTCCTATTAAATTTCACTGTATCAAGTTTGGAAAAAAGAACTCATGGGAAATCACATACACCCTAGTTGTTGCATACTGCTTATACTGTCTGTATCTATAAAATACCTCTTCTTTAGTCAGATCTGTACTGTGATAACAGGTTTTATTCCTCAGAAGAAATTAAATTCTTATCTTTCACATTTTGGTACATCTCATTTGTCACAGAACTTATGATATTAAAAAAATTAACTTTCGGAACACTGCAAGGAAAACTAGGCAGTTGTGACTCTATGTTGCTCTTATTTCCTCTGGGGCTAGCATGTAAGTCTTCAAAAACCAGTGAAGTTCACATTCACATGAAGACCAGTGAGTTCACATTTCAGTTCTGAAGATAGCTTACATCAAAACTGACACAATAGTCTTACATTCACCTTGACTGATATGGAATTCACTTTTCTTATTACTATTGCATTCACAGATAACCTCTGCTGAAGAAATGGAAAGCCTAGGCATAAGCATGCTGGCACCAGAAATGCTTTCAAGCTTTTCTGACCCCATGTGTTCACCAGATTTGATCACAGTCCCATTCATTTTTATAAACTACATATCAAAAAGATGTCACGTAGCTATAATTGTGAAATATTTTCATTATTGCAATCAGAAAATAATCAAATTCTAGGAAACTAATGGAACTGAGTGTAAATATTAAGTGCAACATTAGCCTAGTTCTGGCATTCACAATTTAAGATTATGAGCTTAAATGGCAAACATTGCACCTTGGGTAAGTGTCTCGGAACAGCAAAGCTCAGCCAACAGCATTGATGGCAAACTTAGAAGTATGTGTATCTAGATATACAGTGGTCAAACCTCCTGTGGCAAGAAGCGCAGCTCAACACCATGTACAGAGTGTTTTAAAGAGCTTCTCACACAGCTTGCTTGCAGCTGAGGTAATTAACCTGGAGTTACAAAACCTTTACGTTCTAATCAGTTACACATCTGATATTGGGTCTGAAGCTGGACTTAGAGGAAGCTCAAACTGTGATCCTAACCACTCAGGAAGCCACCTCTTTGTTCTCATCTAAAAGCCCGATAAAACCTCCTTTGTCCAAAGAAGAAACCTGGGTTGTTATCATCTGCATCCACATCTAGAGATACAGATGAGACAGAAATATTATATGCTGAAGTCATGCAGATGACTAACATTTTAAGAATGATTTATACCTCCATTTAAGAATGGAGGATGCTGGCATCTTTTTGAACTATTAGCTTCTGAGCCTACCTGGTTCAGTAAGAAACTGCAATACTGTATTGTTTTACCACAAAAAGCCATTCTTTCGTCATCACTGGAATACCTGAAAGTAACTATTGTTTCTACTGAGGCACAAGAAAAGACGCTGGATAAAAGATGCCAGCAGTGAGAAAAAAGATCTAAAGAAGTTCAGATCCACTGGAAATCAATGTAACTGACGTGAAAACATCCTTTCAAAAATCTGCTGAAATATTTACAAAACGCTGAGATTAGATAATTTGTAAATTAGTTCTTTTTGTTTGAAATGGGTCACTCAGAGTATCACCAATTTGGATTTTGTTAGGCTGGCCAGTAAAGATAAAATGTTTGGGGTTTTTTTTTTCCTGTGCTAAAGGGATGTTAATGCCTGTCAGCAAGTATGTTTTTGATCTCCAGTGGGCAAATCATTCCAGCAGCTAGCAACTGGGGGCTTCCACACAAATCTCAGCTGCAGAAAAACAGGAAAGTCATGCAGGAATGAGGGATGTTAACTAGCAGTCTAGCCCCCATCAGGATCAAAGACAGAACTCTTAGGGAATAAGGCTGTTAGTAAAGTAATGTATATTTTATCCTTTTAAAAAAATTATTTATTTTTATGAGGAAGTCACCTACTTAGAATTTTTACCAGATTTTAAAGTCTGTAATACATCTACAGCTTTTGCTACAATGCTCACAATTTACAATTAAGTAGTGGTATCTCTTCTTGCCATAAGGAACCCAGCAAAGCCTTGAACCAGAGCTATCTGTTTGTATCAAGGACACATTGATATCAGAGTATGAACAAATTATGTTGCATCACAAGCCTGACCAAGTAAACACCAGCATTTCTCAAGCAACATGCCACAGTGCAAAACCAGAAGAGGTCATTAAAACCAAAGTTTCTCAAACTAGACAAAAAATCTGCTCCTTTTTAGAAGAATTAGAAAAGAGGTTATGTGGTCTTTTCTCATTATGACTCCACAAAACTAATAGGAATGTGGAAACAACCACTTACTATGAGGCAATCAAGCAACAACTGTCTCTTATTTGTCACTGAAGGTTACACACATTCTAATGACACAAAATTAGCTGTTTTGGAATTCAGACAATGAAATTTCAGCGATATTGCTTTGTTACTTTTGCTGACAAGTTATTTAAAGTTTGATGCAGTGGAGTGGTGTGAATTCTCACTGCTTACTGAAAACTGGACAAAGTGCTAAGGACAGAAAGTACAAGTTCCGTGTGTTTTCACATACATCAAAAATGAAATGAGATCTCTCACCCCCAGTTTCCTTCAAAGCCAGACTATGAACATAAATGTAGAAATAATACCCTCTCAGGAAAGAAAAAAACCAATTTTTGGCTAATATAAGCAATTCGAAAGAGGGTATCAAATCCCTTTTTATTTTCTTCAAGTCTGTGTGCTATTGAATTACAGTTCATACAGGTTACTTTAAAAGAGAGTGAGCAATATGAAGGCATACAGTACTAGATTTGCACAGGAGCACAATCCAGTACTCAGGCTGGCTGCAATGGTTTCAATAATTATCAAACCAAGATACTTTTTATGCTTCTCTCTCAAAATGAATCCATTTAGCTCCAAATTAATTACATTCTTCTCTTTCAAGACAGCACTGCATGATGCAAAACTAAAATGGTAGAGCAAGAAATAAAAAGTGCATATGGTGTAATCTTTTCACAAAGATAGACACAAGATTATTATTTAAACTAAACTTAATGTCTTTTTTATCTTTTTAACGTATGAGTTCTTTGAAGGGAAAAATGGAATAGTAAGATGTTACAGGTCAGTTTACAAATACTGTTTTCTTAGAATCATACATCATCAATGTTGGAAAAGACCCCTAAGTTCATTGACCAAACACCACCATTCCAACTAAACCACAGCATTAAATGCCACGTCCAGTCATTTCTTGACCAATTTCCCTACCACCTTTATGGGCAGTCCATTCCAGTGTTCAACAACCCTTTCCAGGACAAATTTCTTGATGTCCAACATGAACCACCTCCGGAGCAGCTGGAGGCCATTTCCTCTTGTCCTGCTGCTAGTTCCCCATCTTTCTACAACCTCCTTTGAGGTAGCTGTTAGTACCAAGGCAGTGTCCAGTTGCATTCAAGGTGTAAAACTGGTCACTGACTAGCAGAAAAATGAACTAGAAAAACGAATGGGTGACAACTGAATTGGTGAACTAGAAAGACAGCCTGATGATCCTCGTCAGGATCAGGGTGACAGTAGTCTTTATAAAAAGCCTATTAAGAATATCTGTGCTTTCTTACAGAATTAATAGTTGAACACTAAAGGGAGATGTTATAAATACTTAATGTAAAATTTGTGCATGTGAACAAATATGATAAGAATTCACAAAAATAATCACTCAGGGAACATAAGAGGACATATCAATATCCAATTATGGTTTGTTAGTGTAAAGCTTAATTTAAAAATCTTTTTTCCCTATCCTTTATGGCCTCAGACATTGTTTCATGTGAAATCTGTGGATATTTTTGTTTGTGAAGAAGCAGGACGAACAGAAACAGTAAATTATATGTGTGTCTTACTTTGAACATTGTTGCTACCTTTGTTTTAGTTACTGTTTAACCACTGTAGTTCTAGTTAAAGTTATGAGTTAGAAAAACTGTTAAAGTTATAAATGTTAAAACTCACAAACTCTAATTTGTGCACCAAAATAAGCTAAATATAAAAGTATAAAAAGTAAAGAGGAAGACAGCCTTTGGAAGTTTTTTTACTGGGACCAAAGGAGAACCAGTTTTGCAAGAAACACAAAGGAGCACACTCCTTTCAAACCAGGAATTAACATATACAAAGAACTGGAGCCAGCGTAATCTGAAATATCGAGGTTTCCACCCTGGACTCTGAATGAAATCTCCTATCTTCATACGTGTCAACTGCCCTCAATCACCGGAGAGGACCGCTCGTTAACAGAACATCTTGACCAGCGACCACTATTGTCACACCCAGAACGGCTATGAAGAACTTTTGTCTCCCATTCAGCTCAGCAGAGAGAAGGGCTTGGAATCGAATTTTAATATCAATCATGAAAAGAGCAAAGTGGGGACCTCAGTTTCATGGCCGGGGGCTAAATAAATGGTATAAGAACTGACCGAGAGAGTGCCTCGTCGGTGAACTGGAAAGGTTTGCGGTGCTGCCAGTACCTGAACCGCCATTCACCCGTGCCGAAACCCCAGGTTTGGCACGCTCCGAACTTTCGATCTTGGTGCTTGTTTTTACTGCCGAAATGTTTTTGATAATGTAATAAATTGTTATTGTTGTTGCAATATAATCTGGCTTTCATTTATAACAGGAGATACCACTGGATTCCAGGCATGAGAAATGTTTTGTATCTGTTGAAGGAAGTAACTCCAAAACCCTGCACAGAAGACTGAATTGCAAACCAGTATCTTTAATGAGAACAAATAGTCTAACATACTTGGGAGCAGTATTTTAAAAGGATTAAAACACTATTGTGAAAGAGAATTAACGCTATCTGGATTGTTTTGTTTATCTTGGAGATAAACAGGTTGATTGGTTTACAACCATAAACTAGGCAGAACTCTATGGTCAGGCAAAGGCTCTGTGGGATCAGACACTGCCTAAGGAATACATAGATTCAACAGTTGATTTGCCAGTTGGCAATTCACTTCTCAAACTGATAAATACAGTACTTGGCATTTTGTAGCATTGGTTGTTCTAAAGCTGAAGCCTACAGAGATATGAAGTTCTACAGTGCAATAACAAAGCCTGATGCTAAAAGAGAAGGGGCCAACTGAATAAACTGCATATCTGTATCACCAAGAATTTTGATAAATATTCAAAGTCAGTTTTTGTATTTGAACTAAAATGTTTCTCTAGTAATTGTTCATATTTTCTGTGAGTTGAAAATACTGAAATGTGAAAATAGACACATGGGAGGTCAAAAGCAGGAAGCCTTTAACAATAGGTATCCTCGGTACAACAGTGAATGAAGATCCAGAATACTGAAGATCCAGAAAGACCTTCCATTCCTTTTTTCTTCTGGGAAATAAAACTTTCCTTTCTAAAATACACCTTTCAAGATAAATATGTGAATGACAAGAGATTCTCATCTTAAAACATATTCCATTGTAAGAAGAAAAGAAGAGCGTTTTACCTCCACTAGCAGAAGCACAGCCATCAGCCGTGGTCCAATGATTCTCCTCTGTTCAGCACTCGTAAGGCTTCCTCTGAGACACTGCATCCAGTCCTGCACAGCCCCAGTACAGGACAGATGTTTGTAAAGTGGGGAGAGTTGATCTGAATGGTTATCATCTGGATGAACCAGATGTGAACGGACAGTAGAAGGAGGTTTGCTTAGTTAGTAACAGAGTTAAGAATGGGGAATCTAACTGCAGTCCTACTGTCCAGGGGCAATCCCTAAGGTTATTGCATTCCATATCTATCTGTGCCCAGAAATTGTCACTGAATCTTTAAGACCCTACAAACAAGACCCCTGCAGGGGGGCGCACTACCGCAGGTGCTTTTACAATCGTCTCTTGCAGGTGGTTTCCTGGTTTTTGCCACGTGGTATTTGCTTCACTGGCTGTTCGGTTTTGCCTTAAGCAGAGATTTTCTCCTTTTTGGGTTCTGCTTTCATTTTTGTTTTTCTTTTTTCTCATCTCGGAGAGGCTCCAGTAGGGGTTTTAGGCTGCCCTGGGGAGGGTTCTGCAGGTGCCTGCCCACAGTCGAGGCACTGGCCAGCAGCAGCGCAGCAGACTCGCTCTGGCCTGAGTTGCCAGTGGCTCAGCAGCAGCACCCAGCCGGAGAGAGAAACACCGAGTGTCCCAGGCCAGCGGCTTTGCCTGCCGTGCCCTCCCTGTTGTGCCTTCTGTGGGGAGGGTGCCAGCCCTGGATGAGCCATCAGGTCTTCACCTACTGCTGGAACTCCTCTGTGAGCTCCTGCCTTCCGGGGAGGGATCTGGTGCCATCCTGTCCCTTTGTCCTACAAGCCCGTGGCTGTCCCTGCTGGGCACAGTCTCAGGAAGGGCATTTCGGGTCCCTTTGTTCATGTGGCAGAGCGTGAGTTTGTAGCAGTTTGCTATCTAGCAGTTACTGTTACCTTTTTCATTCTTGCCTGTTGCCACTTCGGTTTGTACTAAACTGTTATTTTTTCACTTATATCCGCTGGTATCTCATTCATTACTGGTGGGAAGGGATTAGTTGGAATCAAGGAGGAAGTTACTCATTTCAGATTGCCACCTCTGTAAACTGTCTCAAATCTCTACACCTATATGGAACAATTGTAGCATTAAAATGTATCCCTGTGACAGGTGATTTTAGTTTATCCTGTTAAATACCAGAGCTCTTACATGCTTAGGGAGTTCACCTCATAACAAAGAATGATGTTTGGCAACAAATAATAACCATCCCTTAGCTGAGGAATTGACAAGGAATACAATTTCAATCCATTCAAGAGCATTCAATTTCTTCAAGTAATTCTCACAGGGAGTGGATCCAAATGAAATCCCTAAAAGTTGGCAACCACACCTTTTAGATGGCCACTGTTCTTCACTCTTAAAAAGACCTAGATCTGGATGCACAAGTAATTTTAATAGATATTGACTGATAAGCAGTGAGATTAGACAGAAAGATGATCTAGATAACTTGGCTGCAAGCCAGTGAAGTTCACAAGAGACAAGGCTGTTGAATAGTCAGTCTTGTGATCTGAAGAGCCAGTGGCCTCCTGTTGTTTATCACTACCAGTTTAAAAGTGCTGCAACTGGACTGTGATTAAAAGTGTTCCAGCACAAACGTCAATAGCTCTGAAACTTTAAAAGGAGTAAAACATCCATAAAGAGCAAGTATAATAGTGAATACCCAAAGGGTCCAGAGCTCTTGGATAAAAAATATCCACTATTACTCAGCTGTACCTCTAGACATTACCGTTCAGAGCATCATTGGGCCTTAGGGCTCTTGGCGTAGAGGCAAAATGCTATGGTCAGATAATACAAGGAGCTTGATTACCTTCAACCACTAAAATGTGTTTAATAGAAAGTCAATACGTTGATTTTGCATTAGTGGTTGCATAGCCCATTCTCTCAGACTCTAAGACAGCATAAAAATGCAAGGCTAGCATAAACTCTGTATTAGCGGCATATATTCTAGCTAATGTGACAGAATGGCTATCTTGTACCCAACATTACAATTCTTCTGTGAGCAATCTGGCAGTGCAGAGATATAGTATTAATGATTGTGAAATCATGCCTTGACTCCATGGTGTTAACCTAATTGTGAAATTAGACTTTATTTATTTCACAGCTGGGTACTGACTGGCTATGAATTGAACTGAAAATGCTATTTATAGGCCAGTATATAGCAATACTTCCAAGCAAACAAGACTTAAGAGGTGAAGATAGATATCAAAATGGGTCTGTAAATTACCTTGCTGAACACTCTTATTCAAAAGCTGCCTGGAATATTTCACTGCTCTGAAGCCATACCAAAATGAATCTCATAGGGCATTATTCAGATGATAATAATAACAATGGTTACTAGAAAATGCTGTATTTTCTACACTACTCTTCAATGCAGCATGGCATCATCTCCCTAGTGTTGCAGTTTCCTGTATAATATGTTTTGCTACCACTGTTTTATGGAAACCAAGAAACACTGAAAGATCAAAACCTACCCAAATTAATGAAATTTTAAGGCAATTCACTTCATAAAGTTAGTTACTTCATAAATCCCAGCATCCCACTGCTTGCTGCTGACTACAAAAAGCTCCAAAATCTTCTCTAGTTGAACAACTACAGTTGAAAGCACAAAATAATGCAAGGATTTTAAAACCAAATATAACTTTATCACAAATCATGTTTCCCACCCTGACCACAGTCATTTAAATGGCTTCACAATCAAAAAAATGTGTGAAACCAATTCTGACTGAGGACTACAAAGGAAGTAATTAGTTCATGCAGATCAATCTAGAAATCAACACCAAGAGTCTGCAAGAGTGGCTTCTGTCCAGCCCTGCCATCACTCTGCGTTCTAGGAGCCAGGAGGAAAAGACAGGCCTGCTTTTGCCATCCCTCTAATACCCAATTAGATGATACCCGGGTTTCAGTAACAGCCCGTCCCTGTATTTCTATGGCAAAAAGCAATTTCGATGCACTACAGTGACAGATCAACATAAAGTCCATCTATTAAAAAAATGTACCTACAATCAGCTTATTCCTACTGAATAAGGGTTTGACTAGAGTGCTTCACTAGAAACACAGAAAATCTTTTCAAGTATTTTTTTTTTAAATCAAGTAAAAATGTTAGGGTTTGCAGTGATAAAAACTTTCTGTTCCATCAGTGCAATAAATTTATTTAACATCTTTAATTAAGTAAGCAAATTTTAAGAATCTCATATTCACTTGACATTAAAGTCTCAAAGTATACTATTTGATTTGTTTGTCTGTTTGTTGTGTTTTTGTAGCTGCTTTCCAGTTTAATGTTATTTTGGACTTTTAAATTTTTTTGGGGGGGCCCCCTATCAGGAAGCCTATCCACACTAGATCAGAAATGCACTGCCATTATCTAGTACCAAAGGAAAAAATCTTGCCCTAAAACCTGTGGGTAAATATTAGGTGCATTTATGCAGCATTCATTACTTAAAATCTCATACTGTGTTCTTTAAAACTTCTTTTGTCTTCAAGATTTTTGAATAACAGGGAGGAGAAAGGCACCCAGAATTAAGTCATTGAAGAGTTAATTTCTAACAAAAATGAAATATGCTCAAGGGCATCCACATTTTATGTAAATGCTTAGCATGAAATCATTTTATTATGGTTAAGATAAATATCAGTGGACAAAAGGGGGAAATGGAACAGGGTAAAAGTACCAGCTTTTACTGTATTCACTGAATTAATATTACACCAGTGTAGAATAAAAGAACTACAATGGTGTACAAAAGTGTATAAAAATGTACACAAGTGAGCTTTCCAGCATCCCTGAGAACTTACCAAAGACATACTACCTTTGTTGACAGGTTTGTGTGTTGTCTGCAGCACAGCATGAGACTAGACTGGCTATACAGTCTAACGCTTTCTTGATAAGTTTACCTAGCCACAGCTCTGATGTGCGGTTCTCTCTCTCTTAGAAAGATGAAATGACTTGCAAACAGTTCTGCTGACTTCATTTTCCTCTTGATCCTCAACACTAACAGCTGAAGTTTTAAAAGTGGCACTTCTGAAAAAGCTTAGGAGACTGTGAGAGTGGTAACTTGCTTCATACATAATTTCCTACTAGCAGTTTATATTTTTTACTAGGAGTAAAGTGCAGATCTGTATAAATCAGTAAATTCAGTTTCCTCATGTTGTAATGAAGAGCTGTAACACCTTGACTCTTGAGATACTTTTATTTATTTTCAATCCAGGTTTGGACATCTTTTGCGTGAGAGATGATGTGAACTTCTATACTACCTAGATTCTACTTTCACAGTTCAACAGAAAATGTTAAATCACACAATGTATTTCTTAAAAAAACCTCTCATGCCTACAATATGAAAAAGTTTCTATCAAAGAATTAAGTGAAACCTCATTTGAAAATTACTTGCTTTTCAAAAAACTCAATTAATTAACAAGAAGGTTTTAGGCAAAACCATCTGTCCATTTCAAAAGACAATTAATAGCTTTGCCCAGACCATTAAATCTTACAAGGCCATAGAAGTACCAACATTTAATTCAATACTGTACCATCTTGCTAGAGGGAAAATGTAGACTAGCTCTTTTGTAAACTCTATTAAAAATGTATGAGATATTTTTTGTTTTGGAAAAATTAATTTTTTTAATCCATAACCCTTAAATGTCACACACACTAAAAACCCACATGCATTCTAAGCAAAGCAGATCAGAAGCAGGCAGCATATTTTAATAACAATAGGGCTATTAGCATGGAGTCAGAATGCCAGTCTTAACATGAGCAGGTCACATATCTGTACAGCAAGCAGACTGACAATACAAATTTTCTCAATACACAAACCTTTTGTCCCAAACCACCTTTGTGAAAATTGTGACACATGCATTTTATAGAGTCAGGATAAAACAAGTGAGTGTCATTATTTTTAAAACACACACCTGTATCTGGTTTTGCCCAAGTAGAACTGGCAGAGGACAGAAAAAAATAAATTAAATAGGAAAAAACTTACCATTAAACAAAACTAAGATAGAAAATGCATTTTTCCTGTATTAGAAATTATTTTAACAAGAGACTTTGAAGCATATTATAGGAATATCTGGTAATACCATGGAAGCCAGAGACACAATCTTGGAAAAGGAAGCCATTTTCATCGTAAAATCACAGACTTGTTTGTGTTGGAAGGGACCCTAAGGGTCATCTTGTTCCAACCTCTCTGCAGTGGGCAAGGATGCCATTCATTGGATCAGGTTGCTCAGGAACCCATCCAACCTGGCCTTGAACACTTTCAGGGACAGAAAATGCAACAGATTTACTTTTGCAATATCAGAAAATCAAAGAATTCTGAAAAACATAGGCATACTTGATGCTTGACTCTGTTCCTAACCCAAGTTGATCCTAAAGCCCTCTACAAACTTTTCAAACTTGAAATCACTGCAGTGGTCTAGAAAGAAACACCTTTTGTCATGTCCTGCTAACCAGAACTTCAACTCCATTTAAATTCCACCAATTTCAACTGGTAATCACTCTTCAGACTTTCTCTTCTCTCTTCATGCATTTGCAGGTTAAGTATTTCAAACACTTCAGTATTGCTGTCAAAGGTCCTTGAAACAGTGTGTCTGGACCTCAAAAGTTGTCAAATACTAATTTATTTTCCACAGATCTACTTACATTATGAAAATAACCCTTCTATGCATGTGTTTAATTGGCAAAATAAACTTGGAAATACACTACTAGTCATTATAATTTTTGTTTAGTGTTATAGAATTAGACCAAGCTGGTGCTTCATTTTAATTCTACCTCAGAACACAAAACCTGACCAATTCTCAAGCAAGTCACCCCATGGGTCGAAATGCCAGAAGTTATGGAACAAAGATTTGGAATGTAAAACATAAAGGAAATGTGCAGGCAAAGCTTCCCTTAAAAGATAATTAGCATTCCAGATAAAAAAATATATAATATTTTCAGATTTCTTCTGTTTCACTGTGAACACTGAAAACAGTGGCTTTAAAGGGAGTATCTGTCCATTCCCATCAGACACCTTCCATAATTCAGCTGGATTTCTGGAGTCTCATGTGAATTTATTTGTCTATAAACCTCAACAGACCTCTATTCAAAAGCTTGTCCCATCCTTCCTAAACTCACATAAAAAGTTTGCAACCACATTTTCAGGCACAGCTTTCCAAAGGATTATTACTTATGTGACCGCACCAACACTTTAGCTTAAATTAAAAACACTTCCTGATGTATCAGCTCTGTTTATAAAGTTAGTATGAGTCAATGATAGTTGTATTCCTAATTTCAGTAAATGTCTTCCCTCCATCTGTTAATTGTCATGCCATTGTCAAATTGAGGGGAACATATTAAGTTGCTGCTTAAAGGTTATTCTGCATTACATCCAGTCAGCTTTAGAAAGATACATTTTATAATGCAATAATGAGGAATTTGCCTGAACTCCCAAAGCACCTTACGTCTCAGTTCCATATTTTTCACCTTTATTTCAGTTTCTCTTTACTGAAGAACCTAGTTTTCTCTCTATACACAGAACTCTCAGTTTGTGAGGTCTTCACTTCCTTTCAGGAAAATAAACATGCTTAACTCCAGGAAAAGGCAAAATATGACTTTGAAATGTGAATGAACTTTAGAAAAGCATGATTTCCTGCTTTTAGTTCTATTTTTAAAAGTAATAATCTATGAAGGTTCTGAAAAAAAAAATTACTATTATGATCATTAGGAAATTACATTGGTAATCGAACAGAATTACTGCTCACCATCAACCCTCTCGCAAACATGTATTTTTTTCTACAATATTTTTTTCAACACCTGGATAATTCCTTCAATTTTACAATCCCATTCCTGAGGTCCCTTTTTTTATAAAATGGTTGCTGTCCTTTAGAATTTGGAATTCCAGATCATTATATTATTTTTAAGTAAACACGAAGTACAGTAATTGATTCAATTGTAGTTTCTGCAGATTTAGTACATATTGTTTCCTCAACACTCACACTTTTCAAATTTAAGAACCCAGTGATCCCTTTTTCTATCACATATTGGATAAAAATAAATGTGTCAACTATTAATAAGCATTACAATTACAGTAAAAATACTAAAAATCTTATTCAGACTATGAATAGGATGTAATTGATTTATAGTTTTCCTGTCCAAGTGCCTAATGCTTCTCTAGAAGGTAAAATATTTTTCTGTCCTTGTCCGACCCTCCTATGCAAGGTTATCACTTCAATTCATCTACTCACTCCCTTTATTTCATTAAAATGTAGTCTGCTGCTCTACTGTAGAAATTCCCAACCTGCTGCTAAACACTAGACTCTGCCTAAACATGTCTAAAAACGCTTCAAGATTTCATACAGCTTTAGGTGACAGCATATTAACATAAAAAAGGATTTCCACCTAAACAAATCTGATAATGACTTGCTATAGTTGTCAACTGTTTATCAGCTTATGTTAAAAGACAGCTGATTTCTGTGCATATGCAACTGGTTAAAGCAGCACAGTTCAGGAGAGTTCAGCTGACATACTTTTATCCATAAGGAGCAAACAGGGTATGTGAGTCAATTTTTCAAATCCGCAAAGACTTTCAGGCAGAAGATGGTAGTTAGATGTTACATTCTCACAGTAACTTAGCCTCTTCAAACCACTGCAAAGCTGGTATGCAACTGCATGGTAGGAAGCACCATCCCAAAATTGAACATGCAGCAGATTTTCTTTCTTCTACCAAGATTTCAGAGAGTTTTTTCAATAATAAACCAACAACTGGTCTGAACTTAGTAAGTAAAAGAATTCATATTTCTTGGAAAGTACTTAATCCCTAATACACTTTATAGCACACAGAATACTTTTTAGAGCATTAGTACCCATTAAATTACTTTATGTTTTTACAACAATCAAGAATATTTTCTTACTGGATTGGGGGTTTTTTGTTTGTTACTGGAGTTCTGTTTGTTTGCTTGATTCTTTGCTTTAGGATCTAAGCAGATAAAATTTTATCTAAAGGATAAAAAGGACGTATGGGTAGACCCCTCAAATTTCTTAGTCATAGATGGAGTTTACTGTAAGCTAAACAAGAATAATACTGGAACATTCACGTATGCCAACATTTAAATAAATTTATTTACTTTCTAAGGTTGTATCTTTTTCTCCACCATAAGCAGTGTGATGTCCTTCACCAAGGCTTCTGCTTATCATGTAAAACTTCTAATTAAGAACAAAGAAATACTTTCACAATCTTCAACAGAATTTTGTGACTTTTGTTGTATTAACATAATTGTATTAACATAACTCTAATTAACACTAAGGTTTTTAATAAATATATATGTCCACTGCTTTTTTATAGAAATAAACAATAGGCAAGCTTATTATTCTCCTTATACAAAAGGACAAGAACAATATAAAGCCATAATTTACTATAATAACTTGATGAATCTGGAGTCATAAAATAACACTCAATGTTTAGTGTTCTGCAGGAAAGCAGAGAAATGAGTCGTAAAAGAGGGAAAAAATATACAATACATGTACTGTGCATATAGGGAAATATTTTAAGATGCTGAAAGTGATTTTCTCTCTCCAAATATGTGTCACAGCATTATTCCAGAACAGTATCTACACCTAAGCAATTGTTAACATTAGCATAACAGTTCTTTAAATTCATTTTGGTTCAAGCCTGTTATGCTTATAAAATTCAGCACAACAGAAGTATAGCTGTAGCTGAAGATCTTGCTGCGTCTCCTCAGCTCCCTTTGCAAGAATCTCGAACACAGGCTGCAGAGAGAAACTTTGTTCTTCATTTAGCCACTTTTCCTTGTTGACAGCTTTGTTGTTTGATTGTTGTCTTTATAGCAATGAAGAAAACAAAGAACTTGTTGAATGCACATTATTGCCTTGGTCCTTCCATACAGAAGTAGTTTAGTATTTGATAACTCTGCAAATTTACTGGCACTTGTGTAACAAAAACCAGCTCAACATTTGGACAGCTTATGATTTCACAGTGCATCTGCAGAGGTCATACATAATACGTACTTCTCTGAGGTTCGTCCATATAAAAGGAACTGAACAAACAGCAATCTGTGCTAGTGACACTGACGTAATCATAGCTGGAAAATGCAATGCTGCACTGAATATCATGTCAAAATTATACTGCAATAGCTAGTTTGAATATTTAGAAAGTTCAGCAAATCTAGTCCCATATATGCAGAGAATTATTATATATAGTATTCTACATCATCAAGCATGAAGTGTACACGGTATCTAAAAAGAGAAAGGGAATACAGATCCTAAGGAGTACTGAGAACTTTGTATTTAACACTACGTTACTGGTATAATGCTACACCACAAAATGCAGAGAGGAGTGACCAGTACAAAGACAGGGAGAATATCAGAAGTAATTAATTATTGAGATGCTTGAAGATGGTTTACCTCAGCTCCCCCAAATTCTTTCACAATGCAGGATTCCTTAAGTTTATTACAGAGCATAAATACAACAGGAGTTTAAATATGACTGAGAGAGAAAGAAGAGGGTAAAAGAACAGTGGAGGAACAGTGGAGTGAAAACAAATGGACATAAATTAGCCAAATATTCACCTCAAACTTAAGTGAAGGTTCCTAAACTCTGTGACTGAGAAGCCTGGAAGAATCTTGCCATCAAACTAATGGGGAAAAAAAATCTGAATTAATTTTATAATGAAGATCGGAGAACTTACAAAGGTGCTATATGACAGAGTAATCTAATGAAAGCAAGGAAATAATATCAGATTTTTAGCTCCATATTCTTAAATTCTCATCTTAAGAGTGATGCACCCTAAATCAGAAGACATCTCTGAGTACTATATCACTAAATATAGTAGAACAAAGTAAATTTCAGAGATATTAGAGAATATTAGTTTCTCAAAGCATGCTAAATATTAAGCCACATTAAAAACAAACCAAAAATTCACTGGATATTGACAGCTAAGGTCAGCTAGTGCCACAAGCCTCCACTGAATCTTAAAATCATGAAGCTCAAAACAAACAAGCAGCCACCCACATACCTTACTCTCTGCCCATTGATTGCAGTGCTGTTGCCAGTATGACCCAAGACGACATAAAGCTTTCAGTTCTACTTCCAACACACCATCAATACCAACATGTACCTTAACTTTATCACACCTACAAAATCTTAGAAGCAGGCTTTCTACTACTGTGAAGTGACAGAATAGTATATCAGATTGTCAGTCCATTTTTTTATTTTGCTTCAGTGTATATGACAGCCTGTAAGATAAAAGTCCACTCTGCCCAGACTCTCTGTTTTGTGTACCATCCCCAAGATGCTGGGTACTCTAACCAGCATCTCTCCCACACCTAATTTTCCATCAGACATCCTAAACCATGTTAGACTCAGTGATGTCAGAAATAGCTTCAGGGAATATTGTGTATTGTCACTGTGAAACAGCACAGCAGGTTACTTCAGAGAATAATGTCTTTCATTAAAATTTTAAGAAGTGAAATATCATTAGATGATTCATTCCCTGCAATCTGTATTGTTTTGTAAAATAATTGAAAAAGGAGTTCATTGATCCATGTTATACTTTTTTTCCCTCTAATTCTCCTGGGCACAGAGGAAAGAAAGTCTTCAAAACTCTCAGAAGCTGTTTGTTTTACTCCTGCATTTGAGAGGAGTCCCAAAAGGGCCAATCTGTAGCTAAATGAACACACACAGAATATTTAATTTTGCTACCATCATAGCACTGATTTCCACACAACAGAAAGAAAACATTCTCAGTCAGCTCTTGTCCAAATTGAAAATCTCCAATCTTCCTATCTGTTTCCATATCATCTCATCCCCTGTAGCCTATTGCTTCTGCACCAAAAAACCCTGAAGCTTTCTTTATTCAAATTTTTCTTTAAACGCAGTCTTCTGATGCTTTTTGCAGATACACAACAGAAACTAATTTTAATTTTCTTCTTGTGCTTTCATTCAGCTAATGGATATAAAAAGAACATTTAAACTGAAAAGCTGAATTTAGGAGACTTTGTAGAACGATCCTGTCACACTTCAGTAATTGTACATAACTAAACAATCTGCACTTGAGTGAAAACAAGTTTAATGTTTTTAATGAAAGTTCCCTCAAATAGCAAGAAAAGTTACCCATTCCTCAAAAATTGCTTTGAAAAACGAGGACCTGTGTGAGGCACATTCTGACTTCTAAAAACAAATTTGTAAGGAAGTAATGTGTAGTAGTATCTTTATCATCTTTACAGGGGTTTTTTTTATTTAGAAGAAAGAGGAGCTAAAAATAAAACAATGACAAAGCAAGCAAATTCCTTGTCAGGTGCATTTCTGTATGAACAAATATAGAGTAAATAGTAAATTCACATATCAGAGACCATGAGCACTAAGAAAAATATAATAAAAGACTATGTAAATTCAAGCTAAGTGGTTCATGGAAGCCACAGCTTAGGATCATGTCTGAATGGAAGAAGAAGAAAAGGGACATTGTGCTTTCAAAAGTATTTGTAAAAGAGCAGTCTTTCTCAGCACAAGTCAAAAGCTACCACAACATAAAGCCACTAAAATAAAATGCCTATCCTTACACTGAAAGATCGCTCTGTTGAGAACAGGAGATACAAAAGAGGCAACGTGTAAAATATACATTATAGATTTGATACAGAAGGAGCAGTTCCAGCATAAGAGAACAACATAGAGTTTAAAAAATTTGAACATCTTGAAATGGTCAGTCTTCACAAGCAATTGGTGGTGAAGGATCTGCAAGATTTTATTTTGTTATTATTTTTACTTTTATATAACTGACATTTCAATATTGTCCTTCATTCTAAATCAAAACTTACTGTACTGCTAGATGTGGATGTTTGCATAACTACCGTAACTCCCAGAATAATGGATGATGTAGTATTATAGTCTTAGTACTAAAGCATTGGATTTGCATAGAGACACACAACAATGACGCAGAACAGAAAAGAAGGCCTTTGGCCACCTGCTTTTGTTGCCTCCTCTCAGCTATCTTTCCTTTTCTAAATAATAAATCTGCTCTACCACACTAACGGCAGTAACTTTTCAAAACATCCACTTTAAGATCTAGCATTTCCAGATAAAAATATCAAATCTAGGCAGACAAGGGAAGAGAAAGAAAGGAAGGTAATCTAATGAGAGTAGCAATCCACCCGGGTTTTTATTTGTTCATTCTTGATGTGCTTTGGGATATATTGTTTAATTAATATTATACAAAGATAACAATTGTGCTCTAGGTAATCTTTGTAAAAATTCAGTCAGGAACATGCACATTGATCATGCTCTGATTGCCAGTAAGTCTCATCAAGCTTTACACAATGTATCTGGAAACAGGACAAACTCTTCTCTCCTTCTCTAGTATGCCAGTAATTAAAATAAAAATAATTAATTGAGATCAAGTGTTTGCTATGAAGCTCTGTAGTTTTAAAAAACTTTAAACCAGGAGCTTAGAAGCTGGGCAAATATTCAAGAATAGAAATGTAAGCACGAAAATGTTTTGAGACTTTAACTACTAAATATGGGGAAACTTGGGTGGCACACTGCCTTGCAAACTGCTCATAGTGATCTGTCACAGGGAAAATCAGGATTAAAATGTAAGAAGAATTAGAAATTATTTACACCCTTTTTCTTACGCCCAGTATCTTCTTTCTCCCTCAAATTTTCAGAACATTTCTAAATGAACTACAAAACATTTTATATTGTTTTGAGGTTCTTTTTGGAAACCAAACACCCAAATCCTTATTTCTTCTGGGTATTTTGGGTTTCTGACTTGACTTCAGAAACAGCACTGTAGACACACCAACTTCCAACCTCCTAAATTCTTTTCTTCTTCAGGCTGAAAGAATTTAAGCTTTTAATACAGTTAAGAATGTTTCAGTATAGCAACTTTCTCGTAGAAAATGCCAAATATGACATGCCCCTGAAAAAAACTTTAATTCTAACAAAAGTTTAGCTAGAAACATGCCTGCTCTTCTGGCTGCTTCTCTGCCTGCTTCCCTGGGCCTCAAGACTGTCAAGGACACAAGGCCAGTGAGGTTCCCACTCTCTCTACCAATCCGTCCAGAGGGTTGCTGCACAGCAAAAAATACTGAGACAGCCACAGGTTGGGATTTCCAAACTAGTGTCACCTCTGGCTTTTGGACAACGAAGATACTGGGGTTTCTGAGCTCCAGGCCTGACAGTAGCACCTCCAGGGCCTGCTGGAAGCTCTGGCCAACTGGCTGTCTGGTGGCCAGCTGGATCCTTAAGGCCACCAGTGTTTCTGGGTGGCAGCTGGCCTAACACCTGATAGGCTGCCATGCAAGGCAGCCTACAAAGCTGGTCTGGGTTATCTTGGCACCTGATAAGTTCCTCTGTAAGAAACCAAGATCCCTATCAGTATGTGACTTTCCCACACCTACTGTTAGGTGTGGGAAGGCTTTGCAGTTATTAGAGCCTCAGCCTGCTTGATAAAGACAACGGCCTTTTGTTGCAAAGGACAAAACACAGTAAGTATCTGGTCTTCATTTGTGTTGCTGGCGGGGTTTTGAACTACTTAAAAACAATATAAAAGAACATGCAATACATTAATCTTTTCTCTCCCTCGCCCCTTCACCGGGACTTGATTTTGTACTCTGTAAGGCTACTGATTTAACTGTATTTGTGGTAACATCCAAGAGAAACAGTCTGCCCCTTAAAATTGGGATTTGGACACAAAATTCAGGCTGTTCTTACTTATATTTCAGCTAAAACATTTGAATAGTAAAAGACATTACATATACTATGACATGTTGAATCCAGAGATCCTGACCCATTCTGTATGAAATATCTACCAACCAAATCTGAAGGGTAAAATCAAATAAACAACTGTTCATTAAATAACAGATTACTTTAGACATTATTATATAAAATGGACCAAATAAGCATGAAAAAAAGCCTTACAGTCAAGTATTTGTATTTGTTACAATGTGAGTAACACATAAACAGCTTAAAAAGAACAGTAAAATCATACATTTCTGAGAACCACCAGTAAACCAGGAAAAATAAAGTGGTTTCTTTAGCAAAATAAGCTTTGAAATGAAGTAGAAATACACTCTGCTGAAAATGGATGAGAAGCTGGTGAGGTGTCCAGTAATGATGCATTTAAATAAGCAATTTGGCTAGAATTTGCAGTCATCTGTGAATAATTTATCAAATTGAGTACAGCAGCTCAAAAGAGTACACTGGCTAAAAACTGCTGAATATTTTTCCAGTGATAAAATTCAAGGTCTCCCTCAGTTTCAGTTCCTCTTCTTTTAAATCCAAAAAATCAGTGGAAACATTCCAGTACACTGCCTAGGTGACAGCTGATCACAAACTATATTTTCTCCCAAAATATTCTGGAATAAAGACTGTAAAAATGGTAAAAGGCTTTCTTCTTTCTCTGAGAAAACAAAACAAACACAAAATACAACTACTGAAGCATCATACACATTCACATTGAGACAGCAGGCTCTTCACACATGCTGCAAAGTGTGATCAGGGCCTGAGATCAAGTACACTTGCTTATCCCACAAGTCATACAGTCTCCTGTTCTCAGCAGCCTATGTACAGCCTGTATCATAACAGTCTTCATGTACTAACCATCCAGAATAAAAAAACCCAACCAAAATAGGGGCAGTGGTCTCTTCATTGCTTCTCCCACCCTACACTCTATAGACCCTGAAAAGGAATTTCCAGGCTTTTGGATGAAATTCATACACTGTATTCAGACTGGTTGGGTTTGATTTTTAAATATTTTCAATTCTAGCCTTACTGTTGAGAAGAAATCATAGAATTATGAAATGGTTTGGGTTGGAAAGGAGTTTTAAGTGTCATCTAGTCCAATCCCCTGGAAATGAGCAGGGACATCTCGCAGTAGATCAGGTTACTCAGTGACCCATCCAACACCACCGAAGACCAATAAATTCTAGCTAGTTATGAAACAACTCACTCTGTAAGATGAGTGTGAATAGCTTTTGCACCTTATCACTGTCCTGTGATCAGGAAAAGCATATTTATTGTAATGAACTATAGAGCCTAAGGCCCCTACTAAACCTCTAATTACAACACACTTTTATTTATACCGCAGGGGTTATTGTCCTTAGCAAGCATGCTTACCTGAAACATGATGGCAAAGAACAACTTATTTCAAGCATTTCAATATTGAGTCCCTTCTATTCTATCTGTAGTTTAGCCCCCAGAAATATGGTTTCACCCAAATACAAAAAAAACTCCAGTTTCTGGCACCCTGTCTTTAATACGATGCAATCTTTTGCTATCCCTCAGTAACGTAGCTCACCAAAAAAATCTTATTCCCCCATTCCCAACATAAGCAGAGTAGGCTCAAATCTGTAAAGCTCCCATCTTTCTACTAAATTTCTCAAATGCAGCTTCCAGAAAGAGAATACCATCATCCTTTTAACTGTGTATCCAGCTCATGTTACAATTCATAAAAATCCCCAAAATTTAACCCTGAAAATTAAAGCATTCCAAATGCTTTAACCAAAATCTTGATGGCCTACCAAACACGGAAAAGTCTGATAAAACTGTCTCTACTTTGTGAAGCCCATGGATGGGCTCTCCTCAAAATAACGAACTTCAAGGTGAACAAAGCACATACCAACACGTTCAAAGTATTTAGTTTAACAAAGCCAAATGACTCCACATAAGAAAGTTCTAGAATATTTCACTTATCAGCAGAACAAAATGGCATGTTCTCGGTATGTCATGGGTGAAATATGTTGTAAGATTAAGAAAAAAATAATTTTTTAAATAAAAAAAAACCATAAAAACCTTCCACTTTACAACTCTGAGGACAGAATACTGTAAGGGCCCTAAAGACTATTAATTAGAAGACTTTGATTTGTTTTGCTGAAGAAAGCATTTAGATTACTGAATCCATTTAAAAGTGATATAAGAATATTGAAGTTAGTGAGACAGAAGTCACACTTGCACTAAGAAATAGTTTCCTGATCCAGAAAAAAATATATAATGAACCACTTTTTCTTCCCAGAACAAGTCTGAAAAAACTTTTACTGACTTAAACCTGGTTTGACAGTAGTGATGATTGCAACAATTTAAAAGAAAGTAAATATATGTGTAGATATAAAAAAAATATGTGTTCTGAAACACATATGTGCTACTATAGATATTCAGACTATTTCAAATAAGGTAAGTTCTACTAATGCAATCTATA
Organism: Platysteira castanea; assembly: GCA_013397175.1. Classification (NCBI taxonomy): domain Eukaryota; kingdom Metazoa; phylum Chordata; class Aves; order Passeriformes; genus Platysteira; species Platysteira castanea. Next base: position 38,717 of record VYXC01009320.1, read on the forward strand.
TTGCAGTGTATAGGTAGGATAAAAGAATAGAAGCGTGATGTAGTAGCCCTCAACAGCTACTTTTAAAAAGTTGTATTTGAAATGCAGCAAATGGAAGAAGTGGAAATTAATACAATCTTAACTCATGGGCACATAGATCATGAGTTAATTCTATTAAAATGAGAATAGAATTGTGTCAAAAAGAACAAACTTCCTTCATCATTCTGGTTAAGTGAATTAAACTTTTCTTGATATATTCTCACTTGAGGCTCAAGAATCCATTACAAATGCCTAAACCAAGACTGGATAACATATATCTTGTGGCTTTTTCACATTATCATTTTAATTTTAAAAATATCTCAAGAGGTAAAAAAGCACTGAAGATGAAAGTATTTCTATTAAAAGAAAAAAGAAAGAAACCCCACACAATTTAATTAGCTGAGAAATCAAAGCTTTGTTAAAAGTTGTAAATATAATAAAGATTATCGCTCAGCCACAGGAAAAAATCTCCCAGCATGCCTTTGAAGAAGGATATTTAAATTCACCAAAAGATCAATTACTGTTTGCAAGGATAACTATGAAAGTTAATAGAGAGCATTGGCAAGCGTTGTTCTCATAACAAGCCAGCAAAGTATCACGGATAAATTAATACAAAGCGTTAAGGCTTTAGAGACTACGGCTCTCCCAAAACACAGCTCAATCACATACAGAAAATTAAGAGAGGAAGGGCATAGCCAAGACTCTAAAAACACACAGTCCACAAGTTAATATGCAAACCCTTGTTACATTTTGGTTAGTGAGTACTCAAACATCAAGTTCAATGACAGTATTCTTCTTCAGCTGGCTCCTCTTAAGATCTCCCCTTAAGGCAACTCATGTGCTAACTCCTCTTCATCTGAGTTACAGCCTGTATGGACTTGCTGAGCCATGCACACAGGAACAAAGCAAGAAAACTTCAGCAATCTTAAACCTGGACCTAAAAGGTGTATTTTAAGAACTCTAGTACTCTCTTTTAGATTTTTCTATGAAAAGTTAAGATGGACAGAAATATGACCAAAAAAACACTCTTTAACTCTGTATGTTTTGAATTTTCACAAACCTTAGTTAGTGCAGTTCAAGTGTGGCACCGGTGTCTCAGATGACTTTAGACTGTGCCTTAGACAGTGAAAAATAAGGTACTTATCACCTCAGCAATGGGATCTTAGTTATGAAGTCAGAGAGCTGCCAACAGTCTCTGGGAATGGTTCAGTGACAAGTGTTCATGGATAGGAAAACCTCTGCAATTAGTAGAGCTTGTGCATATTTTGATTTCTTTGGAGCTCAAAGATGAACTCCTGAAGAAAGCTACTGTCCGTGAAACCCATACAGAAAGGACAGCCAAGAGGCCAGACTAGATGATGGTTCTCAGGGATCTGAAAATTGCTACAAGATACATGAATAGATATGTGAATGAACGAGAACAATGTGTTATTGTTTATGCTGTATTCACACATTTACATTCCAGCACATATTTGCAAACACTCCAGCTACATTCACTATGTTAACACCCAGTGTGGCAACCAGTGGAGTTGTTAGTGAGAGCAGCCTGGAAGAGCTGCATCTTGTGATTTGAAAAGACTATATATTTATCCCAAGGAATCAAGAATGCCTCCTTTCAGGGCTGAACTGAATTGATTGTGTGGGAAAAGTTCCCTAGAGATGAACAAAAATGCCTCCGTGTCATGGAATTACTAATAGCCTACTGGCATATATGACAATGAATCCTGAAAGTATAGCAATGGGTAAATGAAAGGAGCATCTCAGAATGAAACCCCAGGCAAGTCGGGTGTAATTTGTGAAGAGTAACCTCAGTGCTGGGAAAAGCCCCTACTTACCATACCTATTTAAAAATCAAAATTTTGCCAGGCAAAGAGCCTAGGTGTTCTGTGCCCAGAGCTGTTAGATCACCTGCGGAGGCTGTGTAGAGCATGTGAGGATAGAGCAAGGGGTCATTCCAGAAATGCAGAATTAAAATCCTGTAGTGGAAGCCGAACACATTAAATCATGCACTTTCTGGTTTCTAGAGTCTTTGTATTAGCTATTCTCTACATCCTCAAAAACTACAGAGTACCAATGAATAATCTTAACCCCATGTTAGTGAAGCTTTTATTCATTTATTTTCTTTGTCTTCAAAGCAACAGATTTCCTGGCAGACCCTTAAATCAGAGGCCTAATCCTTCTTTCCATTTATGTGAATTCTTTGAGGAGATACTTCTGAATACAGAATGCTCTAATTACCCTTTTCATTGCCCTTACATCATCCTCCCATTTCTCTGCTGTTCAGCACAGCCTGGTTCACACTCTTGAGGTATTCTCCCAGAAAGACAGATCTTAGTAAATGTATGGAGAACTGAAAAGCAGAGGATGCAAGAATAGCAAAGGACCAGCTTGCAAAAAGGCTGTATTTAAAAGGTTATGAAAGAGCAAGGACCAGCAGTACAAGAGGAAGATGGATAATGGCACAGCTTATGCCTTTCGAAATTCTGACTGCATATTCTGCTCTTACAAGTTCATTATGCAGTTTGGGGCAAAATGCTTAACACTTACCCATGCCTGAAGTTATCCTGTGATATGCCTGAGTATAAGCTGCTAGCTACAGTTCACAAGCAACTACAGAAATAACCCAGTCACCTTATCCAGCTTTGGAGAAGGTCCAAACTACCCAGCATTCCTCAGATTCAGAAAGCCTTTAATTGACAAATATAACATTATCACTGATATATTCCTTCTTTAAACCAAGAATTTCACCAGTAATAATAAAGGATATGTTCTGTGGGACCTAAGCTTCTAACCGCCAATGACTTCAGATGTTCTTCTTTGCATGCAACAGATCTGTCTAACCACGCGACTCAGTGTATGAGTTGTACGTGAAAACCAGAGACTGAATGCACATTTGTAAAATGCTGTTAGCCAAAACACTGAGCATCAGGTGTGAGCTCACCTCTCCCTCCCAGTATGGGGATCATGCAACTAGAAAAAGGCAAGCTTTCTGTGTTCCAGGAGGAAGGTGCACACTGATGGTGATGGTTTCAGTCTCTGATATTTCTCCCCGCCCTTCAGAGAAATCACAGGCGTGTATGAGGGGAAAAAATGAATCAAGTCTCTTAAGAGAACAAAAATAAATCCTACCGGATGATTTCCACCAGACTGGTTACCGTCTGTGCAGGAAATCTGGCAGACTGTTGATCACTCTTAGGACGTGACCAGCTACGTGGAACCATCAAATCTCAGAACTCAAAACCTCCAGAAAGGAACCAAACAGGTGCTCTAGGGATTTTTTCTTGCCTGAAAAAGGGGAAGTATTTGATACCCATATACATCAGAAGCAGAAAACACTTCCTACATCGTCCAACTTACTTTAAAAGTAAAAATATTGCACGCATTCTCACTCAAAAAAACCCCAACAAAACCCACATATAAATGTGAACTGCCAACACTATTTCACAACCAAAATTCTATCCAACTTCTGTATTTTAGAATATTCAGGGTAACTGAAAAAAAAAGTACCTTAATTATAGCAAGTTGGTGTTCCATAATATTAATTATTATAATGACATTCAAATAAATAGATCAAACAATGATAACACAGACATAAGGAAAATTATTCCTTCTTCAGTAATTTGGTATTGTTAGACTTCAGCATTTCTGACCTGCACAAATTGTATTCCTACATTTAGAGAAGACATTAAAAGAAAGTATCTCCCTTACTTTTCTTCCACAGCAGATAATGCTTGCACTTGAACAAATAAAAGAAACAGCTGGAATCAGGTCAAGTAGTAGCTTGGGTTGCAAACAGAGAAAATGTAGCTTCTTATTACATTGAGCAATTCCTGTTGCAATTTTAATAAATACTTTAATTAGGAAAAAAACTCACCAACATCTCAGCTACTGCATGAGGCTATTACATTCTTCCTGTTTTGTACACTATAAAAGTATTTGGAAATCAATATGACTCAAGCAGCACACAAAGTACTGAAAATAGAAACACCAGTGGCTCAGCAGGATACAGCATCCTTGAACTTTCAAATGAGAATAGTTAAGAAAGAATAATTCCTGTAAAATACGGCGCTTCCATCCAAATTTCTTTTATGGAGTTTCCAGAGAACTTTTATAACTACCATTATAAAATGGCACTAGGGAAAGCACTCTTCCACTTGGTCAGCATAAGGGACTACTGAACCTCATCTCCTGTGAAGATTACTCTCCTTTTGTAAGTCACATAAGACACATTAAAAAAATGCAAAATTTTCCATCAAAACGCAATTCATTAAGGAAATGTTCATTATTTTTCTCACTCCTTTATTCTTTCATTCAATTTGGGGAAATTTTTCTGCTCCCAGAGTACTTTTCTTTTACTTCACAATACCAACTGCCTAAGTGAAGTTGTCTTTTTAGGGTCATCCCTACTGTCGTGGCTACATTTCTGTATCACTCAGTCTTCTCTGATTCTCAGGAGATTAGATCACTACATTTCAGCATGTCAGTCACAGTCTAAAATTCACCTTTATTAAAAAGTTTCCATCAAGAAGATTTGATCCACCATTATAGCACCACAATGCACCATGTGGCTTGGAGGAAGATGAAAATCCCAGAGCCTGAGTTTACTCAGTGGAGGCCTGAGAGCTGCTGGATGGCTAAGAAAGAGTAAAGAATCACACAGAAGGGGACACTCAGGCTTGCTGAGGCAGGAACAGCATTGTATTTATGAAATACTGCTCCTACTGCTTTACCCCATGAACTTGGATGCCTTCCTTGGCTGCAGGATAGCAGCCAAAGGCTGCTGCAATCAGCCATGCATTTCTCCAGCCACCTGGGGGAATCACAATGGGGATTCCAAAGGAATTTAGAAACAGAAATTTTTTCACACTTTGGCAAGGGACTCTTTTAGTAGGATTTCTTAGCTCTCCATTTTCATTTTCTCACATTACTTACAGCCCTTGTCATAAAATATTCTTAGCAAAGTGGTCAGTGTCCAAGGAAAAGTTAAATGGTAACAGACACCAATAATTCATTCTACACAGATAAGTTTCTTTGGATTTTCACCCTGTTTTACCTTTTATCTTCAAAACTAAAGAAGTATCCTTTTCAAGAACAAGCAGCAGTAGTATTTTATCTACTCAGTCTGCTTCAGCTTCTTTAAGATCACTCCATAAAGTTAAATTGTAGTTTTGCCACCTAGTCTCAGCTCAGATTTAAACAAAACAAAATATCTCATGAGAATCATGGAACCTACAACATGTTGAAGAGCACAGTGAAAACTAATTTAAGTGCTAGAAATTAGGTGAAAAAGTGATCTTAAGTTATGGATAATAGAGACAGACTTCTGAACATAAGAGCTTCATAAAGGTAAATTCGTGTTTCTTAGCAATCCAGCTCTTAATATCCATAAATCATGTCAATATACAAAATGCCAAGACTAAAGAATACAAAGAAATGCTACAGATAAAAAAAGGAAACCATTCAGAGGACACTGGATATATTTTTAAAACTAAAATAACTGGGCTATATTTTTCATTCACTTTCCTCTCAGTAAGATGGTAGGGCAAATCTGAAACACTGATTGTACACTTATGTTCAAGCATTCTCTAAACATTATGATATCCAGGAAATACATACGTGCTAACATGCCTTTACATTTGTCTTGTAAAAAGATTTCTTTTAACACTATTGTTCACAAATGTCATTTCTGTAAAATTGCCAGCCTCACTCACAGCCTGTTTTCCTAAGACCAAAAATAACTTCTTTTGTCTATACTTGAAGTAAACAGTTTTAATCACAATTCAGTTAAAGCTTGACTTCTTTATTTAGACTGCTTTTTCAGTATATTTCAAGTGGACTTTACACACTGATCCATTTACTAAAGATGAAAAAAACTCTAAACAACGGAAGAGTCACCTATTACTGTTCATTCATTCAGTAATTTCAGAGAAGAACTGAGTCTCTGTATATCTCTGATGAGTCAATACAGGCTCACACACAACTAGAATTTTGTCAAGAGAGATGTTACTCAAAGACAATTTTTTTCTGAAAATCTAGCAAATCCATAGTTTCAGAAGATCATTTTAAAAGGTGCCAAGATGTGCAAGAACTCAGAAACTTGCAGTTCCTGTTGATTCAATACTATTGTGTATTAACTACAGATTTCAACACTCCACCACTTTTAACAGCTAATAAGCCACTTTTATCAAAGCATGTATCTATTAAATATTGTCATTTGTTTAAACTAATGATTCAGGTGACCCTAGAGTGCTTTGAAGTATATGCATTTACCATCCAAGACTCCCTTGCCTTCAGGCATGAAGTAATCTTACCATCCAACAAGATGTACCAACAAGAGTACAAAGAAAAGAACCATCCAACAAACCAAAACAAAACCACAAGCAAAACAAAACTAAACAATCCAGAAAGCATACATCATTTTTCTCTTAATTCCACTGAAGTGATCAATGGATGAACTTTGTTTAAGAAAATAGGAACATAAATCCCCCATGCAATCTTGAGGCAGATGCAGTAATTTTTATCTTCGGACCCTGGTTGCTCCAAATCAACAGAATATACAAATCCGATCACTTTTAAATATCTGAGTAGTCTCATGAAAGGAAACAGAAGTATCACAGGTGCAACTTCTACCACACATAAATGGTCTGTTGGATTAGAGCTCCCACACAGTAACATGTAAGATAACAACGGTGAAATCTTACTGAATAGTTCAGGACTTGAAAGGCAAGACCTTGACATTTTTTTAAAACATACTAGGGAAACAAGCAAAATATCTAAGAACTTGTATGGCAATCAAAGGAAACAGATCTTTCATAGTGCTGAGTGAGCATGTAATTTTATTGGAGAAGTAAATAAAACAAAACAAAACAAAACTTGAAAAGCTAATGAACTGAAAACAATTAAGTATGGTTCTTAATAGGCTATGCACCTGTGTGCACACACTTGTGTGGTCCAGGTAAGACTGAGGCATTTATAACTTCTCTTTCTTGCATGGACTCTCTTTGTCAGATGGTATGTAAACTCATTCTGCAGCTTTTCATCTAGTCACGGATTTACGGAACGCTCTACATCCTGCTCTTAAGATTAGCAGGGAAGAAATTATTTTTGATACCTCTGCTTTTTTTTCCAAAGTTATAAGTAAACAAATAAGAGGTTTAGATTGCTAGGGGATGAGAACACAAACACCGACTACAAAGATGACACAAGGTTTACTACTTTGTAAAGTACAGGACAAGAGCAGGAACCCACCCATTAAATTGCTGGAACACTCTGCAAACCACAGCACAGGGTACCAGTAAGAACTCATCAGAACTGAGACAGGAAAATCTGGTTATCCATTTGCAAAAAAATATGATTCAAGTTGGCAGAAGAAGAGGAAAAGGATGCTAGGAATTTCTGGGAATGGAAGGCTTATTTACATTAGTAACAAAAGTAACCTGCTTGCATAAGGATTGCAATACAATGACAATTAGGGAATAAAATTGCTCTTTAAATGTCAGAGGAAGCATTACAGAAAAATCTTCGGATGAAAGGTAACTCTTACACACACAAAAATAAGGAGGGTAGACTATGAAAAGAAACCAAATAAAAAAGTTCATTGTTCTCAGAGATATTAGTCAAAAAACTTAGTTGCAATAGCAAAGGTAAACACCCAAGTACAGTAAAGATGCATATAATAATCACACAGCTCAAGATGTCTTTCAGTTTCATTCTACACCTGTTAATTTTTCCCCTTAGATGATACTTTGTTTTCAGTATAGAATCCTAAAACGGTATGGTTTGGAAGGAACCCTAAAGATTATCTAGTTCCAACTACTCCGCCATGAGAAGAAACCTCCCACTAGCCTAGGCTGCTCAAAGCCACACACAACCTGACCCTGAACACCTCCAGAGATGGACATCCACCTGTGCTAGCGTCTCATCACTGTCACAGTAAAGAATTTCTCAATAATATCTAACATAAATCTACCCTCATTCTGTTTAAAACCATCCCCACTTGTCCTGTCACTACATGCCTTTGTCAAAACTCCTTCTCTGGCTTTTTTATATGCCCTGTTTGGGTACTGGAAGGCTGCAAGAAGGTCTCCCTGGAGCCTTCTCTTTTCCAGGCTGAACAACTCCAGCTCTCAGCCTTTTTTCATAGGAGAGGTGCTCCAGTCCCATGACAATTTTTGTGATCCTCCTCTGTACTCTCTCCAACAGGTTCATGTCCTTCCTGTGCTGGGGACCCCAGAGCTGGATGTAGCACTGCAGGTGGGGTCTCACCAGAGCAGAGCAGAGGGACAGAATCCCCTCCCTCGCCCGGCTGACCATACCAATTTTGATGAAGCCCAGGACATGGTTTGTTTTCTGGACTGCATCCAGCTTCTCATCCACCAGCACTCCCAAATCCTTCATCTCTGGGCTGCTCTCAACCCATCCTCTGCCCAGCCTGTATTTGTGCTTAGGTATTTATATGCCCAAGTATTTCTATGCTGAAGTAGATTCACATAATCAGCATAAACATTCAAACACGTAGCCGTACCAGTTGCAGCAGTAAATACACTAAAGTACCATGGACTTAATTGTTACAGAATATCATTTTGCTATGAAAACGATTAAAGGCTATGCTACTAGCCCCTAAGATGAAAAGAATTTTACTATATGATTTAGTAAATTTTGAATCTGATTACAAAACCAGAATATGAGTAACAAAAGTAACAGGTTTTGAATAACTGGGGGCAGGGGGGAAAAACTTGACTTTGGTTATGAATTTTAAAAAGTGAGTTGTTAATTTTTTAAACATAGAAAATGGGAAAAGGTTAGAGAGGTCTACTAAGAAGCCCCTAAAATATATGCCAAAGTCTCCAGAAGATTCCCTTTCAGACCAAGTTTCAGAACATATATCCATTAGCAATGAGAAGTGTTATTCCAACATCTGAACTATTTTAGATCTAATGAATCAGCAGGAGTAATACATACAGTGTTGATATACCAGCTAACATTTCTCCTTCGGGAATGGCACAGTTCATACAAAAAGTTGAACAACTCCTTAAATATCCACTGCTGAGTAAAACTTTGAGAACTAAAAAATAAAGTATTGCTCAAAATGGTAAAGCTTCACAAAATGAAACCACAAGCATAGCAGCTGTTATGATAGAAACTCATATGAAATCTCTTTGCTATCAGTTTCTGTGAAGAAATGCAAACTTTCAAGACCAAGATTTGGATAATAACCTTATGGACCCTCTTAGGCATTCCTGTCGTTCCAATTCCTGTGTATATTTCCCTGTTCTGTAACAACGGTATCACTCTTTCTCTGACACTGTGCCCACAGTAGCTGTTAATACAAAGAATTTCCATAAACCAAAGGTTTGAGTTGTCACATGAATCATTCCATTATCGGGACTATCATACATGTTCTGATTTGTAATATTCAGCAATTCTGAAAATGAGCATATTTCAACTTGTTTCTGAAAGAGGTAAAAAATCTTTGCAACACACTTACTAATCAACAACAAAAATGCATGCAGCTTCTGTGTTTTGTGGGAGTTTATTACTGGTATTTAACCTATGTGCTGCTACTGGAAGCAGTGCAAGGGACTGTGACAGCAACCTCTGTAGATGAGAGCAAGCATTCCTGCTTGCCAGGAGAAACCAACTCCTCATCCAGCAGCAGCATTAAGCCAGCTGGCCTTGGCACAGTGTACAGCACGGTCATGATAGCCCTCGTGTCTGCAGCAACAGGCAACAGCACCAGGTGTGGCAGCCCCTCTTGTGGCACCAGGTTGTGCTTTACTGATTTGCTACAAGAGTTCTGTGTTTTCAGAAACAGCAATAAAAGCTCTTGTGACAGAGGAATCACAGGTTAAGATCTGACAATGGGCTCAAGCTGAAAAGAGAGGAATTCAGGACAATGCTGTTCTTCAGTTATTTTGATGACAAAGATGTAAAATCCAAAGACTCATGGAAAACAGAAAAAAAACTCAGAGCGTGGATTACTACAAAAGTGAAAATTCCAGTCTGCTTAACAATTAGCCTAAACTGTTGATGTGTCCATAAACAGTGATATACACGAAATGAATAAAATTCGTGCTTATGGAAGTTAAGTCATAAAATTAAAGAAAACCTCACTATGGAATTAGGATTTGCCAAATATGTGTATAATCAAAAGTCCCAGCCCTTGTCCATTTTTGGTATCTACCTCAATAATACTGTCCAAAGAAGTTATGAATGTCTGTTACTTTATGTATATTTAAGTTTTAAGCATTGTAATGAGTCTTAAGTTTTATAAAATCCCCTACCAGCGCTTGTTATGATACATGTGTGTTTTTGCATCAAATGGTTTTGTATTAATTATTACAATTGTCTCTGAAAAACTGTTGTTAGTTAGAAATTGTTAACATTTCTGAGTATTTTCATTTTAAAAGTTCTGTTTCAATCATTCCAGGAGCTCCTAAGTATTATTGGTATTATAGTGTTAGTTTAAAAGATTGTTAACTTATTTCTTAAGGATTGCACTACAAAAAGGAAAAAGGAGAAATATAAGAAATATAAGAAAAGTAAAAATAAAACATACTGCTATCCTACTTCACTGAAACTAGGAGGTTCCCCGAATAGCACAAAAGAAAAAACTGGCATTAGCATTTACAAAGGCAGATTCCGGGAACTTTATCTGAGATCTGGGTGTCCACCTAGAACTGCTAATGGAAAGCATATCTCGATCAGTGCTAAGTGCCCATCATCTCGGGAGGAACCAGAAAAATTAGCACCATAGCAGCGCGAGTCCTTCTTTTGTCACACCCAGGACAGCAAGGGGAAGTCTTTTGTGTCTATTTTTACCCAAAAGGAACGAGGCTCCACCACCAAGACACCCATCGATCCTGAGATTTGATATCACGGGCGAGGCGAAACTACAGCAATTGTTTCATTCTACTTGCATTCAACTCAGACGCTGTACACAAAAACTGATGTCATCACTGCACGAAACAAAGCTGCAGCACCGCCGGAGGGCGAAAACACAGCATATAAACCCAGAGAAAATGGACTCAAACTGGTGATTCTGAGGGGTTGTGGTGTGGCAGACATCAGACCGGGGTCAGGTATCACCCTGTGCCGGAGTTCCTAGGCCCGACACAACGATACTTCGGTGGTGGTGCTTTCTTATTATTTTCACCATAAACTTTGTTGGTAAATTTTTTAATAAACTGTTATTGTGTTTGCAATTAATCTGGCTTTATTTATAACAAACAGTCACCATTAAATATACTTAAGTAAAGAAAGATAGTATTTATCTTTAGCTTTGTAGGAAAAGTGTTTAACTCCATCCTGATGGGATGTCCAACTGCAATGTGTAATAAAAGTGCGCCAAGAATTAAAATGACAAAGAGCTGATTTTTAGAACAGATACTACTCTGAGAGACAGACTAGTAAGACTCCATTTTGCAAATCAGAAATGCAGAATAGTAGCATGAGGATAAGTCTGTTCACCATTGTTTTAGATGTTTCAATTGGCTGTTCAGGTTAGTGTTTTCATAGCCTTTAATGAAAGAACATGAAGATTGAAGAGAAAAACACCTCTTATTAACCTTCAAAAAACTGGAATTGCACCATTCATGGTATTCAGGGCTTATGAAAATTCAGAACTTAGCAGCTGTTACTAATGACAAACTGTAAGTTATAAAGTATCGTACCTAGATATTTCTGGGAAAGAAAGTGTATTCAATCTCAAATTTCAAAACTCATCGAAAACTGAAAATGGGCCAGAGGCATATGTCAGTTTGTTTGCTTGCTTTATATTTTAATTCATTTACTTACTTAAAATCTGCTTTGCATGTCAACAAAAGCTTGAGGGGTGGGGGAAGAATTTTCAGTAACTGAGTTTATTTTTGTCTTAAATACCATCTTTATTCGTAACACAATTTTACTCATATAACAATGCCATCGTTTCTCTATCCTCCCCTCAACACTAGTCTCTAAAGTGATTATAGCTAGATAACGAGCTTTAAAGGATAGGAAATTCAAAGAGTTTGTAAGAAGGGAACAAAAATAAGGCCATTTGTTTTCAGTGAAAGGATGCTATTCAGAGATCTTTTCCATGTAAAAAAATGAGCAATTTTATATCCTCACACAGTCTTGTGCTCATGGCCACAGATGAGGCAACACGGTAATTATTAGGCAGAGTAGCATCTTACTGTAATTGTAATGAAAACTCCAAATACAATTACATTTTGTCTGTATCCAGACTAAGTTAACCCATACTTAACAGTGTGCCTTACCCACCCACAGGGTGCCAAAGTGACCTTTTTCAACAGAAGTTTCTGATGAGGACTCAGACAGAAGAATATTTACACTGGCATGTCTCAGACATTTGACTGGTACAAATATGAGTGGCTAAAAATGACATGTGCCTTGTAACCACTGTTTCGTGAATATCACTTCTCCATGAAAAAACATCTTGGAAAGTTAATACAATGCTGCACACAAATGAAGTCAATTGCATGTGACTTTAACTGGGACTAACAAACCTGTATCACTGCTTTTGGTTTAGACTTACAATACATTTTAAGTGCAATCCAGACAAGATACTTACACCAGCAATTTCCACCCTCTCTGCTTTTTCCCTCTCTCATGCAGTATCCATATAAAACACAAATTTCATCACTTTAATTTTCCCAAGGTTCCTGCCATAGAGCATCATTTAGTCACAGCAGACAAGATCTGCACAGGATGCAGAAAATACTAGATGCTCTGGAAACTGTTGGATTGGCTCTGCTTATTATTTTTAATGACAATTTCTTACAAGAATGCTAGATTTACACATAGATGTATTCATCCTTTTTCATATGTTTCTTTGAGAAATAGGATCTGAAACAGAACCCAAGGAATAGATTCAAATGCTACTAGGGAAAAAAAAAAAAGCTGTATTCTTCTCTGTAAGCTCTGGCCCCAAGACTAAAGAGCCATCCTTGCTCCCATAAAAATGAATGAATTCTCTGATCTCCCTAAGCCAGCTTTTGTTCTTTTCAGAGACTTTCCAATGGAAAGATTTGCATTACGGCCTTCTTTCCTGAAACTTTTTTATTTTCTCCTTGGAAAAAAAAAAAAAGTCTTAGACTTTTTTTTCTGTATAGAAGAGTGACCTCTGCAGTCAGACTCTGCAGAGCCTTTAATGCTGTTCTTTAATCTCTTTTTCAGTGTCACAGATTTTGGGAGGTAGGGGTGAGAGGGATGGAGAAGAGCGGAAACAGGAAGAAAAACATAAAAAAAAAACAATCAACCTCTCAGAACTCTGATATCAAGCATTTCAAATGCAGATAGCTCCCCCTCCTTTTCTTTTGCTACAGGATGAAAAACGGTTCCAGATTTGGAGGAAACAAAAAACAAAGCCATTGCCAACAAAGGAACCATGTCACCAGTACTGAAAGAAATTTAATGCTGAAATGTTCAGAGGTGACCCCTTTCTGTAGAAAAGGATACTGAACCTACTTCAGACCACAAATTGAATCAACAGTGGGATGATGCTGCCCTCTCTAGTGCATTAACAGAAGTGCTGGATACAAGACACAGAGGTTTATTGTTTGGGTTTTTTTCTTTGTAGAAGAAAAAGCATCAGCTGTGTCTGATTTCAGTTACTTCACCTCAAATGTGCACAAACTGAAATGAATTCGGGGAAAAGCAGCAGCACAAAGTAACATTCAGAGAACACGATGAACTAAAAAACTGAAAAAATAATCTGTTTATAATAAAAGAATTCATCAAGGGCATATATTTCACAATTTGATATGTTTAGAAGACTTACAAGAGAGATCTGTGCTCCATGGCCGTTTTCACGGTAAACTACTAAACAGACCAAATCGCAGTCAGAGACATTTAGCGTTAATATCTATAGAGCTGGAAAGAAAATTCACCCCAGTAGAATGTATGGAAGAAACTCAAGAATCTCTGCCACCGGCATATGCAAACAACAGTTAAGAATTACTCCCTGAAGAAGGCTTAAGCAGGAATTTCCATGAATTTGCTTTTGCTCTCCAGTTTATCACTTCCACTATAAACTCAAAAAGATAAACACAGGTAGCGAGGCCAGCAATTACTTCCTATGTGCACTTTCTCCATTTCCCTGAGAGAAGTGTGCAAATGTAGTTTACCACAGGCAGCGTCCAGAACAACCAGGGCAGTTACCATAGGTATTTTTACATGCAGCCCAAAGACTCTACTTTGTTGCTTTGCACCACTTCAGGCCAAACCAGTACGTGTTGCACCCAAAAACATGTGCAGCCAGCTACTCCTGTACCTAAAGAAACAATTATCAGTAAACTGTCTGCAGAAATGCACAATTAATGTAAATCCAGCAACATTGTGCAGGATCCTATCTTGTATGTCCTTCCTTACACTTTTCCACCTAAGCAGACAATACAACAAGCTTTTGCAGATTGAGAGAGTGGGTGAAAATGGAAGGGATTTTGGAGAACATACAGTTCTAACTACCTGCTCAAGGCTTTACACTGTCAAAAATGGCTTGATCTGTGGGTTCAACAGGTTTGGTCACTCACGGCCTGACTGAAGATCTGGATCTGCCACAATGGAATAGTAAGTAAAAGTTTGCTGAATAAATTAAGGATTTAGTTAATAAATCAGAAACTATTTATTAATACGCCTTCTGAAGAATTGAGTCATTATGAGAAATTTATTTTCCCCAAACTAGTATCCATTTTCATATGTATCATCATTTCAGGCTGTATTTGATTAAATGAATGACCAATAGCTAAAAGAGAGAAACTATACTGTTGCAACTGCATAGTGAAAGAAAACAATTAAATAATACTTTTCTTTTACATTCCAAAAAAATGCAGTGAAAAAGCAGCACCACAAACAGTCGCCTCCACAGACTCTTTTTCAACATCAAGATCATTCCAATTCCATAATAACCATCTAAGCTTATGCAGCCCATCTTGCAAGTATAGAAAGGTGCAATGTATGAGCCGATCATAAAATAAAGTGTTAACTAGGCATTTGTTCATGACTGTGTCTCCAGCACATCATACATAGGCCACAGAAAACAGTACAGAAAAAAAAAAAAAAAATTGTAAAGGTTTTTCTATGTAACTGAGGGGAAGTTGAAGAGCCGTCTTGCACTTTCAGTACTTCTTGAACAGCAAATGTTGTATCTTTCTGATATACAACATTTTGTCCTAAGCAAAGTAGTCTGTGCTCCTGGTAAGAAAAATCTTGGTTTTGCAAGAAATGGTTACAAGTGAATAATGAAGGAAGTCTAAACACAATGTTTTGTAAATCTACTCAGGACCAAGATACTGCAAAGCACAGTGGACTGCATCAACCAGAACTTAGAGATCAAAAATATAACTTGGATTTCTATTAATTCACCATACAATCTGCAATACAGCTGAGCTGCCTCTTCACTCAGTTTCTATTTTTCGCTCTCCTGTAATACTCCACTACCTAGGGATGTCCCTCAATATTTACTCTCTCTCCCATGACGCAGCTTTCTACAACCCAGGGTCTAGCTGTTGAAATTACGAAATTTTTAGACGAAATTCCCATCCAATTTACACATTCTGTTGTAAATGATTTAAATACCTGTGCCTCGAGTGCCTATTTAAATGACAGTGCCTCGAGACAAGTAAGAGCTGTCCAGTCACATCAATAAGACCACAGCAGTCAGGTATCACAAGAAATTCCATCAGACGTTAAAGAAAGTCTGGGGGGTTTTTCATCCAACAGTATAAACTTACATTGTATTTGGTTAGCCCACTTATATTTTAGGTATCTCTATCTGTGCAATATAATTGCAAAATTACAATAAGTAATGTCACGCAATTTAAGTCTAAGCACTTTGGTCTCAAATCCGAAATAAAGACAAGGCAGCTGAAAACACCAATGCACAGATTATAAAGGAATCCCTAGTTCTATATAAAATGTTATCTACAATTTACTTGGGTTTTCAATTCTGTAGGGAGAGACTTTCACTTTTCATTAAATTTAGTATTTTTCAGAACAATTTAACAAATGGTGCAATCAAAACAAGTATTTCAAAATGCAGAGGACAAGAACAAAGATTAAATTACCTTAAAATGTGTAGAGTGTTTTAGAGGAAGATTTGACTTCAGTGATAAACATTTTGCTATTTATTGTCCCATAAAAGTCATAAAAATGAATGATGCAATAGTCATGAAATAAAAAATGAAAGGCAACTATATTTATAGGTGCATATCTATTAAGAACTGTCTACTAGGAAGTGTTTTAATAACAGGCAATATTTTATCACTATCAGCTTCAAATCCATTCTAGACTTGTATTTAAAATGCACAGTTCACAATTACCACATTAAAATCCCAGCTCTCATAAATCACAATGCAAACTAAAACCTCTTGTCTACTAAGCCAAATTTACAAAACCTGAGACTCTGTTTACTGCTTAGCACTCTTTCTGTGCAGGCAAAAAAAAATAATTTTCCAATTAGATTTTTTTTTTAATCCTGCCTTTTCAAAAATAAGGTAAGATAAAACATGATCACAGTTTAAAACTAAGAGTCCTGTACTTTATTTTAAACATATCTGGAGCAACAAAAATAGGATGTAAATATTTCTGAAACTTTCTGTGAATCTATTTAGAAGTGTCTTAAATTTAGTCACTAGCTAAAAGGCACCAAATCTCAGCAGAACATGATGCATTGTCCCCAACAAGTAACAGCTTCTCTCTCTAAACTGTATATTTTGTCAAATTACAGTAAGCCTTAGAGAAGCATCCAAAAAGTTACGTGAGAAAGCTTTTGCCTGGTGGTGTATACAAAGCAGTGTCAGTTAAGGGAAGCTTGCTGATTTCGCACTGAGAACAGAGAAAGTTCATTTAATTTTTCATATTTCCCTCCACTTGTCCCTAGGGTTTGGTGGTTCAAAAAATTGATTTATTGTCTAGAACTGATGTTCATTGTTAGTTCGCAGATTTTATTTTACTGGTGACTTTTGAAAAAGGTGTAAATAAAAAACAATTTAAAAATAATAGTTTCCAAAAAGACAGTTGTACTTAAAAGTCAGGATTTATATATTTTAGACAGAGGCAAAGAGAGACAAGTTAGTTTGATTTTCAGAAGTTCTGAATGACCACTTACTACCATTACACAAAGATAATTCCTACAGTGGATGTATTAAGATATTAACTGACACAAAAATGATCAGAGTAATACATACACGTACAACAGCAAACTTAGGAGAAGTGGACCAGCATGTAAGACAGTTTCTTTTTAACTAAGATTTAAGGTCTTAGACACAAAATGAACTTCTAAGGTATTAGGAATTAATTAAAAATTACTCTAGATCTACTGACCTTTGAAATAAGTAGGTCAACTCTCTTTAAGACTCTATACCATACATTCAAGCCATCTAATGTCTCCATATACACTACATCACTTCATCCAATCCCAATTTTCATAAGAATATACACAGAATTTTGGGGGGTTTTTTAAGGAGAGTTTTGGCAACATTGCCAAAAAACCAGTTCTTGGGCTAAAATTTTCCATGGAGTTGTCTGCCTCAGATTTTGCTTTTTAATTCACTTAATTAATTTTTGGCGAATATTATTTAGCTTTTCCAAGAATTCTTCAGGAATATTCCAATTTCTTTGCCTCAAGACTTTTATTCTTCTTTCTGATACCTTCGCCTATGTCATTATACACCTTCTACAAAAGAGAGAAATGCTATGAAAAAACAGCACATTGTCCTGTAGTCAAAGAATGTTACACTGACGTACCCTCCAACGTCTGTGCTTGAATCTGCTCAATAAGGCTATACAAGTAATTAACTCAGGATCATTTATGAAACACATCAATTCTACAGACTGCTCCTCCATCAATCCACAATTAGATATTCAATGCAATAACAGCTCAATCTTCCTTCTCACAACTAGCAACACTTCAAACAAGTGCACTGACTCTCGAGGTTGAGCATCTGTGGTGAAAAAACTGCAGTCAGTGTTATCTACAGCAGTTTTTCATATATGTGTATCTTGCATGTGGCATTTTACTCTCTCATTTGTTTTGGTGACATTTGTAGAAGATCAAATTAGCATGGTGAAAAAGGACTTTGAGTTTCATAAGTGATTTCGGCCAAGCACAATGTCTGACTCTTACTGGTTTGCAAATAATGATGAATCTGGATTGGAACAGACTAAGCTTTACTTCTTCTGTATATGTGTTGTGGGTAAAGGGAAAGCAGCAAAGAAATCCAGTACTGCAAAACTAAAAATCTAGTTTTCTGAACTGGAAACTAGTAGCAGGGAGCCTAAACACCACAGATCAGGTTACTGAACATTTGCTATCATGGTATTAAAAAAATATATAACACTGTGACAAATGTCACAGATGCAACTAAAAAATACAGGACAAGTTAGTGTACATTCTTTCCCTTAAAAACAGTAAGGCTCTTTCACCATTAGACCAGTCACACCTTCCGTTGATAATCAGCCTTCTAAACTTGAAACCTGACTCCATTTTGGCTGTAAAACTATTTCTCTAGAAATGTAATTAAGAATAAAAGCGTGACGGTGCTTTCTAAAAGATAGTTTACCAATATTTGTGTACTGAGAAGTGAAAAAAAAAAGGAAAGAAAAATAAATTATAACCATAAAAAAATCCCCACTGTTTCTCTTCTTCCAGTGTCAAATATAGGCAATAAAAAATTATTTGGCTTGTTCATGAATAACACAGGGACAACTTCTAAAATTTGGAAGCAGTTTTTGAAGTCTTGAAGGTTTAAAGCAAATCCTTCACGATGGTTTTTTTAAAGGAATACTTTAAAAAAGCAAGGAAGCAAGAAGACTGAAGCAGTATTTCTGTCTTCTGCAAATCATGGGTTAGGTGACACAACTTTCATGAAGAAACATACCACATCAGTGTGGTCAGACTCAAGTAACTAACACACAAACTTCCAATTTAATGTATTAAAATAAACTGTTAGAAAGCAGGTCTTTTCCTGCAATCAAACTAGGAGCTCTTTTCAGCTATA
Source organism: Platysteira castanea (assembly GCA_013397175.1). Lineage (NCBI taxonomy): Eukaryota > Metazoa > Chordata > Aves > Passeriformes > Platysteira > Platysteira castanea. Next base: position 57,733 of record VYXC01009320.1, read on the forward strand.
CTGAGAAAAAAATAATTAAAGTAAATAGTTGTACTGATTCCATGACACAAAGATGAAATTACATCACTGCTAGCAGCTCCAACCTAATGGCAGGCAGTAATCATGACACGTACTTCACAGTACAATGCAGGATCAGCAAGTAGCACATAGCTAGATTAATATCAATAATTTAGTGAGCAACTTGGAAGCTAGTGGTTGGGGTTTTTTCCACCTACATTTACACGAAGGATGTTTACACAGGAATGTTTAACGTGCCTATAAGTACCAAGTGTTTAAATATATAAAGCACTAATGAATACTTGAGCCATATGGTCAGCCCAGAATGCATACACAAGTATACCTGTAACACTTATCTAAAAATGAATACATTGCTGCTAGACTAATTAAATCTTCTGTATAAGTAAGGACTTCTTTTATCTGCATATTAGATTTACAATGAATTACATTTAGATTAATCCAAAACCAAATAAACCTCTGAATATAACCTATTTTTACATCTCTTAACTCTAAATGCTATATTTCTGCAATTTCATTGAAATGTATTTCTAGTTACCAAACATTTCTGTAAAGAGTATACTAAATACCAGTTGCAAGGATGATTGGACACTAAGACCTAGGACAATACTGATCCAAGGACCTGCCAAAAGAGGAATAAAAATATAAGCATGTGCTATACTGCCTTTTTAGGTGGATTTTATGAATACAGTTATGATGGTCAATATTTTAAATGCTACGCTCTGTTACATGTCTAGGATTAGACAGAAACATAATTCAATCTTCCCTAGATACATGAAGAGTGACAAGACTTAAGAGTTTCTAACCAGTCTTTCGTTTCACAGAAAAATTCAATTGGCCTCTTCTGAGCTACAACAGTTTCACAACAGTAATTCTAGTATATTAGTTGTATTCTACAATGACACAATTTTGGGAAATTAAAATACTTTTCACATTTCTTAGATGTCCACATTAAATCCCCGAATTTTGCAGGCAATCCCCACTGAGTTAATTTCTTCCAAAGCACAGGGGTTTGAGTAGAAGTAAATCTTGGAGCTCTGGCACACCTATTTCCTTCCTACTCATGAGCCTTATCTTCTATGAACCCACCTCTTTTATTCCTGAGCACTCTTTCTTTGTAATATCCTTTTTCTTCATTACTTGTGGTTCTCATGAGTGTCATTTTATGATCTAGGTGTAATGTAGAAGGATTCAAGATACTACTGTATTAAAAAAGGGATATATAGTCACTTCTGGTTTTAATTGCAAACAGTGGTAACTGAAATGGGATGAACTAAGCTCTTGCTGGTCAAGTATATCTGAATAATAACAGTGATAATTATTAACAATAAAAATAATAGCCTTCAGGCACACCACAACACAAAAGAAAGACTCTTAATATAAGAGATTTTTGAGCAGTTAGTTTGAAGACTACTTTCTTTTCAGGTGGAAAAAAAATAAGACAAACATCAAGCTCCACATCTTAAGAAAAATCCCAAGCCCAGAAGCCCAAAACAAACAAACAAACAGAACCCCATGGTTATCTTCGTGCATCAACTTCCTATGTCTTCCGAAATACCTTAAAAAAAGACCTCTAATTTATACAAGACTGTGGCAACTCACTGCTAATATGGCTTCAAGAAATTCTCTTTTTTATCTTGTGTTTGTGACAACACAGGGATATTTCTGTAGAGCAGGACTACCTTATTACTTAAATGTCTATGACAGTCTGAAACTTACATATACAGGGCTAAAATACACGACTGTGAGAGGGTAATTAAGCTGCAGTATCTGAATAAGTTTATCAGAATAAATATTTTCAGTCATATTATACTTCTGCATTTTTTCTGTTATATGAAATTTCAGGTTGAGTAGGTTTCCAAATTAATCTATTAACATTCAATTCCAGTGGCTAAACCAAACTTGCCTGAAGAGACAGTTGGCTATGCTCCCTCCCTGCTACACTTGGGAGTATTTTCACAAAAGCAGGGTTACTAGAGGAGATTAAATTGAGCTTGAACGCTCCAGAAATTTGTCTGGCATCACTGTAATGCCTCTTCCATTGTGCCCTGGGTCCTATCTCCCATGAGAAAATGTACCAAGTTCTCTTCTTTTATCTTTTCCCTCTTTGGCCTGCATTTCATAATTGCCAGCACAGCACTGAAGGATCACAACCTGCCCCTGGGTAGGATAATTCTCAAAACAGAGATGTAGCAATACACAGCTACTTAAAGGCCTTCTGCTGGCAAAAGAAAAAAGCATATTTGGTTGAAGGAGGGGATGAACATCTATAGATTGTATTTATACACACAGCTTATGAAGTGATACATACACATTTTCTTAAGTGTTTCTCAGAACTGTCTTGTTTTTGGACTCATCTGATGCTATCAAGGTGAAAAAACACCTTTTAAAATAGCTTCAGTTACTAAAAAGACAAAACCCTGCATTACATTTTTGCAACATAGAGAATTCAAAATATATTAATGAGGTTTATCTGTAAGTTTATCTGGTTTTTTCTCTTTGTTCATAAGCTACTACTAGTATTATGTAAATCACAGCACTGTTCCCACATGTTATACATAAAATGGGTAAAATTCGTGCGTTTATAACATTAAGAAACTTATAAGTTGTTATTATAAAACGGTTAATCAGAAAACGGGTGCTTGTATAAACGTTCAGTTGTAACTAGGATTAGTATATGTTTTTCTTAGTTGTTTTTTTCGTTGTTGTTGTAAACCAGTTCTAGTTGCTGTTCTATGTTAAAGTCTGTACCAGTGTATGTTATGTTAACCACGATCCAAGTTATTACACAAGAATAAGCTAATTAAAAATGGAAACAGCTCCCTGAAAAGTTATAACTAAAGCCAAAGGAAAACCAGTTCTGCGGGACAGACAAAGGACGGGCATCCCCTCTCCGGTTCGGAATTAGCATATACAAGGGCTAAGTTCCTGAGAAACAGAACATATCTGGAACATCTGCTCTCCACCCTGGGCACAATGGACTGCCCGACACTGGTATAGGCCGATAATCGCACTCGCCTGGAAGATCAAAATGGGCCATTAGCGCACATCGGCAAGCCACCCCACCTAGGAGCCTCCACTGTCACACCCAGAACTGAAAAGTAACACCCCTGAAAATCTTTGTTCTACCTCAGATTCTAAAGGTAAGAGACTCCGGACTATGTCATATTGCTAAAGGCAAAATAAACCGTATAAAAGTAGACTACACCAGACCAACTTCGGTGAACAGGGGAATTTGGTGTGCCAGAGGCCAGATTCCGTGCGGTTCACCCAGTGCCGACCCCTAGGCTCGGCCTTATACTTTTTTTCTTCGATCGTGGCATTTGTTTTTAAGCCAATATTTTGGTAATATAATAAAGCATATATTTTCTTTGCTATAAAATTTGGCTCACTTTTATAACACACACAATTTAAAAAAGATGGCATCATAAAAAACATTAATTACATCGAGTAATTACAATAATGTTGACCAGAGTCAGACAGTAATGAGAAGTGTCATTTCCAGTGTTAGAAATAATTATGAGAAATCATGAGAAAGAATTAAGCATACACTTCGTTTTCTTCGGATAGGATCTATACAGTATATGGAAGAAAGAGATATTTTCATGCCCCTAAGGAAGTCCTATTCCTTTTCCCCTTAAACAGTATTCAGTCCAAACACTGTCTCTTTACTAGCACAAATACTATCCCACCAATTTCTGTTGAATAACCACTGAAACAGCTTTTTCACAGACACATCTACAGTAAAGTTTTCTTAGCTGCTTCTTAGCATCACACATTGTTGACGGTGTCAGTGTCACTAAACACTAAGATAAAAACAGGAGAAAAATCACTCACAGTCATTGACAGAGAATAACCTTTCATTCCATCATTACTCATGATAGAGAAAAAACAATCTGTATCACATATACCTGACCTCCACCTTGAGTTATTTAAATCACTGTGGTGAAAAATCACTGCAAGCATATTAACAGAAATACAGTTCACATGTAAATGAGTTTGGAAAGTCTAAATGACAGGAAGGTGAGCACCCATTGCTCTGGTGCAGCTTCTGCTGTGTTCTGAGCACAGCCTTAAGCATCTCCCAGGACCCAGTGTTTCTTATGAAGCCAGCTGCTGAAAAGGTGGGTTCCCTCCCCGTTCGCTCCTCCATCAGCACAACAGCCACAATCTTCCACACCAGCACAACTGACGAACAATAGAAAGCACTGAAATGAAGACTTCCATGTGACTGTGACAAAAGACAAGACGGCAGCAATTGCTCCTGGAAGAACAATGGATCTCAACCACATGCAGAATGGGAGCCTCAACCCTTCAATTTAGCTTTTCCCTCAAGTGTCTCACACTTTCAACTATGAACTAATCAAGCTAAAAAGGCAAAGAGAGAGAGATTGTCATTTCTATTTTTAAATACAAAAGAGACAGTCAGGTACTATCAAGATGAAGGCTAGCAAGATTGACACATTTAGGATCTAACAATCAAGTCTAACAGTCATGTTGGTTAATGCAGGCATACACCAATACAGGCCTTTTCCAGCAGATTTGCATAGTATGTTTCTGTTCAAGAAAGACAGGCTTGAATGCTATATTTCATTAAGATGTTCTGTAATATTGTGGCTGGCCTGCTAGTGGAATATTATCGTGGTTTTTTTTTTTTTATCCTTAGTATTCTTTTTTATCATAAAAAAGAAAACTTAGTATCTTACAAAAATTTTTGTAAAATGCTCTGCCTCTTCTTCACAGCATGAAGCAAGTAGGAAGTCGATGTATTTCTGAGCCTACACGCTAATTTTAGAATCCAAAATTGAAGTATCATCAGGGTTCCCAATTACTTATCTAATACACTTTTGAAAAGTAGGCCTAGACAGTCTTATAAATAAAGGTCTCATAAAAAGGCAAAGATGAGCTTATAAATAAGCACCTTTTACATTCAGAAAAGTTCATAAGAAATTCAGAAAGACTGCTAAGAGTCACTAATGGTTCTTCTGACACTGAAGAACCTCATTTTCTTCATTTGGCGTTCTCATCAACTTCATATTGCATTTTAATGAACAGATTCTCATCCAAACAATAATGGCTGGACATGTTCACACGCAGAAGCATAATAGTCCAGGGTAACTTGTTGTGGAGGTAACTAATATTTTAGATGACTGAAATCAATGCCTTAAAAAAATAGGTACTTCACTAAGTCTTACAATACCAAATTGTAAGGACACTAGTAAGTAAGATACAAAAAACCAAACTGAATGCAAAACAGCAAGGATTGTACTAAAATAAGTGAGGCTACAATGTGGAAGGAAACTACTGAACTAAAAAGGAGATTAAGAGTGGACTCCCTTACAAACCACTGTGAGAAATGATCTTGCATCAAAAAAAACCAAAAAGCCCTGGATCATAAATATGATATTTGATGATGGTTTAAAAAAGACTCAAATTGAAACCAGTATCAATACAGAGTAAAATCAGAATATCACATTGCAAGAACTGAATAACCTTCAAGGACCAAAGTGACTGTAACAGCAAAATGCAATAGCACAAAGATGAGGTCAAGCATTCTGGGAACAGGACAAATTGCTACTGTAATTCTACTAGAGAATCATCAAGCAAAATAATAGAGCAGAAGAATGAGTTGGATGAAATAATAAATTGGGATGAATATAACCTGTCAAAGAGCTACAGTTGTCAAAAAGGCATATGCAATCTGGCTATATCAAGGGAGGAATTTTCAGTAGAGATGGGGATGTTTTAAAGTCATTCTACAAGAAACTGGTACTGGAACTCTGTGAATATTTCTGGTCACCTGTCTTAGAAAATTCATGATTTAAGCTTAAGCATGTGCAGGGGAAAGCTACAAGAATAACCACAGAAGCAAGGAGAGGACAGTTCAAAGAGGATACCAACAGAGGCTTGTTTAATTAGCCTAGTAAAATGAAAGCTGAGAGGCAGTAAGTGCTCTCTATAAACAAACTGAGGACGTAAGAAAAGGGAAGGAATAAAACTCTTAAGCTGTAGGCAACACTGGCACACAAGAAGTGGATACTAACAAGCAGTGCTGGGAACTGGAAGCCCTCATCATCAGGTGAACAATATGCTGAACAGTTTTTGCCAGCAGTAATCAAGGCAAGGAACATCAGAGGAGCAAGAGGTTTTTTTGTTTGGCTATAAACAGTACTATTGTGGCTGAAAGATGTAAGATCCCTGTAGTCATTTTTTTCTACAGGCCTGTGCCTTACTCATATTCCAAGCTCACACACCACTTTCCTGACTGTCATTTCTTTCACATTTTCTCTTCTCATACATACTGTGCAGAAAACCATTTGCACACGCTTCCCAGCAAAACCTCCTCACTCTGAGGTATTCCTCAGCTTGAAGACTTTAGATGAAAAGCATCTAAAGTCTTCAAGCACTTAGATAAAACATCAAGCATTTAGATAAAACATCAGCATTTAGATAAACCATCAACTTTTTCTGACCTAACCACTAGTGCACCTAAAGGTGCAGAGGCAGTTTTGTCAGGTTCTCCTGAAAACAAAAACTTGGGGTATTTTTGATGTCTGCAAGACATCCCAATGCAGCAGCATCAGACAGCAACTTTTTAGCTCATGCTGTTCTGCATAATTAACCAATTTGTCAATTCAAGCTTTTTCTCCCCATCCTTATATTGTAATCCCACAGAAAGCAGATAATAAACTAACATCTGTTCTATGTTGCAATGTAAAACAAACTAAATCAACTAGCCGAGCACTCTAACCACACTATTTAACATAAGCAAGCTCCTGGCATTGTGAGCATCTTATGTAAGGATTTGAATCTTTCAAGAAAGGTAACTTTGTCATGCAGCATGTCATTATGTACAAAAACTGTCTCCTACTGATAATAAATTTCAGTATTTAAATACTAAAAAGATAATGAATTTTAAAAATAAGGTTCTAATTTAAGGATAAATAACTAAATGAGGATGTATAAAAGTTGTAACACCTGAAAAGAGTGTACTAGTTGTGTAGTAACTTTTCTCAATTAGAAGCAGCTAAGATCATGCAACCCAACAATTACAGAGACCTGACTGTCATAGCTTATAGTGTAATATAAGCCCAAAAAAATATTCTATTGCCATTTTCATGAGCTGCTGGGACCAGGCGGGGTGGTGCTCCCTGCCTCCTCCCTCTGGACTATTTTCTGTTAATGGGCCCATCAAGGCCTTCCTGCATTACTCACAGGTAAGTGGCTCCTGATTATCTNTATTTTAGTAAAAGAACTGTTATTCCTATCCTACATATCTTTGCCTGAAAGCCCCTTAATTTCAAAATTATAAAATCGGAGGGAGGGGAGTTGCATTTTTCTTTCCAAGGGAGGCTGCTGCTGTCCTTAAGCAGACACCTGTCTTTCAAACCGGGACACTGACAAAAGCTTGAAATGTGCTGTTGTGATCTGTATCATGCCTAAGTATGTTCAATTGAGTCCATATACTAGATCTGTAATACTCACATGAATCTACACATAGCAACCTAGCAGGGTACCTATTATTTTCAAACAGGGGGCAGCAGACTGTCAAAACACTGCTTGTTCTACCCAAAAGTTGCACATTATCCTAATGAAGAGTATTCTGCTCTGAAAAGACGTATATCCAGAAATCCAAAGCAGACTAGCAATAGTCTTCCTCTGATATAACCTTGACTCATCTAGTACATTAGTTATTTGCCTTAGTCTGGCTGGATTATGAATGTGCATCCAGCAAGACAAGATGTGTGGGCACATCCCAAATCCCTGGTGTTCGGACCCTTCAAAATTCTCTACCCAGTTAGCTGTAGAAAAGCACTATATCCTAGAACTGTGAAGACACAGGTGGAAGACTACACTACCCAAACCTGTGTAGATCACAGACTCAAACTAGCATGCATTTTTGCATTGTAAAAGTGGATGGCAATAGAATTGAACATAACTAAACACAGAAGTGTATGCTTAGTTACGAATGTGAACTCTATGGACTACTGGTACAAACACACTCCTTTTTATGTGCTGTCCAGGGATTGGCAGGAAAGGTGATGAGCTCCTTACCTAGGGATGGGTAGGTATTTTCATTCAGTATGAAAATAGATTATTTAATGTCTAATCCCATATTAGACCTAAGCGTCACTTAAATTGTGCAACTTGTTAGCCCAATTCCCACCACTGTTATATTACTCATACAGTTACTTTGCCTTCAAGTTTGCTAGAGCTCGTGCTTGCAGATAGTGTGCTAACACACTGATGTTAATTACTGCTGTTATTGAAAGCTCACTGCCAGTTTCTGTAGGCACTTGAAGACAAATTTAGCTTGGGCAATTATGGTTTCTGTACGTTATTCCCTTGCTAGCTTGGTTTACTCCCTTTCAGCTAAATTCAGTCTCTGAGTCACTATTCTCTCTTCTAATGAAAAAATCCTAACCAGAGTAAACGTCATTCATTTTTAATAAAGCGTAACTGTCTCCATCTAATCTGTGGCTCAGCCTGATGCATGCATACAGTAAAAAGAAAACCATATTAAGGAAGGTAGCATGGTGATCAGGGAGGGAAAATGGAATGTAAATACCAAGTTGGAACAACCAAGAAGGTAACCTGGAAGGGAAGGTGGTCCTTGCTGCTTCAAGAGCTACATTCCTGGGGAAAAATAGCAAGTTGATGCTCTTTCAGGATCAGGTATACACTTAGAAGTTTCTCTGCATGGATGATATTGATTTGGAGGCATTCCTTACATAATGGCCATCTGTAACATTATAATTAGACTGAGCAGCATACATGCTGGATTCCTTTTCAACTCTGCCAGCATGCAGCCCTTCACCTAGAAGCAGAATATTACCTATCTTTGGCAATGACCTTTCACTCTGTGATTTGTCCTTTCAGGTTAAATAGCATTCTCTGCTTAAACCTATTTAGTCTTCTTCGGAAGTATACAATAATCCCAGTACACACCAGCATTTCCACTGGTTCTCTAAAAATCACTCATTTGACAAGAAATATTTTCTTACTGACGTTACTTGACTCATTAACATTATGAAGGATTCCATGAACAAATGAAGAAGAGATAATAATAATTTAAAAGAAAATGTTTTTCTTAAAAATTGTCACTTTAAAGTTACCTTTAAAAATAACACCACCACTAAACTTCTGTTTCATTGTCATTTTTCCTTCTGCTGCTAACTTGGGGAAGACATTCCTGCTGGTGTAAGAGGAACAAAAAGACAACATGTGATTTTGCTATTGTATGGTGTGTCCATGTGTTTTGAAACAGATCAAGAAGAGGGGTTTTATTTTAAAATGGTACAGTCTTTGAGGAGATGATGACTGAGGAAAATGGCTAAAATAATATAGCAAACTTCTAAATCAAATGTGACACTGAAAATCTAATAATTCTTTATGTAGCTCTTTCCCTAAATTCCTAAAGAATATCTGGCATTTGTGGACAGAAAATATGAAAATACCACTATGAGAGAAGACAACTTAAAAAATTAGTACTTACACAAGACAAAGAACCACAAGGTTAAAAACACAGGCTATACATGTGTCCTGCCCTACGGATATCCAACTAGGCACTTACAGTAATTTAAATCACACTATGGATCTGTAAGGTATCAGGAGCTCCGATATTCACTCTCTAGTGGTTTCTTCCATGTGCCTCAATTTCTCAATGACATAAGAACGGTGTAACACAACCGCCAGACAGCTTTATCTGAATCTGTTAAAACTCTCCAAGTTGTTAATATCCACTAGCTACTGGTGGCTACATATAAGACAATCCCAGACTAACTGCCTAAAAATATGTATCTGCACCTCAAGATGATAGCCTTACAACAGACTGCCTTTTTTTGTTCTCTTTTCTACGTGCAATTTGTTCTGTCCAAAACTCAGATTTGAAACACTCCAGCAAAATGTTCTGAGAAACTGTCTACATCTCCACTGCAATTTTCAAGTGCTTTCCTCAAGGTACCTGAGTACGTCCTACCTTGTGTATACCACTTCAATACTCAGTTTAAACAAAATATATTACTTTCAGATTGAAATTATGGCACAGATAAAATGACAATTTGTTACAACAGAAGCACACAGCAAAGTGGTCTGGTCTCCTGATATTCTACCCAAAGCAGTGTTCAATAACTTAGCACAGCACATGACCAGAAAAAATTCGTAATGTCCTTCTTCTACAAGACCAACACGGCTACCCATGGCAGAGTTCAACTCTCAACTACTACAAAGATAACGGTTCAATATTTAGCCTGAAGTAAAACATATATTAATTCCACTCTTCCTTTGCAATACTCCTCCTCAAGCTGGAATATAAAAGGACAAAAACTCATCTCAGAAGCAGGAAAGCTGCTGCAAACAGCACTGGCTTAAAGCACCAGTACAACTCCCTTATTGGTACAAGGCATCTGTGTAGGCAGCATGATGCATTCTATAGTGACTGTCCAGGACTACCCCTCTGATGTAAAAACTGGCATGATACTTTTGAGATAGCAAAGAATGGAGATAAACAATATGCTGCAAACAGCATCCAAACCAGTAACCTTAAATCACAGCCCTTGATGGAGATTACCGCTGTGTGTTAACAAATACCACAACAAATAAAGGTATATTGCACAATACAAAACAAGTGCACTCAATGCCCCCTGCTTTCTGGATGCTAGTAAGAAGGGCTTCCCTCCTAGGATTCTTCCTTTTGAAAACATAAGCATCATAATGATCTTTCCTCCCTACATTTCATATGAAATTTAACTTGGAAGACATGAAATTTGACTAGGAGCATCAAGCGGCTCCTCAGAGAGAAAGAAAAACCAACTGAACAAAAAAACCTCTAAAATCAGAAGTGTGTTTCCTAATAAAATGTGCCATGGTATTAAATTCCAACAAATATATCATTAATAAGGAGCTAAGCTAAGATGCATGATAAGAATACTATATAATTAAAATCAGTATTGCATTGAACATTGGATGTTATTGCTGCATTTCAGAAATCTATTTTATTATTTATTATTCACTCTTAATAACACTGTTAATAACAGCATTGTGGAAGTCAAACTATAATTCTAAAACATACACATGAAACTGAAAAAAAACAGAAAAAACATCCTATGACTTTCCTATGACTATTAAGTTTATAAAGCATTTTTAGTATTTTATTCTCATTGCAAAATTTCTTTAAACATTTCCTTTCCATTATAGACACATTACAGACACATTATAGACACACTTCAAAGAAATGTGAAAGCTTCAATGGACATGAAATATAGCTGTGTGCTTTCAAACAGAGTTCTGAAACTAATTAAGCTGAAATACTGTAAAAGATGCTACAATAGGAAAAAGCTGATGAACCTGTAACTGCATTGCAGCTGGGTTTGCTGTGGGGGAATATTTTTTTCCACATAGCAGCCACTGCTAACAGGCATTAAGAAATTTGTTAAAATAATTGGAAAAATTAAGTAGGCTACTGTATGCATTTGTGAAAGGCAGACACCAAGATAAGAAGCTTAGGTGTGTGTTGCTAAACCAGCCTGAAAGTGGCATTGCTTCATACACTGCTCCTTTGCTTCTGGAGTCAGTTCAGGCACTGAAGCCTCATACTTTGATAGAAACCAAATTTTAATTCTGCTTTACATATCTTAAACAGGTGCATTTTAAATGCATCTTTCTCTCTCTTTCCTATATTTAGTGGTTCTAGATGATAAAAGTTCACTTTCTATTGCTATATCACCTGTGGGGCACTGACAGTAATGGCTAAAACAAGGAGAACAAACATTAGTCTGAAACAAGCATTAATGAAACAGCAAACAGTTCTTTGCTGCACAGAGGTGCAAGTGTGAATATCAGCTCTCCAGACCAAAACTGCTCCTTTTATCTGCAAATAATTAGCTACACTAAAGTAAATGGGTTGTACCTGCAGTTTTCTTTATGTATAGTTCATTACTTTCCATGTGCAGTTCAAACTTACACTATGTATAAAATCTCTGATACCTAAACCAGTTTTACACTTCAGAACATTAAACCCAATTAAACACAAATACAAGAAAGTAGAAGAAATCAAAGAATGGATGCTTGTTGGGTTTATGAAGGCCACATGTGCCATGAATTCCCACTTTGATCTGAACATTAGCATTGTTGAAGATTTGTTTTCACTTTTAAAAAATTATTAATATGGAGTGATTTATTATTTATTTTTCAAGGAAGGTGGCTGGGGTCTATTTTCTCAATACTGTCTGGACACGTTACTGTAAATTTACTTATTTTAAAAAGACTATGTTATTCCAGTAGAACAGATTTTTATGTGTAGATTAGCTGCACTTTAAAATCATCACTTAAAATTGTAAATAAAAAACAAAGAATGTTTGCGTAGCTATCCAGCTATGTTTCAGTATTTTATCCAACTTCCAGACATTAAAATGCTCAATTGATCAAACATTATGAATAGATGTTATAAACACATTATTTCTTTCTTGAACCAAATCAGAGATAACATGCAAATACAATCTCTGATCTCAAAGTCCCAATTTTTTAAAAAGCTAGAATAAATCCTCATCTGAATCCTACCATTTTTTAGCTACCATTCTCTTAATAAAAGGAAGGATTCTCTGTTTTACAGCAAATAATTACTCCTTACGAGTAATCCAGTTATAGCTATGTGGATGTCAACATTCAAAAGAAACACTCCAAACAAGTACACAGACTGTCACCTTCCTATGTGGCAACCACGGTGAAGGCTCTCCTTTTGGACAACAAAAAGCACTTAGGTTTCAGTTCAAAAATAGCTCAACCCTTTTCAGGAGAAATTAAATCTAAAATTCTCACATGAAACCTGAGAGAAAAAGGCAAATTGAAAAATTCATGTCAAAAACACCAAAGCTTGCAGCACTATAAGCACTTAATGCAAGTGTTGCATGGTCTCCAAAAATCATGTCTTCTCACACTGAGCTGTACCCTGCAAGCCCTGAACAAATAGCAAATCAGGGCAAAACATTCCAGGATTCTCAGATATGGTGTTTTTTAGAAATGTGTCCAAACCCAAATGTAGTGAAAGAACATAAGAGACCAGTGATGCAAACGTTACTTTACTCCTCAATGTCCAATTACCCTTAAGAGGGTCGGGTTGTTGTGGGGTCTTTTTTAACTACTTCAAGAATGCAATATTCCAGCAAATGTGAAAAAAACCCCTCCACTTCTATCTTGTAAAAACATGAAGTACTTCAAGCTTAGCATAACAAATTAATAAGAAAGACTAAGTCTGAGCATGAAGACAAACTTTCTGCCTTCATTTTTAGGCTTTGCTTTATAATCATTCTGTGAATCCATACAAAAACAAGCTTTAGCACTTAAGAGAAAAACTTGGCAACTGTGAGGAACCACTTGTATACTTGTTCCTCCTACCTTACAGTTCTTTCCACCCTACAGGCTGAGTGAATCAAAGCCAAGACACTTCTAACATGCACAGTGGATACACTTGAACTCTATGGCAAAGGAAACTGGTACTGTGTTTATAATATCCTATGATCTACTAAGTTTGTCTTCAAAAACAAATGGGGTTCTACAACTTGTCCTTGGTGCTACCAGATTTGCCAACTACCACATTAACGCTAATAAGGTATCAGCTCATATCTTTTCTTTAAAACCTCTAGTGGTAATTAAAACAACTCCTGACTTAGAGTCTAATCAAGAAACAAGATAATGGGATAATAAAAGTTCTATTTTAAAAGCTTAACATTTTCAGTCTGATCTCTCATGTCACTTAACAGACTGCACTGTCAACCCTCATTATTGGCTTTTGCATACTTGTTTATATAGGTTCCTTTCCTGGAGCAGAAGTAGGAGTAGCTGATTTTTTTTAACTTCCTGAAGCAAGAAAATAAAAATAATCCAGAAGGTCAGTGTTCTGGTTTGGCATGTTTCAGTTTTCTTAAGAAACATGACTGAGTATTTTGCAGTGGATTAAGTCACACAGTAGGCAAATGACATCTAGTATTTTAACAGGAGGAACTTTGTGGGTCATCTGTTCAAAAAACTTGCTCCCTTTTGTTCTCCATTGTTTTTGTCCTCTTCCACTCTATCCACTGCAGCTCTGGGATGCTGCCTGAGTACTCTGAGTTATTGCTGGGTCAGTCACCACACATTATAGACATACCTGTATGCATTATGAGTATCACCCTAACAAGGAGTGGGCATCTCTAATGCCTTTATTATGGTAACAGTAATGAGTTTTTGCACTTACACATTTTCTTCAAAATTACAACAAAAAAATCTCCTGTTTTTTCTTGTTGCAGCAAGGGAATAAAATCAGTCTCTTTGTAGTTTCATTAGTTTAAATGCAGAAGGTGAATTTATGTCTACTCAACTAATTATATTAGCCCATTACTCAATGAAGTGATCTCTGTGGATTCCCTACAGAAAATCACGCAGGAAAAATCCTAAAATACAGCAGAAGAGAATTTGCAGTGGTTTCCTCTACAGTTAATTCAGTGTAGAATTAGCAAAATTGACTACTTATCAAGTCATGGCTCACCTTGCTGCATAAAGCCCAATTTCAACATTTTCAATTCATATAATTCAGTATTTTCATTATTTCTGATTTGTGTTGGAAAAATAAGCTGAAATGGCAAGAGGTGGAGGGTAAGTTTTATAAAGCCAGAACAAGTAGCAGAATCTCAGACAAGGAAATGTCAAATTTCCAGAGCTAACCTTATTTTATCAAAAGGCCATAACCGAATCTGACAGCCTAGACACTGTTTTAGGAATCATCGCCTAAATTTAAAGTGATAAGCAGGTTAAAATAACAAACATAAATAAAGAAATAGTGGAAATTTGGGACAACAATTCAAAATTGCTTTCTGTAAGAGTCAGTTCTCCTATTTTGTCTCTGTTCTGCTTTGTCTGAAGGACAGAAACAATCAGAATAGTAAAGTTTTAATTTTCAAGTGCAAGATTAATTCAGTGTGTTCTATTACACAGCAGTGTGTTCTGGAGTATTTTCAGGTAGTATTATCAAAGTAATCTGCATGCTACTCATTTAACTCTGAAGGCAGCTGACAGGAGGTTTCATCAATATGTAAATTAACTAGTAGCACAGGTCTTCTACCAAAGAAAAACTGTAAGGACAAAGCTCCAGAACCTACTCTCCTTATAGGACAAGAGAAAAAAAAAAAGTCATTACATATTTATCCTCTGCTGTAATAATCTATCCTTAATATAATGTAAACACTAAACAATAGCAAGGTATCTCCCAGCCCTCCCCAAGTACTGTCCACAATTTGTCACACTGTAACCTACTGAAGTGGCAATACTTTTTTTGCAAATACGTCATCACAACGACTACCCAATTTCCCGAGAAATCTGAACTCACAAGCAAAGTAAGTTCTCAGCAAGCTCAGTTAACACCAGTACCACCACCAGTTAGTCTAGCCACTAACTGTGGTCTATGCCCACCCACAACAGAAAAAACACACTTTTCAATCACATATATGTACTAATGATTTCCTACCACATACTGTGGAGATCAAATTTTATTCTAACTGACTTGCAGGCTTCTCCCAAGGTCACAGAAGTGTTTTCCATGGATACAATGGTTTGCACACAGAACACTTTTTCATTGTCCACCCTTCACTTTCTCTTCTTGAACATTTTGTCTGATCTGCTGCATGCAGAAAAAAAACCTCCGAAGCTAGGCTAACACAAGTACTGAGTCTATTTGCCCTTTAACAAATAAAACACCAAGTGCCAAAATCACTATTATAGATTAATTTGGGGGGCCCCAATTTTTTGTTATTGGAGAGAAGATGGGGAGAAAGAAGGAAATATGTTTTCTTTTTTTTTTATTTACAGCACTTGAAAACAAAAAAACATATGAAATCACAAACTCCATAACCACAAGCAAACAATTTATATTGCAAGCCATTTTGGTATGTGAAGAGGATTATCAGACTACTGTTGCCCTATCCTTAAAGCATCACAGACGCAGGTTGGCCAGACATTTATTAAAGAACTTTCAAGACAGTCATGTTCTCTGCAAAATAGCACACGGGTTATTTTAAGGGTCACTAGAGTTCAAGTGTTGCCACCAGGGAAAGCAGAAACACTTAGCTTTTGTTCCTTCAGTGTGATTTTGCAGGGAGAAAAAAAAGTTTAAATTTTATCTCTAAGATAATATACTATGATAAGCATAGTTTAACCTTTTCTCACCATTTCCAACTCATGCTTCACTCATTTGAAAAAGCTCAATTTTCCTAACCTGGGTCTCTGCACTTTTTCCCCCTTTAAACCTATTTGGAGTTGTGAAGATGTCTATCTCCCATTTAAGCCTTTTATTTCGTAGTACTGCTCTATTTTTAAGACTTAAATGTTTCAGTCAACATGAGGCATTACAGTAGAAAATAATTGTTGTGATCTGTTCCTCTATGTTGCTTAATGAAGTAAAAAGGAAAGTTGTATAGTAGTTTGGCAGCCTTACTGGCTGTGAAATGTCATTAAGTAGGAGATGGCAAGTTTTATCCACGCACCTCTGACTACCAAATTCACAAAACAAACAGAAGGTTTACCATGGGAGATAGAGAGAAATCAGGCAATATCCTCAAGTCGCTCTTCCAGTTAAACAGCGCGCGGTTACTAAAATTGCTATAGGAACATGGGAGGTCATCAGAAACACAGTTTTAGACAAAAATGTTCCTTAAGCTTTTACATTACCACTATTACTACAAAAAAAAAAAACAAACCAAAACCAAGGTGTACAGTCTTGTTCTCATACACCAGAAAAAACTAAAACATAAGTCTGAAACAGTGGAATGATAAAATCTTTTATGCAGCCTTTGTTGCTAAGCTGTAGCATTTGATTAAGGAAAGAAGGTCTCTACATGTGCCCTACAGTGATGTACTTTACTTGATTTTAACACATTCTTTAATTGCAACTGAAAAAAAGAGGCCACAGCAAAATGATAAACAAGAGACAATTATTTTCTTTTGAGTCACTGCTGCATGCAATTATCCTGTTCAACGAACTACTCCTATGATTTTGGACAGCAGTAACATTATATTCTGGTATCTCCACAGTGCACAAAAATTCTGCTTCAATTTCCATTCAAGTTTTATGATTCACTGATTATCAAGCTGTATGATAAAAAAGAAGGTCCTTTAGGCAAAAAAAACCTGCTAAACCAGAAATTAAATTATTGTCTGCCACATTATTCATATTTCCACTAAACCACAATGTCCTGTTTCCAAATATTGACAGTTGGGAAACAAAGGCATGCTCCTTCTAAAAAACAACTTAAAAGTATCTTTCACAACAAAGTAAAACTGTATTCCTCAACAGACAGCTATTACACCACCTCCACAAATGTATTTAGGAACCCTTGGTTCTCTGATTCCTGCAAAAAGGCCAAAATGTGGCTCAGAAATGAATATAAATGTCAGTTATGAAAACTGATGTACCAAATACAGAATTGAAGTTACTTAGTTTATTTTGACATTAAAATCTGGCTTTTGAAAATACAAGTTCAGTATTCCAACCTAAATATAGAACCAAGAAAAAAAAAGGATTTATTTTGGCATGTTTCTTTCTGCTTGCTGCCACTTACTCTATTAGGACTGTCCTTTAAAGTGACATGGGAGAACAGGAGAGGTCATTTGAAATTTTTATGACTTCTCCAAGGTCATGGACTTCTCCAAGGTCATGGGCATCATGGACATAATTTAATAAACTAGATCAGTTGGATTGATAAAGCAGAAGGAATTAATTAATCCCTTTCTCATAAAAAATTTAATCAAGAAAAAGTAAGTAACATACAGAAGTGTTTTACTTTCAACAAGCAAGCTATCCATCAGATTATGATGTCAAAAAAATTACTAGAATAATACATATCCTGATAAGAGTGTCTATAATAAATTATTCAAATAATAATGAATATGTCTACGATCCAAAGACATGAAAGACAAGACTATTACATTAAATCTAGTCTAAAAAATATGTCCAGTTTTCACCTTTGTCATAAGTTACCGCAACTCACACACTTCAAGAGGCTGTAAAAAAGCTCCTGCACGGAGGCAGGCACAAATGGCCATTGTAAATGCAAATCTTAGAGAAAGCAAGGCAACACACTCCAGTGATTTTAAGATTTCTTCAGATTCTCTGCTTCTATGAAACCTTACTTAAAACAAATAGCCCCACTGAGATGCAAATCTAAGCTTCATAAACAGTTTTAACTGCGCCATAAACATCATGAAGGTCAAAATCCACTCCTTTACTCCCCCACCAGGTTGTTCTGTGTGTTGTACTTGCATCACTAAAAGTAAAACGAAGGAGTAAGCTGCAATACAGTCCAGACCTACACAATGGTTACAGCACAGGATTAAATAAAAGCATGTGTGGATTTCTTATGTTGAGTGGCCGTGCCTCAGATATACTTACTGCTTCTGAGAATCTGACAGTGTAAGAATAACAGTTGACAGAGTCCATCAACTGTTACAAAACACATCACAAATATTCTTGTTCCCTCCTGTTCACAAGAACCAGAATTAAGACATCCTGCTTCCCAGGAGACAGTGCTTGGGTTCCATTCCTGAACTTACCACCAAGGAGCAGCATGCCCTTTTGCTAATATTTTACCTCTGTGTGCATTAGTCTGCTTCAGGTTAAAAACTTCAAGTTGGTTGTTCTGGTTTGGGTTTGGGGTTTTTTTTAACAGTTTACAAATAGGAATAATTTAGAAAATTTAATGTCAGAATCTACAATTTTATATGAAAATACATTCTCAGAAAAAAAGTGATTCCATTCCTAATTCACAAGAGCATTAAGAGAGAAAAAAAAATACCTCAACTCCACTGCAAACTTGTTTCATACAATAAAGAAAGAATGGGTTAATTTTGCATTTCCAAAACTTTTCACAAGTCTAATCTCAGCATTTAATCAATAAAATAAACAAGACCCAAAGGGGAGTAGGGCACATATTTCAGTGTGTGATTTTTTTTTTACTTTAAATAAAACCATAGTTTTTATTAAATTAAGTAAGTGAAGAAGACAACAGCATTACTATTGCCACTATGTATTGTAACAAGAACAACATATCTTTACCACACGCAAGCACTGCATGTTAGGATGCAGTTTGACGTGCAATTTCAGAGCCCCTTCCACCAGCAGATTACCACGGTTAAGGAAAAAAAAATATCCAAGCAAAACCCTGTTTCCAAGCTTAGCTTAATAATAATCAATATTTTATATTTTATAATACGCTTTCTAAAAACTGTTTTGATTTATTAAATATAGCAATGTAACATTTTACTACCATCTTTCTGTTCCTCACACTTTATGAAAACTAAATTTGAATTCAGTCCAACAATCGGCTTGTACATTGTGGTTTTACAAACACCTTCAGTAGGTTTAAAAAGTGATCCTACGTACACCACCCAGCAATGCCATAGAAATGCAGCCATGCACTACTCCGTGTTTCCCAGCAAGCTGCCCAGCTCCTCCACCCTTACTCATCACCGTCATGCTGGTGGTGTTTGCAGTGGACTGAAAGAAGTGACTGCATCTCTGAGGGAAACTCCATCAGCACACTCCTGAATCCTGACTTGCTTGTAGAGGCACTGCAAATGCACAGGTGCAGTGCCAGGTGCCATGGGATGCGATGGGACTGCGCATCCCAACGACAGCTTCAGCAACCAGCCTGCAGCCCTGTTAGCGGAGCAGCCCTGAGCCAGTGGAGCACAGGTGCCTGCTCACCCCACAGCAGACACCAGGCTTGGGCGCAGGTGTAACTGGGTGCGCAGCTTGTCACACTGAAGTACAGTCAACATGCAATTTTTACAGACAGCGTATTAAAATAAACAACGTTGCTCAAAGCTATAAAGAATCCAAAACTTCCACAGCATTTCCACACTTTTGCTAGAGAGTATTAGCACTGTATTAAAATTAGTATCTAAAGAACACAGCGGAGAGTTCAAGGCGTAACAGTAAACAGGTTAGAACACTGACATGAGGAAATATGAAAGTGCTAGACTAAAATCAAGAACTGCATTTAGCAGTAGTCTGAAGGAACATTTTCCAATTGTGGCAAAAATCTGCTATTTTTAAGTACAACAAAAATGGATCATGGCTGCAAGGAATTTACAAATGCTTATCTTATTTACACACAAAGTAACAAGTTAAAACAAATCTACCACTAATTTCAGACCTTCCAAGGGAACTTAATCATAAAAGTTACTTATTAAATAATGTATTTTCTCAGCACAGAACACTGCAGATTTTAGAAAGGAATATGC
Organism: Platysteira castanea; assembly: GCA_013397175.1. Lineage (NCBI taxonomy): Eukaryota > Metazoa > Chordata > Aves > Passeriformes > Platysteira > Platysteira castanea. The sequence goes on from VYXC01009320.1 coordinate 78,016, forward strand.
AGCAAAATTAAGATCAACATTTCAAATGTTGAAGTTTTTCAGGGATAAAAAATTAATTAATTTTAACATTTAATCTTCAGTCTTGCTCATCAAATCCTACACTGTTAAAATGCAGAATCAGATTACAGGTTCATAGAAGAAATAGAAAAAAAAATTTCTTGAAATTCTACTCTGCTTATTGGAACTAAACAAACTTAAATCTCTAGTATTACTCTAGTAAAAATAAATAGAGTCAGTAATCATAAAGAGTTGCAAGAAATCAAAATCCAGGCCTCAAACCATTTGTTTCCTGAACTACAAGCTCTGCCCAGAGTAACTGCAACTACAAATATATACTCAAATGCTATTTTCGTATAACATTAAATATGGGATACCGCAGAATTTGCACTACAGGCACAGAACAAGTATTGCCTTTGGTCCTTTATCCTGCAAATAGCTTTTACTTTATTTTGGTGCTCGTTCTTGTCAAACTGCCCCTTATTGTGCATGTTTCACACAATTACTATAATGCCAGGTTATGCTAACTATCATACTACTGATTAATGTTTAACATGGGTCCCAAGTCTGCCAGGTTATGAGCTACTCATTATTTTCCATTATCTAAGAGAGACTGAGTGATTTTTAATGAAAATCTATTTCATTGAAGAACTCATCTCCAATGCTATGGGCTTTTTTTTTTTACATGTCTCATTAAGCAGCACTTCTAATGAAAATTCAGTTGGACATCTTAATGTAAAACTCAAAATGGAAAATGTGACAAACTGACAAGTACAGTGCGGTTTTTAGAGAGAGTCAAAACAAATTAAGAACCTTCCACAAAGCTAAGAGCAATTCTGCCTAGGACAGAGACTCTTTGATTTGTGCTTCTAACATCCCTGGTTGCTTTCCTCCTCAAAAAGAGTGTTCCCATTTTTGACCCTCTTTGGAACCCATGCACTCTTGCTCACTTTTCTTGTTTAAGCCTAAGAGAACAGATTAAATATCAAATTATCATTCACCTATTCAGCATCTTTTTCAGGGTTCTTTAGATTAATCTATTTATATTTTCATAAATGAAATCTCTGCACAACTGCAGAATAATTTACCTTGAAAATAGGCCTTAGGAGGCCATCTGGCCCAGCCATCCCCAAATTCCCTGCTCAAAGCAGGGATACCTCTGAAAGTCTAAGTATTTTGCTTTACAAAGAATTTTCAACATATACCCCTTAAACGTCTACTTCTCACATCTTAGTTGAGGAGAGCACTTTCACAGTGTGAAAATTTCAGATTTTTCAAAGTTCCAAAGTTCTTAGGTTTCCAAACTTCAGAACCATAGCAAATGGTTTCTTCCAAACCATATTTAGCCATTTCCAGTGATGTTCTCAGTTTTTTCCTCTCCTTGAAAATCTTATTTGAAATACTAAAGGAATACACTGAAATTCTTTTGATAATTATCACTCTAATTGTAGACAAGAATCTCTGCATTCCAGTTGCAGTTCCCCTAATCACTGTAACCCTTTTTATCTTTTCTTTGACACTTTTATAATTTCTTTTAACTTTTTTTTATCACTGGATATACTACAAGCAATATCCCACTCATTTATGATTTCCTTAGCTCCCGTAGATACACACCAACTATTAGCTGAGAGAACGAAGTGGTAGGCTAATTCATGCAGCTCAAAAAGAATTTTGATTCTCAGCCATATATTTCCCACCTTGATCAATTTCATACATTTCCTTGATCCTTTAACCAAAACTATTTTGGCAATTTTATCTTATCTATTACTAATGCGTCCAGTATTTCCTCTAAATGTGGTCCACACTGACATTTCCATAATTTCCATTGTTTTTCTTCTCCTGTTTTCTCTTTCATAATACATGCTGATTACAACCAAGGTAAGGTTTTGTTTCTTATCATTGCTATTTCATACCTTCATACCTTTCATATATTTCAGTTCTGTTATAAATATACATTGTGTAAAATTAGTGCATGTAAATATGTTGAGAAACTTTTAAGTTACCACTCAGGGAAAACAGGTGTCTGTACCAATATCTAGTTGAAAGCAAGACTAGTGAGTGTTTGTCTTGTTCCATTTATTGTTGTTACCGTTGTCCTGGTTACTGTTCTATGTTAAAATCTATAAATGTCATGTATGTTAAGTCACGATCCTAATTTTTACACTGAAAATAAGTTAATATTAAAAATAAAAAGGCAGCTCGTGGAAAAGTTTTAAACTGGAGTCAAATAAAGAAAACCAGTTCTGCAGAAGGGAACAAAAGGAGGAGGACTCCTTTCAGCCTCGGAATTAGCACATACAAAGGCTGGAGACAAACGTATCTGGAACATCTATCCTCCATCCTGACCACTGAATAGATTTCCCAACTTCGCCAATGACCGCTGATCACTGCTGATGGAGAGATCGAAATGGCACATTAGCAGAACACCCCACCTTGGAGCTTCCATTGTCACACCCAGAACTGCGAGGAGAACTCCCCGGAAAATCTTTGTTCCTCCTTGAATCCGAAAGGAAAGAGGCTCCGGACTATGTTGCATAGCCAGAGGCTAAATAAACAGTAAAAGAACAGACTGAACCAGACCCACTTCGGTGAACGGGGGAACTTAGCGCGATAGAGGCTACGTTCAGGGCCGTTCACCCAGCACCGATGTCCCGGGCTCGGCACTTTTTGAATTTCGATCGTGGCATTTGTTTTTCTGCTGAAACTTTTTGATAATTTAATAAAGTATTGTATTTTTGTTGCTATATAATTTGGCTCTCTTTTATAACAAGTTCTATGTACTTCACTTACATATCAGATTCTTCTTATTGTATTCTTTGGCTTATGTTTGGACACAATGGCAATTAATTTAAAACAGCTAAGGTGGCATGAGATAAGTTCTTCTCTCAAACTTTATATACAAACTTTATAAAGACAGCTTTTTAAACTGAATTGTTCGGGGCAAAAATGATGTCATTTTAAGGTTGAGCATATGAACAACATTGCTAATAACAGAAAAACAATCTAACCAAATAGCACTTCAGACAAATAAGTACAAACAGGATGACAAAAAAAAATGCTTAGCAATTTCCTGCTTTTTAAATTCGTGGGCATTTTTAAAGTATTTAATTTTCTCTCCATCTAACTGATTTCATTAAAAAGAAATGCAAATGCATCAACTTTAACAAATTCAATGCAAGTAATTTATCTTTCCTGCCTCCGAAAAGAGTTTTACAAACTTACCAAAAATCATTCTAATCTCTATATTAGTAGCAATACTAAAGGCACGAACATACATATTTAAGAGTCTCATTTTTATCTACATCTGTAAAGCAGAATGATGGTCTTGAAATGCCTGCTAAAATCTGAGAGATGACTGCTATTTTGGAAAGCACGAGACCAGTACACATGAAAAAGAAGTGTTAACAGTTAAAAACAGAGCATGGCCTAAAGCTGCATTTTCTTTGCTATGTCACACCTCTCCCCATGGTAAGAACTCACCATCACCTGCAAATCACAGCCTATTTCCTTCTGTGCCAGTATGACTTTTATGTAGATCCCACCAGAAACGTAAGATCTCATGATTTCTTAAAAGCTTTCAGGCCATCAGTTTTGTTTCATTTTCTAATTCATTTCAGGGCTCCATTTTGGAGCACAGCTTTACAACCATACAGGCACAACTGTGAGAATGTGAACTTCATTCACCCTCTACAGAAGAAAACACACACACTTAGGGTTTTGATGTATTTAGAGGGAGAATCAACACAATTCTCAACTGCCAGAAGGAGAAAGGGGTTTGGGTTTGTTTTTNCAAAAAAAATTACAGGGAAAATACTTTTGGTCACCTCACCCATTTTTCTGCTAGTATGACTGCATCTTATTTTATCCTCCCTGGAAATGCTGGTGTTTTTTATTTTCTGTAGAGCATTCACCCACCTGTGGGAATATCAATCATCCTCTTCTACATTATTTTATATACCAGCTTCATAAACTGGAAAGAACATAGCTCATTCCCTGTACTAAGATTCAAGGCAGGAAGGAAGCCCAGCCAAGCCCTCTTCTGCTCCAAGGTGCATTATTTTCAGCACCTGCACTATGTGTTCCCCACAGAGCCCAAGAGTGTGGTGTTCAATGACATCAAAGCCCGACCTTGACTCAGAATGCTCATAATCACTTAGTGTGTTTGGGCAAAAATCCAGGAGCTCTATGAGAAACCACTGGAAAAAATGGAATAGTGATTTTTATACAGTTTAGATCAATTAAACTTGAAAGGCATTTTGTTGCACAAACTACAAGACAGTTTTCTAGCCACATAGGCTTTCTTCTCAGCACTTTTACATTCAGTAAAGATGCTAGTACTCTTTTAACAAAAAAACCCAAACGCAAACACAAACTCCCTCCATGAAAACACATTTTAAAAACCCAAACAAAGAAACAAACAAACGACAACAACAAAAAACACACACACACAAAAGCCCCAAACCCATAATTGAAAAGAATATTCTGCTGGAAGCTTAGGAATTAGACACAAATAAGGAAATGGTGATTCTACGTAAATAGATACCTTTTTCAAAAAAACTTTGCTTCCACAAAGCCGAAGAATAATTTCATTTTTCAAGCTCTGAGGTAATATGAAGATATTAACACATGTACATATACAATGNCACAATTCTCAACTGCCAGAAGGAGAAAGGGGTTTGGGTTTGTTTTTATTTCCAAGGTTCCTACCTACAATCACAGTTTGTTCTACTGCTTTTTTGTTAGCCTTGAAGGATACTTGACAACTGCTCACAAAGATTTCTATTTTCACACCCAAAAAATCCCACTTAAGTTAAGCATCATTAAGGATTAAAAACATCTCCAACATTGTAATAAGAATAGCCAAGGAATCTGAACCACCCCCAACCCCCCCACGATGGGCTATTGTCCTTGATGCCTCTTCCAGAGGTAAACTTCTATTTCTTGGTCTAGAATTTGNCGACCTTGACTCAGAATGCTCATAATCACTTAGTGTGTTTGGGCAAAAATCCAGGAGCTCTATGAGAAACCACTGGAAAAAATGGAATAGTGATTTTTATACAGTTTAGATCAATTAAACTTGAAAGGCATTTTGTTGCACAAACTACAAGACAGTTTTCTAGCCACATAGGCTTTCTTCTCAGCACTTTTACATTCAGTAAAGATGCTAGTACTCTTTTAACAAAAAAACCCAAACGCAAACACAAACTCCCTCCATGAAAACACATTTTAAAAACCCAAACAAAGAAACAAACAAACGACAACAACAAAAAACACACACACACAAAAGCCCCAAACCCATAATTGAAAAGAATATTCTGCTGGAAGCTTAGGAATTAGACACAAATAAGGAAATGGTGATTCTACGTAAATAGATACCTTTTTCAAAAAAACTTTGCTTCCACAAAGCCGAAGAATAATTTCATTTTTCAAGCTCTGAGGTAATATGAAGATATTAACACATGTACATATACAATGGCAGATTACTTTTGCACTTGTTCCAGACCTGTTGCTAGAGCAGCACACTCCTGGATGTTGTTTCCAGTGGTAATAATAACGTGCAGTCTTCCTGACATTCACACCTGCCTTTCTCCTGCAACCTTTTTTGACAGAATTAAACACATGTCAATTTCACCTGAAAATGGTGTGTGCTTATCTGCATATAAAGACACATACTAAAATAATAGCATTTTGGTTTTGTTACGCAGATATTTTTGCAGTTTTATAGGTTGATTCATGTTTGGTCCATAATTTCCCTCTTTATTTTAAAAATAAAAAAAGGAAAAGGAAAAAGGTTAATGATGAAAGCACATTACTGAAGTGCTTCATAAAACAGTGGGAAGAACAGAATGCCATTTTTTATTTATTTTTCCAAATGCCCAAAGGGCCCAAAGCCAAATCACTATTAAAAGCCAGCAGTCTTTCAAGTTGGGATTGGAATGTTTTGGAAACAAGTTATTTAATTGAAGAGAAGGGAAGAAGGAGGTTAGAACAAGTATCCTCAAATTGATGTCTCCCAGCGGTGTTTAAGTTACAGCACTGCACTTCTCATGCTCTACACTGACAAATATGTTTCATCTGTCTATCCACAAAGAACAGACACATTAGATGTCTCTCTCAGATTGTTTTTA